>JARHVA010002910.1:1195000-1610000 GCA_037957365.1 Torreya grandis | reverse complement strand
AAGATAAGCTCAAAAGTAAGGGAGCAAGTGAATGCTCAAGAGGAAGATCCAAAGCAAGGTAAGCTTGGATTTGTGATTTGTGTTTGTTGAAGTGTTGTATAAAGAGTTGCTGTAGGATTGAGAAAGGGATCAAAAGACTAGGATGCAAAAGGCCTAGGTGAGATCAAGAAGATTGTCAACAGACCAGTCAAGGAGAAAAGGCTTGGGTGAGACAAGGGATCAAGAGACCAAGGTGGAAAAGACTTGGGTGAAGATCTTAGAAATGGAAGTACTATTGAAGGCACTATAGAGTAGCAAGGTACATGAGAGCACCAAGAAGAAAACAAGCATCCAAAATAAGAAAGGTCTGACTAATGTTGACTTTGATAAAGAGATTGCTAGTTTGTGAAAAGATTTAGCTAAGATTAAAATCATGTTTGAGTTTGGGATGCAATTGAATAGGCAAGCATGGGTATGGCCAATGAGAAAGAGGTTGAAGTGGCCAATAGATCTCCTAATGAAGAGGAGAAAAAGGCAAAATGAGATTTCCAAGAAGAGAGAAGCCCATAGAGGCTTGAAGAGGATGAATAGGTTACCAAGTGAGCAACAAAAGGAATAGGTGGAGAAGAAGGTTTTGATTGTGGAGAACAAGAGAAGAGAAGAAAGAAATGATGAAGTGCCAGGAAGAGCACTTGAGAAGATGAGAGTGTTGGTGAAGAGAGCACTCATAGGGACCTTGTGGTCTCTTGTTTTTATATTTAATGTTGTCTTTGCATGGGTAATTATAGGTATGAGTAGCCTTGTGAAGTTCAAAAGAAAGGCCTTGGAGAATGAAGAAATTGGTGCAAGAGGAGACACCAAGTTCAAAAGTGAATGTGAAAGAAAGAGAAGAGAGTTTGTTGTTGTTGATAAAGAAGAAGAGATGCATTGGTTAATGCATGAGGAAGGTGTTGAGGAACCCCTACAAGAAAGAGAAGAGATGGAAGATGAAGATGACTTCCATGATACCATTGAATGCTAAGAAGAAGAAAGAGAACAGCCAAGAACAAAGGAAGAAGAAAGGATAGATAATCAAGAATCTATGCAAGTCAAAGAACTAATGGAGCAGCCCATTAAGGAGGTAAAGGTGAGTTCAAAAACTAATATGTCGTATAAGCATGAAACTGTTGATATGCATGTTAGAGAATCAAAGAGAAAGGTGAAGTTTCCAATCAACCATGGATATGTGATGCCTAAATGGTGGAAGAAGCAAATACAAAGCACAAAGGAAGAGAAAGATTGCTCCATGGATAAAGCTATCAAAGAGGTAAATGAAGTGTTAAGACCTGAGTTTAATTGTTATTGTGAGCATGAAGATGTTAATACACAAGTTAGAAGAGGCAAGAGGAAGATGAAGTCCTCACACAAAGCAGTCAAGCATGGATACATAATGCCTAAGTGGATGGTGAAGCACACAAGCAAGCAACAAGTACGCAAGCAGGAAAGTTTACCTTATAAGATTGATTTTTCTTCAATTCTTAATATGAAAGTAGATGTGCAAGAAAATAAAAGGACAAACAAAGTTGGTTTTTCAGTAGTGTCACAAGAGAATGGTTATAGGATGCCTAAATGGCTTGTGAAGTCAATTGATAAGAGAAAGAAACAAGTATGGGTGCCTAAGAAGGCAAAGAGAGAAGATGTGAGTGTTGAGGTAACAACACCAAGTAGTCAATGGAGGAAGGTGAAGGTTGACACAAGCAACCAAAGGCGTGAGGATGACACAAGTACATGGAAAGGTAAACAAACTATTTCTAATGATGTTTTTGAATCATTTAATGATCTTTTTATGGAAAATGAAGAATGGAAAGTGGCTATGTGGACTAATATGCAGCAAGGAAAAAGTTCCAAATGGATGGATGATGAGGAAAGGGGAGAGTATGCAGCAAATCAATGCCTCATTGAAAACAAAGAACAAACAAGATGGCTTCAAGTAGAGATTGAAGAGAGTGAGGAGACACAAGGTAAGGGTGCTTCAATTGTATTTGATGAGTATATTGAAGAAGTTGGTTTGCATGAAGACAGTTCAAGAAAGGATGAGATGAGGATTAAGGCTAGTAAAGGACAAGCAATCTTTCAAGTTGATAAGCCCAAGTTTGATGAAGATGGTGAGGTAGATGAGATCTCACTAAAATAAGAGTTGAAGATGTTGGAGGAGCTATTTGGTTATTCAAGAGAGATGAATGAAGGTACAAGCTATGGAGAAGACACCATTAGGAAGAGTGAAACAAGACAAGAGCAAAGTAAAGAGGCCAAAACAATTTTTTTCAAAGAGCAAGAATGTGAAGGCAGCCAAGAGGCTTCATGGCCTAAATGTTTTGATTCTAAGGTGGCTTTGAATGTTTTGTATGCAGGTATGAAGGTTTCTAAAGAGAATGACATACATGAGTCATTGGAGAAGCTCATGAAACAAGAAGAAGAACAAGAAGATCTAGAAGACATGTATGAAGATGAAGAAGCATGGAAGCAGGAGATGGCAGCTGAAAAAGAAATAAGAAGAAGGACATATCTAAAGAGGAAGAAAAGCAAAATGAAGGACAAAGACTATTACCAAACAAAGACAAGCATTGGTATTGGCAACAAGACCTTGGGATCCAGGAATATAGTGAAGACTAATGGATGAAGGAAGCATTTCAAATCCTTTCTAGAGGGAGAGTATGATGCAGGAGTATCTACAATAGCTACATGAAGACATGGTCAAGTTGGAAATTCTCAAGCATACAAAGCTCAAGTCATGTCTTAGTTTTGTATGTGAATTCATATTGTTGTCTTTTTCCTCCAAAATGTTGTTAAGGAGGAATAAATGTAAATACTAAATGTAAAAGTGAAAAGTGAAAAGGTAAATCCCCATGTTGGAAGCCAATCTTGGCTTAAAGAGCAAATGAGGGGAGTGGTTGAAATCTTTCAACTGTAAGATATTAGTCTTCTCCAAATTAGTATATTGTTAAAAATTAAAAATTGTATTTGTTTTGCCTTGAGCCAAGTTAGGCGTAGAGGTTAGAGAAGAGGAAAAAAAAGAAGAATTCATTAAAGAGAACAGTGGAACGTAGAAGAGAGGAAGGACAGAAGGCATTCCTTCATGACCCATGCATCTGCAAAAGGCAGAGAGTGAAAGTCAAAAATGAAAATGTTATGAACAAGAGAGAAAAAGGAGGATCTCCTTTAGAGGAAGGAGTCAAGAAGGCCACGAGGCTTGTAATTGTAAATCAAATTGTATTGTGGAATCAGGTTTGCTCGAGTCTTTTTATCTTGTGCTTTCAAAATTATTTGTGTGTTATTGGGATCTTTGTGAATAGAGAACCGAGTCTTTCTGGCGTGTTCATAAAATTAATATGGATTTGAAGATTTCTGAAAGCTCTCAGATGTGACTGTGTAAAGGAGATATGTATAAAAAGAGACAACATGTCTTGATTGACATGGAGGCTCAATTATTGTTACAAGGTAAGGATTATGTATAATTGGTAATAGAGAACTGTATATAAGTTGCCTGTAGGATTTGATTCTATAGAATAGTGAAAATAATAAAGGTTGCGATAGAATAAAGAGCCCTATTTGAAGACAAATATAAAGAAAGACACAAAGCTCAGACTTGATTTTTGAATTGGGCCTTGAACATGCTCAAAATCGCAATCTTAATCTAGCTCTAAGCCATGTAAAAGAGTTCTTAGACATAAATGCAAGTTCATTTTTAAAGGGTTGGTGGCTACTAGCACTAATATTATTAGCTCAAAAATGTTATTCTGAAGCAGAAATTGTCCTCAATGCTTCTTTAGGTGAAACAGGAAAATGGGAGCAAGGAGTGTTGTTGAGAACAAAGGCAAAGTTGCAAATTGCTCAGTTTTCACCTATGAATGCCATTGAAACATACAGGTGTCTTCTTGCCTTGGTTCAGACACAAAAAAAGAGCTTTGGAGCTGGGAAATATTCTCTGAAGTTTGAAGGTGATAGAGTTCTGGAAGTCAAAGTCTGGCAAGATTCAGCTCATGTATATTCTAATCTCTCTCATTGGTGTGATGTTGAGATATGTTTGGACAAGGAAAAAAGCTTGAAAATACATTCTGCAGCAACTTTACACATGCAAGGAATTCTATGTTGTCTACAAAAAATTGCTTGGGATCCTGCAGTTATCGATCACCTTTCCTTTGCACTTTCTCTGGGTGGGCAAACCTTTGTATTAGCAAAGAAAATTGAGGAAGTTTTGCCTAGAATTTATTCAAGGTCTGATCACTAGAATTATTTGGCTCTTTGTTATAGTGGTGCAAGGCAAAACAGGGTTTCTCAATCTCTTGAGAAAGTCTTTGAACAAATTGGAAAGAACAAATGATCTGTCAGCTTTGTTATTGGCAGCCAGGATCTGTTCTGAGGATTTTCATCTTGCTTCTGAAGGGGATATAGGCTATAGGTTGGGGCATTCATTCAACTTGGACCCCTAGCCTAGTGTACCATATATATATATATATATATATATATATATATATATATATATATATATATATATATATATATATATATATATATATATATATATATATATATACATACATACATATATATACATACATATATATATATATACATACATATATATATATATACATACATATATATATATATACATATATATATATACATACATATATATATATATATACATACATATATATATATATACATACATATATATATATATACATACATATATATATATATATACATACATATATATATATATACATATATATATACACACACATATATATACATATATATACATATATACATACATACATATATATACATACATATATATATATACATATATATACACACATACATATATATATGTATATATGTATATATGTATATATGTATATATGTATATATATATATATGTATGTGTGTATATATATGTATATATATATATATATATATATGTATGTATGTATATATATGTATATATGTATATATATAATATTATATTATATATATACACACACACATACATGCATACATATATATATATATGCATATATATAATATAATATAATATATATACACACACACACACATACACATGTGAATGCATATATATTACACATACATACATACATATATACATATATATATATATATATATATATATATATATATATATATATTAATTTTGTAGTTTTATAAGAAAAGTAAGAGAAGTCATGATAATAAATACAAGGGGTACATAAAATAATTTTAAAGTGAAGCTAAATCAAATTAAAAAATCCAAGGGATGAAATCAAGGAACAATGCAAATATGTAGGCAAAATGAGGGTAAATAAGATAAGAAGAAGAAGAGGGATATTCCAAAAAACATAAAACTTCCCTAAAAATTCAATGTATGCTAGGACATAAGGTCTTGAAATATAAGTTTTCATCGTTAGTAAAAAATTTCAAGTGTTTGGAGTGGGTAAAAAATCAAATGGAAAGGGTCAATGCAACATATCAAGAAATAAAAATAAATTGGATAGAATAAAATCAAGTAAAATTTTAAGAAAAGAGCCAAAGCATCAAATTATAGGGAATAGAAGGGATGTAATTATCTCAAAATAATAATTCACATAAAAGATACAACATATAAAAGAGATAATCTATGTATATTAATAAAAATACAGTATAATAATGATATATAAATGAACCACAAGATGTGGAATAGCATGGATAACTAATGATCTGATTTATAATGAGATAATCTAGAATATTTTAGTTATATTTGTTACTTAAAGTATTAAAAAAGGTTAAAATATCTATAGTAATCTCAATCATTGTGCCAACAAGAGATATGTGGAGAGTGAATTGGAATACTTCTTAAAACATGTATTAGAATATGTTATGATAAAATGGGTGTTTAGATATGATTAGCTATAAGGGGTTACAAATCAATATTTAGATGCAAATGTTTATGAATTTTAGGACTCTAAGATGCAACCATATGAATTGGAGCTTGAGGAGCTTTAATAGGTAAGATGGTGATGTTTTCAAAAAAAAATTATGAACAATAATTGATGGTGGTGATATGGTATAAGGTATCACATAATGTTGTATAATTTTATTTTTAAGAAACATAATAGATGTTCATATTGTGATAGTGTAGGTATGATAGAAAACTCATAAGGGGTTATGTAAATCATATGTACTTTTATATCATGAAACAACTTGAGACAATGGTGTAGTGTAGAGGGTATCTATCTCATTAAATTAATCCATGGGCATCCAAGTAATATATTATATGGTCTAGTATCCAGAATGACATTAGAAAAAAGAGGAAAATGTACAAGAACTAATTGTAATTGGTAACGTAATACCTCTATGTGGTGTGTTTTAAATTCCATCATAAGTATTAATTACCATATTAATTATAATAAAATTCCATTTAGTGTAGCTTTGATTAGATAAGAGTGGCATAGTAATAATATTTTTTCTATAATTATTTTCAATCATGATGTCATATATACTCAAATGACAGTGGGAAACAAATGTGTGGATATATAGAGGACCATTATTTGAACAATTTTTAGGTGTATAACAATCTTAGAGTGTAATGTAATATTCTAGTCATTCAAATGTTGAAACCATACCAATTATGTTACCAATATTGTGCTCATGTGGAATAGTTGAATAATGTATAGATATTCTTATTTTCACATTATCTTATTTTTTAGTATTATGGTCTAGAAATTTATTTTCGAATATTTTAAAGAGTTGATTAGGCATGTAACAAATTCATTCAATGTATAATTATAGCCTTAAATTTGAATAATATTTTTAACAATTACATCTTGAATCTTATGTAATAATTTGAAGCATTGATTAGTTAAATGTTTGGAAGTTCAATAGTAGTCAACATATAGGTTTGTGTTATACCCTATAGGAAATGTTTGAGTAGTATCTAATTTATATGGTTTAATAAAATAATATATTTACACTAGATCAAGCATTTAATAATTTTTTTAAGTGGTTCTAGTAATTATTTAAATTTTTGAATGTTCTTAGAGGTCGATAAGATAAGCCTATCATTGGTTTGTGAAATTATGTTGATGGTATTGTCTTCATTATTATTTTAAAATCTACATGAATTATTATTTTTTGGTTTTAAAATTATATTCTCCATAAATTTGGAGGTAGTAGATGTAAAAGTGATAGACATATAGTATAACATGTTGGAATCTGTAAGTCTAATCTCAATGTTACATAGTACTTCGAAAATTTCATCAAAATATCCATATGTGTTAAACATGAATTTGAATTTAAGTAGGAAGAGAAAATTATTTGTAAAATATTATTTGAATCTCACTATCAAAGATTTAGTGTGACATTTTTTTAACCATGGTTTTAAATGCATAGTCATAGATACATTAATTAAATATTTGCTTGATATAAAAATTTTGATAAAATGTGATTTTTTGAGTAATGTTTAAATAAAAGTGTGATATAACATATTATACAAATCATAGACTTTAGTCACATTTCCCACATATACAATGGATAACTAATCTAAGTAAAATATGGTGAAACTTATAGGGAATAGCTTGATAATAAGTAAATCATTGTAGTGAAAACCAAAAAATGATACAAAATAGGACCTATTATGGTGTGAAGTAACCCCATTGCCACTATATAATGTATATTATATCACTTGAAACAAAAGAGGTAAGGGGTGAACAAGAAATTTTGTACTAAAAGGGTTATGTAATATATCATAAGATGAAACCTCATGGCTAGGTGTTTTATATTATTTAGATGTTTGTGCAAGTTTTAATCACATATCATTAATTTATTTTTATGTGTTTATGTAAGAATAAATTCCTTTTTATGATTAACATTAGTTTCAATGGAGGCATGATTGGAATTTTGACTATGTCTAAGACCAAGGGATGCAACATAATAATATTATCATGGTGGCACTTTGGTTATTTTATTGATAGTATGAGGAATAATATAAGCCTTAGATTGCATAATGAGAGGAATATTTAACTAATGAGTGATATTATCACTAGATGGAGGCATATAAATATCAAAATTAAAATGAGGAGTACTAGCTTCACCATATAATGTAGATGCAGAGCCTATGATATTTTGAGTAATGTCATATAATGTACCTATAAAAGTATACTATGATAAATATCACTCACTCTTAATTATTTTATTTCATGATTTATTTATTATAAGAATTATAGATTTAATTTCCTTAGGTAAATTTCATTATAGGCATAAAAATATTTTTCATTCATGTCCAAAAAGTTTTATATATGTTTATGATTATGCTTCTTCAAATTGGTGGAAATGAGGAATTTATTTTAACTAAATGTTGATTTGGGTAAATTAAAGAAGAAAAACTATAAAAAAATAGATTAAAAATGGATATATATAGAGAGGTCAAATAATCTAAATCAGATCTACCCTGGTGGCTGAAAATAAAAAATAAACTTAAATGAAATAATTAAATAGGAAATGACTAAATGAAATAGAAAAAGTTGTGAAGCTATCATATTTGGGAATAATTTTGGGTTTTTTATATTATAAATTGGTATGTGGTGGTGGATCAAATTTATACATGGAAAAATTTATTGACCTATACTAATAAAAATTGGAGGTCACTAGGGGAATTAGTTTTGCAATGGTTGTGAATCAGATTAGAAGGCATATAATAATATAGGAAAATTATGAAGTGGTACATGGATAATTATGAGGTTGATTCATTAAATAATATAAATACACCATGTATTTGATAAATTTCATCATGCAATCATTTGACTACATCATGTAGTTGCCTAACTGCATCATCTAGTCATCCATGAAGCTAGGCAGTTAACTATGCACATCAATCAAGCGATAGAACAAGGAAAATGAATTTTTTTTTTTTTTAAATTACCTAAACATTAATATTATTTAATATTTATATTTCTCTAAAAACTTATTTAGTTTCAAAAAAACATCATCACAATATGAGTCCATATGTAAAATTTATAGCCTCGAGAAGCTATGGAGTCAGCATTAAACTTGCAGATGGATGACTGTATCATGCATTCCTTTGAATAAATAATGAAGTTTCATTAATATCTCATGTATTAACCCAAATACATCATGCACTCATCTATCTATAAGTGAAATACTAACTCCTCAACTTCCCAAGGTCATAACTTTTACATATGAACTTAGATTGTGACGATTATTTTTTTTTAAATTGTATAAATTTCTGAGAGGAATCCAAATATGTAGTAATATTTAGGTTTTGGTATTTTTTTATTCCATAACACTCTTATAATAATCCATAAAATCAACACTATATATAAAATATGACTAGTTTTAGTCTTCTAATAGCTTGTTGTAGTCGTTTGACAACTTGTTGCAATCATCTTGGTTGTTATCATCACCTAGCACTAGGTTGGTGTCATCTGATAGATTGTTACAGTGACCCACCTTCTAATTACAAAAAAAATTATATATTATATATATTGGTGAATGACCTTGGATTATATTTCCTCATTTTGGTGACATACATATATAGAAGGAAATTTATTTTAAAAAGTAGGTGAGTCAAACCTTAAATTTAAATTATACCCTAAAAATTTTCCAAATCCCAACTTCAAAAAATGGAATATTTTTGAATTAAAAAAGATTCACCATTAACATAATCCCTAACTCTATATTAAATCTATATTGTTCTCTATCAATAAACATATTTAATGCCTAATTTAGTGTCGATAAATTTATTCATTATAGATTCAACACTATAGAAAAAATATTTAGTCATAGTAAAGGGACTAATTTTTCAATTGAATCTACTCTAAATAGATTCATTGGATATATATAAAGTACCATATTGATCCTTTGATAATTAATAATGATGATTTTATATAGAGATGATACACCACTTCTAAACCATTGTTTTAATCTCATAATCCCATATTCTTCCTAGGTGTGATTTTTCATAACTTTCACTATTTCATTTAGTCATTAGTTGTTCAGTTTTCATGTTTACACTTTTTTACTATTTTTAGCCACTATAAAAAATGTGATTTACTATTTTTGACTGTTACATTATATATCCCTTTTATGAATTTGTTTTGTTTAATTATGATCAGTTTAATTTACTCAAATTCACATTTAGTCAAAACAAATTGATGATCCTAACATTATGTTCTTCCTTCCAATGATGGTGATATAAAAGAGAATAATCAATTAAAATATCATGATGATTAAATACCCTTTAGTAATACTAAAATATTTATCAAAACTCTTCAACCAAGATCTCTCAAATGGCTCATTACTATGGCCATTGATGCTTCAACATACACACTAAGAAAGAAAAAAATTGAAAAAAAAATCAACTATTATACACACAATGAGATATTTAAATTATTAAAAAATCATATATATTACAAAGAATATCCTTTGCTTAAATAGGCAAGGAAAACTAATATGCAAGCTCAACTAGGAAATGTGGGATAAATACTCACATAGGACAAAACTAGGTAAATGTAAATACCTAGACCTTAGGAATCATGAGTAATAAGATACTCTAACACCCCCCACCCCCTCAAGTGAATCTAGGGGATAATAATAGAGGATGTAGTGTTAAATAATGTGTGTCTCTATGGATTCCAATCCATCATGCCATAGTACATGGTTGTTGAGTCATTATAACCACCAAGTCAAAGTAGGAATGGTGTTGAATATGAAGATCACTAAATACAAAAATTTCTCTCCAAAATTAATAGGTAGAATGATTAACCCAACAAAGCATCACTTTAACACCCCCCAACACAATGATGAAAAGTGAGCACAAAGATGATGGGGTTTTCATACTAGTGTCATTGGTGGGAATACCACAATGATGTCACTATAACAATCATTGATAAATCCATGGAGTCAAGTACCAATCCTCATATGTGTTTTGATAAACAAAGTGTATGAATAAGATACCCATGTATAAATAAGTAATCCATAAAAGCTTCAAAAGTAAAAAATACATATAACTCTCATGAAGTGGAGAAAAGAGAGAAAATCCATAGGAAAAATTCCCCCTAGAAGAGAGAAAAAAAGAAGAGAGAGAGAGAGAGAGAGAGAGAGAGAGAGAGAGAAAATCCCACCAAATATGATGTTGAATAATTACACACTCTAATTACTCATAATTCATATAATAACTCAATATACATGAGTGGTCTGAATCCACTACTCGATCATGAAAAATAACTGACACTGGGCTTCATCAGAATAGCTTCAATCAAGAAGACTATTAGTGGTGATGAAAGTACAAAAAAGTACTACATGTGCAAGAAACACTCAACACCAAGAAGAAGAATGTACATCACACCCCTCATACTACTGATTGGGTGGATTGGAGAAAAGAGGTTTATATGAGTGATCTAAATCTACTACTTGAACATCAAACATGTTGATACTATATACACTAGAATAACTCCATGTCACATTATGGAAAACTATCAACTTTCTAAAAAGTGGTGTTGAAAATATAAAAAAGGTCTCTCAAATATGATGTCCCATGGTGGTGATGGAAGACACAATCAACTGATGAAGTGAAAAGGTGCCTAGAATACAGCACATAAACACATGAAGGTAAATAAGGTAGAATCAACAAACCCCCCATGGCACTTTATAAATAAATGAAAGTACAATCAAACCCATACACAAAAAGAATTAGATGGAAACAAGGAAGATACGAATATTCACTAGAATAGATCCAAATGAGGATACTATCAACTTTTCAAATAAGCCATTGAGAGAGTTGCTCCAAAAACAAGGGAGTGAATAGGTATCCCCATAGAAGAAGGTGAGGCACTATAAAAGGGTCCTTGATGAGACATGACATAACTACCAGTGTGTCAAAGTACTAATGCATGTCTTGGGATAATGAAATACTATGGAAAATGATAAAAATATTCATAATGTATGCAAACACAATAGAAAAAAATTAGCAACCAAAAACAACATGCAAAGTGTATACACAATATTTTCACACTTTTATCGATTATTGATGCTTTACATCTTACAAGAACCTATCACGATTCAATCTCTCTGAGTGCATGCCTTAAGGGGTGCATTGGGAAAGGGGTGGATAGACCTTTGGTTCTTCAAAAGATTGTTGTCCCTTATTCCCTATTTATTCAAATCCTAAAACCTTTCCCTAAGCTATCTCTCCTTCCTTGCACATTCATCTAGTATTTTCCTCTTTATATCCTTATTTCCCTTGCTTAGTACCCTTTTTAATTATTCAATAATCTAGGTTCACCTAGATGACCTAGCACAATTTGGGGTCACTTTATCTCTTTATGCCTTGTTTCCATCTAGCCGATCTAGAACAAACTTCAGGCATTAGCTCGATAATGTGCTAGGTCAACTCGATTGACCTAGAATAGCCAATATGTTTGAGTGATCTTTGTGTCAGATACTCCTATATATACCAAGTCATTTCAATCGTTTCCATATGAAATAAATCAAGAGTTATTATTTGCTTGTGTTTCTTCACAATTTGCTCTTCCACCATTCTACTTGAGGAGACTTATCTTAGGTTTATTATTTGGAGAATCTTAGTCTTGTAGATAGGTCTTGGATGTTTTGGCTTAGTAAAGTGATCCTTATAAACCACAACAACCTCTTACAAATCCCCATTAGTGAAAGGAGAGATTGAGTCATGATCGGTTCATATTTAGGTAAGTATATTCTAACTTTGTTTTCCTTTTTTTTATTATATAGAAGTAGCATAAGTGTTGGCTCAAATAATATTACTCCTCATAGTCAATGTATTAGGGTGTTACTCATACTTACTTATTTCAAGTTCCCTATACATGTATTTGATTTATTTTCATCTAACTCCTTACTTTATGCCACAAGCTTTGGTGAGAACTAGATTAGTTTACTTTTTTGGTTATTAAATTAGTTTACTTTCCTATTTATTATCATAAGTGAATATAGAAAACATAGGAATATTTTAAGGTTGTTTTGAAATTGTGTTAGACTGTAGGCTTTGGAACCCTACCTAACATGATGTGTTGTGATAGATGATACAAGTGATCCCATAATTGGTCTAGAAAATCCTCATATTGGTTATGCTCCCACTTAAAAAGTGTGTGCCCCAATCAAAAGTGTAGGTGTGACTTATCTGATCCAAGATTGATTAATGCACACCATGTAATTTTGATTACATACATTTTGGTAAACACGACATGAATCAAACCCTTATAGGGTTTCTTTCACTTATTTTATTCATTTTTGCCATCCTTTCTATCATATGTTTTAACTTGTTGGCTCTATTTTGTTGACCCAACTATTTTTCTCTATGTAGGAATAGGTAACTAGATTGACCAGATTGAACTAGCACATGTTTCTAACACTTTGTAGACTTTCTATTTAACATACTAGGTTGACTAGGTTGACCTATTACATTTCTAGTCGCTTTGCAGTAGGTTCCTATTTAGGATTCACAATGCAAGTTCTAGATTCTAGACTTCTAGATTTGGAATCCAGTCAACTAGGTTGACAAACTCAACCTAGCACATTTCCAGACATCTAGTTCAGTCTACTAGGTCAACCAAGTTGACTTAGTATACTTTTTTAGCTTTGACAGTAGGTTCTTGTCTGACTTGGTCAACTAGATCGACCTAGTTATGTAGATTGGGCTAGTTCTCTCCAATATTATAGGTTATTTACATATTCTATTTTTATCTCCAAAACACCAAGGTTAGTTCTTATTTCTCTATTTATACTTTTTTCTATATTTTTCTTTCAAAAATTGTAATCTATTTATAGGTACCAATTGGATTGACCAACATTAATTCAATTATTATGTATTTCATTTTAGTATCTACTTTTCTAGAATAGTTACAGGCATACCTTATTTCATTACTCATTTTATTATCAATCATTTCCCTTTCCTTGTCTATTGTGCTATGTTGACCAGATCAACTCTACACTATCTAGACTATTTTTTTTACTTTTGTTCACTACACTAGACCAACCTGATCAGTGTAGCATAGTTTTTAGGTCCATTTTTAACACTAGGTTAAATCGGCCGACCTAGCTTTATTTTCTACTTCCCTTATTTTTTAGCTTGGTTCTTCATCCTTTTCGATTTGAATCCTATTCATGTATCTTTGTTCAAAATGAAGTCCCCTATCAAAATCTTTTTAGATAGTCTTAATCCATTTAGATCTTATATGGGGCATTTATTTCTCCCTTTCTTTACCCCCTAAAAGCACCATCACTCTTGGGGCACCTCTTCTCTTTCTTCATCTACAAATTGCAGCATGGTTCAAATAACACTTTAAGATGAGGTTTATGGGTCCAATCCTTTCTACACCTACCAAGAGCCTTCTCAAAATATTTAAACTAATGTGAGAGTGATTGACTCAAATTTATTTAATAATCCCACTAATAAATTTTTTTATAATATTCCCTCCAACACCAATGTGGGAAATGTTCCTTCCAACACCAACCCACCACCTAATACAACTCAATTATTATCCCAAGTGATTCGACAAATGAACATTATGGAAAACTCTAATACCAATCAAATGATACAACTTCAACAACATTTGACCAATGTGGCTAATTAACCTCCAATCATGAATCCTCAAGCTAATCCTAATTACATTCTTCTACCTCTTAGAGATGCCTCAAGTAACATTATTCCTTGACCAATAATGAATAAAAAAATGCTTCAAACTATCCAAAATGAGCCTTTATCTCCCTTCATTATATTTATTGACATTGGTAACATATCACCAACTATTAAATATAATGGGGCTGAGGACCCCACCTCAATTCTTAAAGCCTTTGGTAATATCTACAAAGAGTGGATCCAAAATAATACATTTTTTAGTACTAAAATCGTAGTCAAAACCTTCACTGGTGATGTATTAGAATGGTATAATTAATTACCTCAACATTCTATTTGGCAACTTGAAGATTTGGTCAATCCTTTAGTTAAAGAGTTTCAACATAATGATCTTCCTAAAAACTGTCTTAGCCATTTCATAAATGCTAAACAATCTCATAATGAATCAACTCATGACTTTATTAAAAGATGGAAATCCCTAGCTCATAAAGCTGATCATAATATGTCTGATGATAACCTATTCAAACTCTTTATCATATCTTTAACCCCTAAACTTCAATACAAGGTTCAAACCTTTTCTCCTCAAACTCTTAATGAAGCTCTCGACCAAGCTAAATGTCAATATTTTCTTATGAAGCAATTCAAACCTAATTCTAAAATACTTAAAGGATATTTCTAAACATCTAATGTTATCACTAGTAACACTTCTCAAACCAAACCTAGTGTTGCCAAAAATGATGTTCTCTCATTGTCTCATGTGCCTCTTTTGGTTCATCAAATGAGATAATTTTTACCTCTTTCTAAACCTTTCATATATCCTAATGCTCCTCCTAAATGGTATGATCCCAATCTCTTTTGTTGGTCTCATTCTGATGTTCAACATTCTCATGAGTCTTGTAGAGGGCTTGTCAAATGTGTTATTTCATACATGATTGGTGATTCATTCGACCATGAAACCATGATTAAGCATAATTGTCAAGAATACACTAATTTTTTTCAAAAATGACAACCCTATAAATCCTCTACATCTAATAATAATGAAAAATCTTCTTCCCATAACCAATCAACTTTTAAGGATGTTTGTGCAATTGACCTTGATTATGATCAATACCTTAACAACTCTCAATATGTTAATACGGCTAAGGTTAATTATCATAGGAAGCTAGCACATAAAGATCATATGACCAAGCCTAAGAAACCTTATTTGGAAGAACAATTGCTTAAAGATACTACTAATATCAATATTGATTCAGAAGCACCTGAGGAACAACTTCCTCCTTCTGATCCTCCAACCACATCTATTCCTCTAAAGTCTAATTTGACTTCTTCTAAACCTTATGGCTCGTCTTCTAAATCTCATTAGAATTTCTTAGAAGAACTTAACTCTATGCCATGTAAAATTCCTCTCATGGAGTTGGTTTTCACTTCACCTTATCATCATAAAATCTTTATGCAACAAATCCAAGAGATAGAATACCCATCTTCTTTAGATGAATAACCTCCTTCTATTGATTCTCAACTAGCAAACATTAATAGATTAAATTTATGTGTCCTTTCAAACCTTCCATTGAATTCCTTGAAGAGGACATGATTAATGATAAAATCCTCTTTCATATTGATGATCTGACTCTTTTCATCAAGATAGACATTAATACCACCCTTATTCAAAAATTTCTAGTTGATGAAGGTTCTAGTATTAATGTGACTTCTTTATGGATTTTACAATAACTTGGTTCTAACAAAAGTCATCTTAAAAAACCTATTTTACTTTTTCTTTTGATAAGCTAATCAAAATCCACTTGGTTGTATATGGATTCCCTTAACCATTGGTCTTAAGACCATGAAAATAAGCTCATGGTTCTTGATCTTCCTTTATCCTATAACATACTCATTAGTTGTCCATGGACTCATCGAATGAGGGCCATTGCTTCTTATAGTATTCAATGCATTAAATTTATACATAATGAAAAATGTTATAAGGATGAAGTTGATACCAATCCATGGAGTATCCAATTACCTAATCCTAAATCACAATATCATATTCCCATGATTCCTAAAATCAGTAGTCTCATATGCTTGAGTTTATCAATATGAATCCAAATTTACAAGTTAATCTTACATATTATAATGATGATGAACCCAATGAATTACAACACACTTTCAGTACTAAAAAATTGTCTCTGTATATTTTAGAATGGATTCCACCTTCCCTCTTGCCTAGAGATCATACCATTCCTCTCATGGATGAGATTTCTTATTTTCCCCCTCCAGCAATGCCCAAAACCCATCTTTACCTGAAGATGCTTTTTCTTGCAATGAATTTGGAGTGGCTTATCTATTTCAAGATCCTCTCATCATGACTCTTCAAACATTTAGTAATCTTGGTATTTCACAATCTAAAGATATTCCTAAATCCTAAGCATGCACAATTTCTCCCACATATGATGACAACTATATCATGGCCCAAGCTCAATCTAGAGACTTGGATGTCTTATATTATCAAAAGACCTTATCTCAAATTCACTCTTTTAACTAGGATGTACATAACATTTTTTTAGGTCATAAATTAGACCCTGAGGGTTATGTACTTCCTATCAATCCTCCTCTTATTTATTCTCCTTAGGTGGTAGATAAAATCATTCCTTTTGAACCTCCAAAAGTGCTTTCATCTTATTTACCTCCTTTGGATTATCCAATTGAATCTAATTCTTCCCCCATCATCTCTCCATTGACCTCTTCTACTCCATCTATTTACTATACTCTTAAAATCACACTTGATGTCAAAGCAACTGATGTCTATCAAATACATTTTGAATATGATCGACATGGTAATCAAATTTTAGATATAGAAGTAGATGTGGAATATTGTGGTCATCTTCCTACCTTGCCTAGTGATGAAGATTTTTTGGAGTTACTTTATGCTTGGGAAACACAACTCCCACAGTAACATCATAAACTTGGCAATTTAAAAAATAAAACTCCTCACTTCAATGACTTTGTCACTATCATTGATCCTAAATCTAATCCAATTTCATATTTACCCAATGCACCATACCACTTTTAAGATGGTAATGCCATGTTTATTGAAAAAACAACTCATATCAACTATGGTACTCCATCTTATCCTTGACCAATCATAGTTTCCAAAGACGTTTCATCTTTTGAACATGATAATTTCAGCCTATTTTTTAATAAGTATCAAGAGGCATTCACATGGTCTTACCAAGATATGACTGACATTGACCCTAGCATAGTGGTCCATAACATCATTAACTATCCTAATGCCAAACTTGTGCATCAAAATTAATGAAAGTTTCCTCCCAAACTTACCAATTTATACCATAAATAAATCATCACACTTCTCGATGTTAAATTCATTAAACTTGTGGACTATTCTGAATGGGTTTCCAATATTGTTCCTATTTGGAAGAAGGTCAAGATGGTCATTCATATTTGCATTGATTTTCACAATCTTAATCTTGTTTGTCCTAAAGATAACTTTCCTTTACCTTCCATAGATGCCATTGTTAATTCCATGGATTGATCCAAGTGGATCTCTCCATTTGTGAAAAAATAAAAGTTTTCATATTCTAAAAAAATCATTTCACAGTGTAGAGCTCGTCGAGATATTTTTGACGCTTTTTGCAGTTTTCAAAACGGACACCATATACAAAAGTTATAGGCCGCTAAATTTTTGGTTCGATAGGTAAAAATTTGGTGTCAACAAAGTGACGTGGCATTATTTACATGCGACAAGTGGACTAATGGGAGGTTGACACGTGGCATGATTAAGCTCAGAGATAAGTTCATTGACTGAGCCATGTGGCAAGCAATGTGGCGAGTTGGAAGAAAAGACCGAGTTCGAAGGGGAGACCAAGCAAAGGTGGCGAGTTTGAAGAAGTCTTGTTTGGCGCATTTATCAAAGGCATGCTGACTAGGTGCCTTAAACCCACCAAAGGGGGGCATTGACACATTCAATGAGGAGCTTAAGCCTCCTAAAAAAATGCAGCCACCTTCCCAATGCAGCACATATGGGACAAATGTGTCCAAAACAAATTCCAAGGCACCTAAAATAGAGGGAAGACCAGTTCAAAATCAGTCAAGGTGCCTAGAAAGGTGGGCGGCCAGTTTTGAACCCCTAACCTTGTGGCAAAAAGATAGGAGACTTAGCCACTATGCCATAGGCTTTCAACTAATTATAAAAGCATGATTCTGTATTTGTTTTAAACAGTTTCTGGACTATGTTTTTATTTTTAAAGGCTGAGACTTTGTAAAAGCTTTGAGAAAGCTTAGATAATGGATTTTTATCCATTTTCCGGCCATAACACTCAGTCTTAATGCTCTTTTTATCCAATTTTCATATTGGAAGAGTATTTTTAAGCCCATAGAGGAGATTTTTAGGACTTTTGGAGCAACTTTGCAGGTGTGAAGACTCACGGAATTCGAAGGTACCAGGCTTGATTATCAGTCACGGTGAAGGTGAATTTTGTATTGAGAGATCAACTTGCAGGAAAGTTATTTATTGTTTCCAAGTTATTGAAATGCCCTTAATGGAAACAGTCCACTCCTTTGGAGAACTCGGAGATGTAGGCATCATTTGTTGAGCTGAACTCCATTATCACGTTTCGTGTTTCTTAGTAATTTGTCATTTTGATGCATGATTTTGTTTTAGTTTGCTGATTTGGTTTAATTATCAAATGAACTCATGAAAGTAATTTTCATTATGAAAATTATAACACAATGTTATTAAAAAACTGGTTCAATAACTGAGAATGATAAATGCTAGAACATTTTGCAAGTTCTTTTGAGTTTTTCAAGAATTTGTATCAGTTTTGAGAAATCAGTATTCATATTTTGAACTTCACTTTGAATTGAATCAGTGGAGTTTATGGATCATGGATAGATATGAAATTTTATCTCTTATGGATGGATTTTTGAGATACAATCAGATTCATATATCTCCTGAAGACCAATATAAGACTACTTTCACCATGGAATGGGGAACCTATTGTTATGTTAAAATGCCTTTCAGTCTCAAAAACACCAGAGCTACTTACCATCATGCCATGACTTATATCCTTCATGATATCATCCATAAAAATTTTAAAACATATATGGATGATCTTATCACTAAATCCTAGTATCTAACAAATCATATTTTTGATCGTGCCATCATCTTTGATCATCTCATCAAATATAAAGTTAGACTTAATCCTTTCAAATGTGTCTTTAGGGTTGCATCTAGAAATTTTTTAGGATTCTTAGTCTCTCTTTGTGGCATTGATGTTGATCTAGCCAAGATTAATGCTATTATCAACATGACTATCCCTCATTATGTTCCTAACATTCATACCTATTTAGGCAAGCTTGGGGCAATTAGATGATTTGTTCCTGAGATAGCTTATCGAATTCACTCTATCAATTCCCTTCTCAAGAAAGGTATAAATTTGGAATGGATGGATCCATGTCAAAAAGCATTTGATAACATGAAAGAGTCATTGCTTCATCCACCTATGCTTTTTCCTCCCTCTAATGATTGACCCTTGATTCTTTATACTTCTTCCATCCCTATTTTAGTTGGAGTAATGTTTTCCCAACAAGATGATACAGGTAAGGAGTATGTCATCTATTAAATTAGTTGAGGCCTCACTGATTATGAAATATGGTATACCAAAGTTGAGTTTGATTGCCTCACCATTTATTTTTCAACTGAAAAGCTTCATCACTACATGCTTTACCAAACCACCTATGTTATTGTTCATTCTGACCCCCTCATCACTTCTTCTCCAAAGCATTTCTTCTAGGAAATAGAATTGGCAAGTGGATAGTTTTACTTATGGAATTTGATCTTCTCATTGTCAGATAAAAATTTATCAAAGGGTAAGTCACAGCTGACTAAATTATTGCAGCTCCCATTCCATCCACTTCTTCACTTCAAGATGACCTTCTAGATGATAATATTCTTTACATGGAAGGTCTTAATCAAGCAATTTCTCTTACAGATTATTTTCATGGATTTACTATCGATCTTGAAGACACTCAATCTAATGAACCTTCCACTCCCTTTGATACTACCAAACCAAAATTAGTTATTGAGGAGCTCCCTAAAATCAATATTGACTTGCATGAGGATACTTGGACCCTTCACTTTGATGGTGCTAAATGCCTTCAAGGAGTTAGGGCAGGTTTCATTCTCATTAGTCCTCTTGGTAAAATAATTCCTTTAGCTTTTCATTTTACAGTTGATGTTACCAATAATATGGCCTAGTACAAAGCTCTTATCTTAGGTATGAAAGTTGCTTTTGACCTAGACATATAATATATTCATGCTTTGGGTGATTTTCAACTCATTTATCATCAAATTAATGGTGCCTATCAATATAAAAGTGAAAATATTATTACCTATCATCAAATTGAAACCACTCTTGCTAAGGATTTTGCCTATTTTACAATTGAACCTATTCTTAGAGACCAAAATTCCATTGCTAATTCTCTTACCTCTTCATCTTCTCTCTTTCATCCACATCAAGTTCTTTCTGATCCTTCTTTTATCATACAAATAATCAAATTTCTATCATCTCCTCACCCTCTATATTCCCTTATCTACCACATTGAGGCTATCACCATTAGATAATACCCATGGTATCAAGACTTCAACCAATTCTTAGAACATCAAACTTATCCTCCTAACTTGGATTCCCATGAAAAAAGGTGTCTTCATAAACAAGATTTCAAGTACATATTTAGACATAACATCCTTTATTATCACAATGCCAAAGGCACTTTTCTCTACTATGAAATGCAAGATGAGGTTCCTCCTCTACTTGAGCAATCACATGGGGGAATTTATGGTGGTCACTATAGAAGACATGTTATAGCTTGTAAATACCTAAGTATGGGTTACTATTAGCCTACTCTACTCTAGAAAAGGATGCTATTGAATATGTTAAAAACTATTATCCTTGTCATCTTCATGATGACCTCATTCAATCACTACCAGCCAAACTTCAATTTATTGAATCTACTTAACCATTTTCCATATGGGGATTTGATCTTATTGGCAAGTTTCCTCATTCCCAAGATAGGCATGTCTTCATCATCACTACCATCGAGTACTTTACCAAGTGGGTTGAAGTTATGCCCCTTGATAATGTTAATGGTCCTACTATATCTAAATTCATTCTCAACCAAATTATTTTCCACTTTGGTGTTCCTCACACCATCATTTTTGACAATGGTGGTAATTTCAAAAATAAACATGTTAAACAACTTTATACCAAATTCAAAATTAATCACAAGTTTTCCACTCCTTATCATCCATAATGTAATGGTCAAGATGAAGCCACCAATAAAATTCTTCAAAATATAATTCATGAAACTTGCACAGATTGTCATCTTTATCTTTATCCTACACTTTGGGCCTATCAGACTACTATTTGTACTACCACTGGGGCAACACCATTCTCTCTAATCTGTGATTATGAGTTAGTTCTTCCTCTTGAAGTTGAGCTTCCTTCTCTTTGCATATCTCTTCATGGCATCATTCCTGATGAAGAATTGTATGAGGCTCACCTTCGTGCCCTTGATATGCTTGATGAATGTCATCTTTTTGCCTTGCATCATAATCACCAATACAAGGCTCGTATCACTAAACAACATAATAAATGTGTTAAAAACCACACATTTAATGTTGGTGATCTTATCCTTAAATTAGATGACACTTATGATAAGGAAGGTAAGTATGCCCAAAAATGGTGGGGCCCTTCTTATTTAAAGATGTTCTTGGTCCAAGTACTTATTGCCATCAAAGCAATGAAGGCCATGTTTTCAAAGATCCCACTAATGCTCAATTCCTTAAGAAAGACTTTGATTAATCATTTCCCTTATTTTCATGCTTTCTCTATATATCTATCTAACATGTTTTTTTAGGTTACTTTAGCACGGGTCTCTCCCTATGCAACAATTTCCTTTATTTTCAAACCTTTAGTCCTCCCTTTTGGTCTTTTGGTTTCTTGATGTACCATAGTCTTCATTATATTATTTTTCATTCTCTTTCTATTTGCTAATTTTGATTTAGTTCCCCTTGGGTTATTATTTTGTGATTTTATTTGTAATACGATGGATAGGACCCAATATCCCTCATAAAATCACCATCTTTTATTTATCCTTTTCATTCTTTTGCTACTTACCAATGTTTTTTTAGCATCCTTTGGGTCTTTCTTTGTGAGGTGCCTTACACAAAGACTCCCTCACTTTTTTCTTATTGGCGCACCTTGGGTTTTCCTTTTATGAGTT
The DNA here is from genome assembly GCA_037957365.1 of Torreya grandis. Classification (NCBI taxonomy): domain Eukaryota; kingdom Viridiplantae; phylum Streptophyta; class Pinopsida; order Cupressales; family Taxaceae; genus Torreya; species Torreya grandis. The sequence goes on along the minus strand of JARHVA010002910.1, from coordinate 1,587,079 downwards.
TCTTGGTAAGACCATCGATAAAACCTGGCCCTTCTCATAAAATTGCCTTTCTTTTCATGTTATTTATGATCCTTGTTATTTAGACATTAACTTTTGCTATTTTTTCTAGATGAAATCTGTAAACAATCTATGTTACATGTTTTCCTTTACTTCCTATAGTCTTATGATAAGGAATCACACCTTTGTTATCATTGTATTCCTTTTTTACCCTTTTTCACAATTTAAATAAATTCAAATTTGCTACAAGTGTCATTTTCCTCTTGATTTCCTCCTTTCTTTCACCTCCACATTTAGATAAAATAAGGTCAAAGTCAAGATGGCACTTTTATTTCACCTAGATTTATGAGACTCTTAGACCCCATGCTCTTTGATTTTCTCTCTCTTAGCACCCTTGTCCCAAAGTTTTCAAATTAAATTCATATTTAGCACCCATGTTTGGTCTTTTAAATCCATATGGAGGAAAAAAAATTAAAATAAAAGAAATTTAAAATCTAATCATTAGAAAATAAAAGATAATGATATCTAAAAGGTAACATACAAATCACAATAAAAGACATGATTATAAGTACATATCTTATCTCTAATCAAAGCTCAGACTCCATAGTCAGATTCACATAGAGTTGAATTCCTTTGGGGTACAATAGGCTAGTAGATTGAAGTAGGGGATTTTAAAAATAATCTATAGTGTTACCTACTTTATCATGTAGTACGCAACCTTCATAGTAGATCGATGGATATATAAGGGGTCTTGAGGAGTGGGAAATGCATTATAGGGAGGTAGGTCCATTTTAATTTTCATGCATATAGCCTTCATGGGATGATCTATATACTCCATTTGTTCACCTAAGACTTGTGTAGCTAAGAGAAGTTCTTCATAGTCCTTAAGGTCAATAGTCCTCTTGTTATGACAAACTAAATTTGAGTGTCTTGACTTCGATAAAGAGTTTCTCTACCTTGGTTTTTCCTTTATTTTCCCCTATGCCCTTTCATTTACCCCCTTCATAGATAAATTATGATTCCAAATCTATTTTCCCTCTTCTTTAAATTCCATTTTTTTCATTTCTTAAAAACATGCTAACACTACTTTATTTCATTTTTAATCTATCTTTAAATGAAAAACATGTTTGAGAAACTATGGATCATTTTTATCATGTCCTATATATTTACTAAAACTACTTTTCTTTTATTTTCCCATTTATCTTGATTTTTCTATTATGATGTTGCAGACACCTGAGTTCGCACTCTTTTTCCATTGTTGCATGAGATGTGAATTGTTACTGCTCACCCAACCATATTTTTTTCCCTTTTATGCATCCCCTTTTTCCATTGATGATTGAGATGTGGATTGTTACTGCTCACTCATCAATGTTGTTTTACCATTTTTCTTTTTGAATCCTCTTTTTACCATCTTTTTTGACATGTATCCTTGATTTTATTTAGTGAGTTTGCCTTTTCTAGGTTTAATTCTTTGATTTTTTTGGTCTTTAGTAACCTTGGCTTTTTGATTACAAGATTTACTCTTGTTTGACTTGGTCATTTTGTCTAACATAGCTATTGTCACCTATCTTTCCAAATTCCCAAGTATGTCTCATTTACATAGCATTAGTTATCTTGGATTTTCTTGCATTTATTTGTTTTTGGTCATTAGTTTAGTATTTCTAGGTTTGTACAAAGCAATCTTTGTACCCTCAATAATCAAAACTACAACACAGCTAACAAACATCCTATGATAAAGGTAATTCAAGGTACGCATCATTTACTTTTCAATTATTTACTTTTTAGTTAGTTTCTTTTTCTATCATTTACTTTCAGTTATTTAATGCTTTTTAAAATACTAATTTTTTTTTAGAATCAACATTATGTGTCTTTATGTTGTTTCTCAAATCACCATCCCCTATTACACCTTAGAGACACATGATGAGCTTCAAGTGGGGCATATGTATACACATAATATTTTCACACTTTTATTGATTATTGATGTTTTACATCTTGCAAGAACCTATCATGACTCAATATCTTTGAGTGCATGCCTTAAGAGGTGCACTAAGAAATGGGTGGGAAGACCTTTGGTGCTTCACAAGATTGTTGTCCCTTATTTCCATATTATTCCCTATCCATTTAGCTCCTAAAACCTTTCCCTAATCTATCTCTCCTTCCTTGAACATTCCTCTAGTATTCTCCTCTTTTTATCCTTCTTTCCCTTGATTAGTACCCTTTTTACTTGTTTATTAAGCTAGGTCAACCTAGTTTACCTATGGGGTCACTTTATCTCTTTAAGACTAATTTCCATCTAGCTAACCTAGCACAAACTTTAGGCATTATCCCAATAATGTGCTAGTTTGACTCGATCAACATAGCACAACTAACATCTTTGAGTGATTTTTAGGTCAGATATTCATATATATACAAGCTCATTTTAGTCATTTCCATATTAATGCAATCAGGAGTTATTATTTGCTCACACTTCTTCATAATCTGCTCTTCCACCATTCTACTTGAGGAGACTTAGATTAGGTTTCTTATTTGGAGAATCTTAGTCTTATAGATAGGTCTTAGATGTTGTAGCCTAAAAAAGTGATCCTTATGAACCAAAACAGCCTCTTGCAAAGCCCCATTGGCCAAGGGAGAGATTGAGTCAAGATGGGTCCACATTCAAGTAAGTATATTCTAACTTTATTCTCCTCTCTTTTAGTAGATAGAAGTAACATAAGTTTTGGCTTGAATAATATTACTCCTCATATTGCATGTATTAGTGTGTTACTCATACTTACTTTATTTGAAGTTCCCTAGACATGTATTTGATTACTTTACATCTAACCCCTTACTTTGTGCCACAAGATTTTGGTAGCACTAAATTAGTTTACTTTTCTTGGTATTAGTTTAGTTTACTTTTTTGTTTATTATTATAAATGAATATAGAAACCATAGGACTCTTTTAGGGTTGTTGTGAGATTATGTTAGATTATAGGATTTGGCACCCTACCTAGCATGATGTGTTATGACAGATGATAGAAGTGATCCCATAATTAGGTTTAGAAAATATTCATATCGGTCATACTCCCACTTAACATGTGTGTACCCAAATCATAAGTGTAGGTGTGATCTATCTTATCCAATCTAGGATTGATTCATGTGTACCATGTAATTCTGATTGCATACAAAAAGCACATGCAAAAGGACATTGAGCTCAGTCAAAAATACATTTGAGATAGTGCATGTGTGAAGTAAAATACAAGTCCTATAACACATTAAAACCCCTAGTAGTGATAATGCCCACTTAATAATAGGACATTGGAATCAGTCGTAAATGCATCCATGAGTGCAACAAATGATGACAATGCAATCCAAAAGAAGCAAGAAGGAAGTTTATGTTGCCTCTGAAGGGGCCTAACCTCCTACTAGACTGGACCTCACCCTCTAATATCTGATAAATGAAAGAGATAAGGTACATGCAAAACAAATAATATTCCTTCAAAAAATGCTTAAAACATAACAAATGCATCACCACTAAAATGTCACCATAAACTGTAAGCACATGGTAGCATATCTAATGTGAAGAGACCCCCCAGAATGTGACACCTTATAAATTTAGTGAATTTTATAATGTAAATAGGCCTAATGCATGGTAAATTTAAAAACATAAAGTTTTTTAAAAAAGGTACTCAATTTCAAGCTACCGATCAAAAGGTATTAAACAATTATGTTCCCATCAATAAGGCCTATTTAATAAAAGTTTGTGCTAAAGGTTTAAATGAATGATAGATTTAAACACAAAGTATGCCATGTAACCACCCATTAGAATCGACATGAAATGAAGAATATCCCAAAGCTAACTAAAGTAAAAAAAAGTGCCCCTATTCACCCCTATAATCTCTAAAACCATAAATACTTCTCTTTCAAGACATAAATACATAGTTGAAAAAAGTTTAATAAAGCCTTTTAATTAAAAATAGCCTTAAATTGTTTTTAGATATATTTTAATAATAAAGGATAGATTTATATTGAAATTTTTAGTTTTTTAACTTTATGACTTAGAGAAGAAGAGAGTTACCCCCATTTAACAAGGAGAAAATAGGGCTGCTAAGATCAGATGTGTTGCCACAAAGCTTAACACTACAGATCTATCAAATTCTCAAATGTATAAACCACCATAGGTCTACCAAAGAGAGTAGTTTTAAGTTGAATCATACTTTGACAATGCCAATTTTCAATGCCAAACATAAAACACCTACATTTGTACAAGTCAAATTAGTAGTCCTCCATGCTACTACTACCTATTTGCAATACCAAGGTGAAGTGTAGATCTTCAAAAGTGCCAAACTAGAAAACAATATTCCAATATCCAATATAAAATGAGATCCAATGCTTCAATATAGCTATCAAACACAACCATAATAGAAAACAAAAAAGAGTTATCTGCCACAAAAATATCCAAAGCTAGAGCAGAGCACCACAAATCATAGTAGATTCAATAAAGCCTTTTTCAAATTAAGGCAAATCCAAGGGTTAGAAAACATCCAATATATTTTTGATAATAATTTAGAGGCATCATTTAAATGGGTGATGGAGGCAATGTAGATTAGATATGCGACCAACAAGGGGAGCTATTAGTCTCCATTATCATTAATAAAATGCCATTGTTATTGCCAAATATAATGATAACCTTTCCACCTTCATCACCAAACTAAGCTCATTACATATTTAGGCATGTCACATCAACCATTGATGTCGAGTATGTTGAGAGAGAGAGAGAGAGAGAGGTTTTTGCAAGCCTTTAATAGAGAGGAGGATTTCTTGGAGCTTGGTCTATAGGTGTCATCGATGATGGCTAGGTTGTGTCATGTGAAGGAGATCATTCTATGTTAGGACTGGGATCACCAAGAATAATCACTTAACATGGATAAAATGTAAGTTACATCAACAACACCTAGAAAGGAAATATGTTCTAGATGTAGCCAATGATCTTATCAGACAATAAATACAAAATGCCTCCAAAGTGACTATAGACCATAGATTTATGATCTACTAACAAACTTTAGGCTGATCAATGACCACAATTGGGGGATGTCTGTGGAATTTATAGACCCCATGAAATAATATGGACAAATAGAGACTAAATCAAAAAAAAGAGATGGATTGACCATAGCTAAGCAAGATATATGGTTGGAGGTGAATGGCCTACATGATGAGATTTTTCTTACCAATAATGCAAAAAATATCCCAAAAATAATGTACAACCAACATAACCATATATTTAAGCAATTAAAATCAAATATTCAAAATAAAAATGCATATATAAAGACTAAAAATCATAGAGCTCAATAAACAAGATAAGTAATGGCTATTAGAGGGTGGCTTTGATACCATGAAAGAGTTATCAAAACTCTTCAACCAAGATCTCTCCAATGGCTCATTACTACAGCCATTGATGCTTCAACATACACACTAAGAAATAAAAAAATTGAAAACAAAATCTATTTTTATACACACACTTAGATCTAAAAATTATTACAAAAGCATGTATATTACAAAGAATATCCTTTGCTTAAATAGGCAAGGAGAACCAATTTACAAGCTAAACTAGGCAATGTGGGATAAATCCCCACATAGGACAAAACTAGGTAAACACAAATACTTAGAGCCTATCAAGAATGAGTAATAAGATACTCTAACAAATACTAATTATGATAATGAACATGTTTATGAAGATAAAAATATTTTTTGTACTAATAACCCTCATAGTTCTATTGATATACTAAATTTTGAGGGCACAAATGAAAAATATTTTGATTTGTATATTGAAATTACCTTGAGGAATTTTTTGAAAGCATTTTTATAATTATTTAATAATAAAATAAAATAATTGGGAATTAGGAAGCTTTGATTTAGAGTAGTAATATAGATCCATTAGATGGTACTACTCTACCTATCGGAAACTCTACATCTAAATTATATGGCGAGGTTATTACTCCTCATGTTGATATTGATCAATTTATATTTTTCCACATAGTACTACACCCCCTACTTAGGTAAATCCTTCTATTTATACAAAATATAAGGCTTATATGATTCCTCTTATTATCAATCCAATGAAACATGTGGCTCCAAAATCACATTATTATATTTCATCTGTTGGACTTAAACATGGTCAAAATAATAGTTGTGCCTTCATTGAAATTAATGTTACTCATAAAATGCAATTTATTCCTACATAAACACATAAACATGTTAATCATACACCTAGTGGTACCTTTAGTGATCTTGTAGTATAAAAACTTAATGACATGTGATTATAACTTTCACAACTATATAAAGCATTGCATTTAAGATACTCATAAATTTAGGAAAAATGCCAAAAGCTAGGCAAAATTCCACAAATTAGGTTAAATTGTATTTTTGGGAAATTTATAAAAAATTAAACAAATTCAATGAAAATTCAAAATATTAGGTTATATTACCAAAAAAGGCACAATTCAAGGAAATTTGAAAAAAATAGGGAAAAATCTAAAAAGTAAGATAATTTAGGGTAAGTCAAGAAATTTTCTGTAATTATAAAAAATTCAAAAAAAGAAGGGTAACTTCAAAAAATTTAAGATAATATCAAAAATAAGGTAAGTTAAGGAAATTTACTATAAATTCAAAATATTAATTTTCTAAATTTAATAAAAAACTAAAAATGAACAAAAAAAAATAGAGTTTGTTGAAAAAAAATGTGAATTAAGGGAATTTAATGCAAATTCAAAAAAATAAGTTAAATTATAAATAATTAAAAAATTTATGATGAATTTGAAAAAATATGGAAATTTTGTCAAATCTTCCCAAATTAAACATATTAGGGAAAGTTCATAAAATAAAGTAAATTTTAAAAACAAATAAGGGAAATTAGGTAAATCTAAAAAATTAGGGAAACTTATGGAAAATCCAAGAGAATTTAAAACTATAAGTTAATTTACATAAAATTAAGGTAATTTAAGGAGAAATATATAATATTATAGTAATTTTGGGAAAATTAGAGGGAATTTGAAATTTTGAGAAAAATTAAGTGAAATTAAGAAAAATTTAGAAATTTAGGGAAATTCCAAAAATTTAGGGGAAATTAAGGAAATTTAGGACAAAGTCAAATATTTGGGTTCAATTATTAAAACTTTGGGCCAAATTCAAAAATTTTGAAATAATAATCATTTTTTTAAAATAAGGGTAATATCAACAAATTAGGGAAATTTCATAACATTATGTTAATTTTGACAAAATTAGGGAAATTTAATAAAACATTAAAAAAATAGGAAATTTTGGGTATTTAATGTTATGAAATTTAGAAAAATTCAAAAATATAGGGGAAATAAGGATAAAAATTAAAAAATTAGAAAAACTTAAGACAAGTTTAACAAATTAAGCCAATTTTTACAAATCTAAGACATTAAAAAAATTCAAAAATTTAGGGGAAATTGAGGAAAAATTTTAAACATCTAGAAATTTAGGGGAAATTTAATCGAATTAGGAAAAATTTAAAAAATTATAGAAAAATCAAAAATTACAAGATTAATTAGAGAAATTCAATGAATTATTAGAAAATTAGGGGTAATTTGAGAAAATTAAATAAATTTTAAAAAATTATGTTATATTTATTATATTAGGGACAATTTGAAAAATTTAGGGAAAATTTTTAAAAATAGAGCATAACTGAATTTTTTTTAAAAGATTCAAATTTTTTATTACGTGTAATTTTATAATTTTTTATGTTATTTTTGTTTTTTTGTGATTTATTCATCTTTTATTTACTTTTTATAATATTTTTATATTTATATGTCTTAATTTTTTTTAAATGTTTTACTAACCAAGTTTGTAATTTTTAATCATTTACATGCCCTCTTGTTACAAAGTTGATTTTTGGAGAAAGGTTTGTGACTATTTGAATAGTTGTGACCTTTCAAGTGGATTAATCTAGCAACAACCAATTGCATATGCTTGACTTCAATAGAGGAAAAAAGTGACCAATTCCATAGGTCCTGTGAGATTTGAAGGAGCATGCACCTAATTTATAACTATCTTAGTTTTAATTATTTTCCATTAATAAAATTAGAGTTTGATTTTTTTAGTTAAAATATTAGTAGTTATTAGATTTAAATTTTATAATAAGAGGAGGATTATGAGGAGCATCTAAAACCATAGCACGAGGACCACAGTTGTAATAACAAAATATCATTCTCTATGGAAGTAAAAGGAAACCAAAGGAGTCCAACCAAGACATGTACACTATTTGAATTGATTGTAAATATATCATTGTAGATCATTTTTATAATATATATTTTAATATTGCTTTGTGTCTTATGATTTTATTTAATGAGATATCAAATAATATTTTTGTTACATTTTATGTAGGGGAAGTGTGAAATTATCTTATATTTCAAGTGGAAAATGCTTCCAACTATGAATGGATCATCATGACTAAGGGTTCACCTCATTCAAGAAATACTTATGCACCCCAAACAAATTCAAGGTGTTGATATTTGGGACAGTTTTGTAGGTATGAGTGAGAGTGATTATTGTTAAGGTTGGGATTAAGGCTAATATAATGTAGTTAAGCATGATGACCCTAATGTCTAGACATATCAATCACGATTTTATGAATTTGTGACTATAATTTTATTTTATTGTCATTAATTTTAATTTATTATTTTATTTCTATTATATTTTTGAATTTATCATTATTATGTTAAATATTTTGTGTATGAATGTGCATTCGATATTTCTACTTTAAAAGTCACATTTAGACTATTTTTATTTTTATGTATAGTGTTACAATTGACATTAACATTATAACTATATAATTATACATATATTAATTATAATTATATAATATGAGAGCATAACTTTATAATTAATAATAATACATAATTTTAATTAACTATTTTGTTTAATATGGTTATAAAAATTAAAGTCAGACTTAAGTCACACTTTAAGTCAACCTAGTGTCACACTTTAATTCGAACCTAATGTCACACTTAAAGTTAGAATTAGTCTCACATTTAAAGTCCCTTTAAGTCACACCTAGTGTTGCCTTTAAATTCACCTAAAATTCAAACCTAGTGTCGCACTTAAATTCAAACCTAGTGTCACACTTAGAGTTAGATTTAGTGATATAATTAGTGTCACACTTAATGTCAGACCTAGTGTCACACTTAGTGTTGGACCTAGTGTCAAACATAAAAATAGACCTATTATCATATTTAAAGTTAGACTTAGTGTTACACTTAAATTTAGGCCTAGTGTCACACTTAAATATCTAGTGTTAAACTTAAATTTAGACCTATTATCATCTTTAAATTTAGACCTAGTGTTACACTTAAACTTAGGCTTATTGTCAGCCTTAAAGTTAGAGGTAGTGTTACACTAAAATTTGAAACCTAGTGTAAAACTAAAGACAAATATTAAATCAATGCTAAATTCATCCCTAACATTTCCATAATGTCACATGTAAGTGATGTTATTAGGTGGCATTAGGGATAAATTTAGCCCATTTTTTTGTTGAAGTTGTATGTATGTCATATAAAGTTAACTTCAAGGATGACATTAAGAAGTTTATCTGAATTTAAATCAAACTTTAGAGATGAATTTTTTCCTTCAAATTATATATTTTGGCAAATTAAAATTTACTTTATGTTGAATTTAAGGTGAATTTAATTACAACTTATTTTAGAAATAAAAATTAATAGTTATTAATAATACATTTCACTTATGACCACTCCTTATGCACACTTAGCTCATGCCTAATTCTATGGCCATTAACCATCATTCCTTCACTTCTATGCAGATGACCTATTCCTTAAATCAACCACTGATTAATAAATGTTCATATTCCTCATTGCAAACAACCTAAGATCATCCCTAGATTGATACACACAACCATATTAGTTATATTTGGTTTTTATATGTAACTACTCTTTTATTACAATCCTGCTCACCGATAGTGACTAAAACAACCATCCACTTCCTCCCAAAAATTTTTTGAAGTTGGCCCTAGTTTTTTGATTTTTTTATAAATAGACCAAATTTATCCACGTTACCCTAAATTACCCTACTTTTTATATATTCTCCCTAAATTTGTTGAATTTGCCTAAATTGTGCATTTTTTTGTTAAATATAACTTGATATTTTGAATTTTTCACATTTTTTGGAATTTTTCTTAGATTTGATAAATTTTATATAAATTTCAAAAAAAAAGTAATTTAAACTAATTTGTGGAATTTTTCAATTTTTTTAGTAATTTAATTAATTTTTAGAATTTTCCCTAAATTTTTAATAATTTAACATAATTAGTTGAATTTGTCCTAAACTTCCTTAATTTCTCCTAAATTTTTAGAATTTCCTCTAAATTTTTTAATTTCCCCAAATTTTCTAAATTTTCCCTAATTTTCCTCAAATTTTCAAATTATCTCTAATTTTCCCAAAATTACTATAATTTTATAAATTTATCCTTAAATTACCTTAATTTTATCTAAATTAACTTAAATTTTTGAATCCTCTTTAATTTTACACAATTTCCCTAACTTTTTAGATTTACCTACTTTCCCCTATTTATTTTTTAAATTTAAATTATTTTTTAAACTTTTCCTAATTTGTCTAATTTGGAAAGATTTTCCAAATTTTCCATATTTTGTAAAATTAATCCTAATTTTTTTAATTGTTTATAATTTAAATTAATATTTTAAATTTTCCTTAAGTTTATAAAAAAATCTAATTAAACCTAATTTTTTGAATTTTCACTAAATTTCCTAATTTGCATATTTTTTTGAAGGAACTCTAAATTTTCCTTTATTTTTTTAAATTTTCTTAAATTTAAATAAATATTTTGAATTTATAGTAAATTTCCCTAACTTTCCATGTTTTTTGATATTATCCCAATATTTTCTAAGTTACCATTCTTCTTTTTAATATTTGATAATTAGACTAAATTTCTTGACTTTACCTTAAATTATCTATTTTTTAGATTTTTACCTAAATTTGTTGAATTTGCCTAAATTGTGCATTTTTGTTAATATAACTTAATATTTTTAATTTTACACATTTTTTAGAATTTTCCTTAAATTTTTTATAAATTTTTAAAAGTTCCAATTTAACATAATTTGTGGAATTTTCCCTAACTTTTGGCATTTTCCCTAATTTTTTGAATTTTCCCTAAATTTGACATGTGATTAGTGATATTATTTGTTCATATTATGATAATTTATAGAACCCTTTGGGTATAAATTTATTATTCATTCCTTGTTTAAAGAAATAAATCACATTTAACACAGATGAATTTTTTGACAAACATTTCCACACACTACGCAACATTGAGATTAAATGTATGGATACCAACATTTTAAAGTATGAATCTATCACTTTTACATATTTTACGTCTAAATATCATGAAAATGAAACATTTAAACCTAATAATATTTATGCTCCTAGATTTCAAATTAGGAATAAGGTCATAATTGTTAACACAATTTCAGAAACCAATGATTGGATTATGTTTCCTGCCTATAGTAACATTCATCAATTTATAACATTAAAAATCCCACCTCAAAACGTGTTCAAATGATTGATCAAGTGTAATTATATTAATTTACTTAAGTTATATAAATGAGATACTACTTAACCATTTCCTAAAGATTATAACACAAACCTATATTTTGAATATCATCAAGTTTATGGGTCTTCAACTAATTAATGCTTAAAATTAATACATAGTATTTAAGATATCATCTATAAAACCACTATTTATATCAAAGGATATAATTATACATTGAATTAATATATCATAACACCTAAAAAACACTATAAAATATTTATAAATTGATTTCCAAACCATGATACTACAAAGAAATATAATGTGCATATATATCAACATTTGTACATCATTAAAATATTACACATGAGCATGACATTGATAACATCATTGACATGGTTTCAAGTTATTGATAATAATCACATTATATGACCATGAGATTCCTAAGAATGAATCAAATAATGGTCCTCTATAAATTCACAAATTTTTTGCCACCATCATTTAAGCATGCATGGCATCTTGATTGATAATGGTTATAGAGAAAAGCTCAGTATTGTGACATTTTTTATTCAAGGCTACATTGAATGATATTTACTTACCATGAATTTTTATATTTTTTATTTACAATGGAATTTCAAACACACCAATTCTTGTATTACACTACCAATTACAGTTGGTCCTTGGACCCTTCTAATTTTATTTTAAATATATTACTCTTATGCACATAGACTAATATAATGAGAGAGATACCATTTATACTTCACCATAGTCTCAATTTTTTCATGATTATTAAGTAAATATAATTATCATCATTCTTTAAAACCTTCATATCCAATCTCTAATATCACATGTGTAATCATATAATGTACTTCATGAGGATAAAAATATTCAACCTTTTGTGATACCTACTACTATCTCACTATCATCATTTCTTATTCATATTAATTTTATCTATGACACCACCACCATATCCTACAAGAGTTTGTAGACTATATTTATGGATTATATAGCACCTTAGTCTTGTACACTTGTCAAACTCAGACCTTAGATATTCTTATCAGTTTTGTACCTTTCCCATTTTTAAAATTCTCACATCTACTCTATATTGTGCCCCTTTGGCCTATCTCTTGGTCTAAAAAGTCTTATGTTGATGATCTAGACCTTTTATATTGCCCAGAATGCGTAAAAACTACTTATCTTCCACATCTACAAGTTCTAATTTTGTACCTACTTTCATGTTCCTTGGACACTAGAATCTTAGATAGAAACCTATGTCGATGCAAGTTTCTTGCTCTGATGAAATTTTCTAATGCCCTAAATTCATCTAATTTGTAAATGAAATATATCCTAATGTCCAACCTAAGTGATTTAATGTGGTTTATTTATCCAAATGGATTGATATAAATACAACATCAACCCTCATTCATACCTCACCTACAAAACCTAGAAAAGACCTAAGGTAACTTATCAAAACATTCAATCAAGCACTTGATAAATAAAATATTCCTTATTTTATCATAGTTTCATATCAGTCATAAGAACAACACGTACACAAGTCTAAAGTACTAAAAAAGTAGGCCAAGAGATAAATTCACCAAGATACAAGCTAGGTCATTATTCTACTTTATATTCCACATATTTCATGATTCACAAACAATCCAACATGTAGGATAGAACTAAATTAGTCTAAGGCCATATTCAAAGTATTGGTTATGTAGGCAGTGCTCATTGATATAGGGGTCTTTGGGGTCAACTCAACACTATGTGGCCACTAACCCATTTCTCCCCAAGGTCATTATGAATATGAATAACTAGGGTTTGTAAATTTAATGAGTGACAATACATGACCTATATCTAAATGCACTAGAGTGAAGGCAAAGACAAACCTAGAAGAATCCAGGTGGTCAAATCCTTTTCTAGTAGGTATTCCATATAATACACCTATGTTAGGTTCAAATAATAGTGTCAACATAAATATCCCATGCTAAAATTAGTGTATAAGGCTCCAAGTCACTCAATCCAAAATTTGGTGACTATTCTACAATCATCTTCTAGTATACTTTTTGCCTATTTTAGATACACAACTACATTAACATCAGAACCAACTAAGTACATTATTTCTTTGTCATTTCCATATCTAGCATAGTTTTACTTATTATTCTTAGCTTATCTTAGTTTAATGAATGTATCATATGTTATATCTGATTTTAGGATCTTATTAGCCTACTATATAGATAATTTATCATCATTATACATTAGGATATCTCTATCCCATTTAACCCTAGATAACCCCAATCTATATTTTTTGGGTTAAACATTTAGTGAACATGATCTTTGAACTCCAAACCCTAGGTCAATTAGGGTTGTTTGGTTTTTTTCATTACTAATCCCTAATTACTATATAATATGTTAAACATGGATGTATCTACCACCCATTTTAATTTCCAATTTGTCATAGTTTTTTATGGTTTTCTACATTATTTGCCTTGTGTAGAATTTTAAGTAAATTCATGCCAAAAATGAGAGGGTTTTAAAGTGAAAACAACACTTGATCTCTCTTCAAAATTCCTTTTATAATGTTATGGAACCAATATCTAGATGCCAACATGCATGATATCAACCATTTTTTATACCTAAATATTATTTGAATTATAGCTACCATCTCACACCCATTATTAGCCTCTAACTTATATTAGATTTTGTGGTCCATGATGTTACTACTCAAAGAGATATGGTTGTTCAACCTATTATGCCACTTAATAATATACGATAAAGGCCTCCTAAACTTAATATTGTAATAAAATATAAGGGATATGAAATTATTGACCAATTAAGAATTTCACTTGATAAAATTTCAATCCTTGAGTTCCTAAATAAATCTATTTTTTATAAAGATATCCTATATGATGTATTGTGTGAGACACATGTTCTAAGTAATATTGAGCCTAATTATTTTATGGATATGATGAAAGTTTCAAAGAAAAATTCTAATCTCATTAACTTTGATTAAAAAAAATTACCATCCAAAGATATTATTGACAAAAAATTTCATTTGTTCATACAGGTGACCATGAAAAATAAAGGCATAAAAGGGGTGCTCATTGATAATAGATCGAGCCTAAACTTCCTAACCACCATGGGTATTAGCACTAATATTATTTTTTTTTAAATTATGCACAAAAAAGATTTGAAAATTCACACAGCCTTATGGTTGGTCAAATCACATTGTATGTTGCATTAGGACCAACAATAGGTTTAACTAATTTTCAAGTAATTTCTCGATCATTACATTATAATTTACTTTTGTGTAGACCTTGGATAGATTCAATGGAATTTTTCCCATCTACACTTCAATGATGTGTAAAATTCATACATGATGGGACCTTATTATCCATGCTTTCTAATGATGAACCTTTCCAATTTCACAAAATGATACATTTCAAAATTGAAGGCATTCTTATAGTGGTACCACCTAAACAATGCATTCTTCTTGAGCATATGTACATGTATGAAATAGGTGAGTCAATTATAATGGATCCTCTTTATCTAGATTTAAATAAGGCACTAAATATTGAGTTACACATAAATCCACATCAAGAGAAATAACCATTAATAAAGGATCCAATAGAACCAAAAGTTCCCCCACCATTTTAACTTCAGTTATTGGTCATTAATGACAAGATATATGGCCATGTTTCATATTATTATGATAGTGATGATGATACCAATTATGATATGACATGAGAAAATATAAAAACTAAAATTTGATCCTCTTGATCACCTTTTGCATAACCTATTCTAACCTACAGGTCCTAGTACATATAAGATAAATCCACTTTCAAAATATACAAAATTGAATCTACATAAGGGGAAAATAAAAATAGAAGATAAACATGTAAATGCTTGTTATTCTATACATCCCTCTTGGATAAAAACATTGAATCAACCTGACAGGGGTCAAATTCAAATTCATCATGTGAATAATATGGAGTCTTCTCAAAAGGATTAAAAACAAATTTTACAGATCATGACACAATAAGATACTCTAGATACCATATTATCTATGTTACTTGAACATAGAATGATTTATTTACCTTATACTAGACATAGATCACACAATAGACTTCTACCTATATAAGATAAGGTATCATATTTTAAATTTCATTAGATCATTGACCATAATATTAATCAATATGAGGCATTGAAGAAACAATTTTAGAAATATAAGAACAAAGGATGCATACACATTGTGCCTGACATGAGAAAAAGGCAAAATCCTTCATATCCTTTAGAAAAGGATTATCTCTTAAAATGGTCAAAGTATGAATATTTAGTTATCACTAAAAACATTAATGGGTTATATTTCCACCATCTCGATTTTGACATTAACAAGTGGGATACAACTTGTGGCACCACATTTATCGCATAATTGGAACATTCTATAGATTAAATAACATACTCTTCATTAATGCTACTATATTGAGGATACATTTATTTACCTATAGCCTATGTCCCATATGTGGAATATTCCACCATATGGATATTAGGCCATGAACCACATTTGAAACTAAAGTTTGGATGAAATTAGCTAGTCGATTGAAATGCTAAACTAGATACTAAAAACATGTGTTACTTTTATTTATATGGATATAGATATTTGCGTAAGACATGATGGGTATGATTATTTTCCTATACCATTAAATTTAGGTAAACCATTATATAAAAACATTGGAAATGTGTAATTACATAGATATAGACAAAGCTTGATAAATTTTAAAGGTGGTACTACACATTTTGATAATGATGACTTCCTTGATTAGACATATTTAAATATTCTAAAAATACCAAAAAAATATCAAAAACATTCAAAATCCAAAAACATTTTCATCACCTACATGTTTTATTGGATCCTTAGCATCTATGTGTTAGTTCCATGTTGTTGGATGAAATATAAGTTACTTTTGCATACACATGTGTGTCATGCTTCTATATGAGTGTGATACAGGCATACACAGATACATGATCTATTCATATTTTAGATGTTGGGCCTTTCCTCTACTCATTTCATATGAACATTGGGGACATCTACCTCTATGATCATGATACTTATAGGTTATATCATTCTATGGTCTTTACATTATCATGTTATGAGCTCATATATGTAATTACACATACCTTTATCCATGATCATATATTTCATAGGGTACTTGATATGTTATGCACTTTAATTTTTTTGCTAACACATTTGACCCATGGGATACTATGATATGTTTATTCTAGTTACTTATGCTTTCCTTTATGCACTTACTTGAGTGTTTTACCTTTCTATTCTCTTGATTATTTGAGCATTTGAATATGATCCTTTGTTTGCAACCCTCATTCCTATGTTTGCTTTATTTGAAATTTGAATATGTCATTTTTTAATGGACATTTGAATATGCCATCCTTCATTTTTTATACATTGGACTAAGTCTTGTCCCTTCAATTATGTGTCATTTGAATATTCCCCTTATTTGTGGTCTCCTTGAACCATTTCCTTTTGACTTGATTTTGAGTTCTCTTGTGTGCGTGCTTGATTTTCTTGTTGAGATTGTATTATTACTATCTATGTGTTGTCATGATATTTATAATTAATCTTAGGCCTTCATGTGATCTCATTTTTATATGTGCTTCAATTCTACATTTACCTAGACATGTTATTATGTATGCTACATGGTTCCATTCACATATTATTCAATTGTCTTATCCTTTTAAGATGAGGTAACTACCAATTTTTATTCTTCCTTCACCTCAAAGGGGGTTAATATCATTGGGGTCATATCATATAGGCATGACTTCCAAACATTCAAAAAAATTATATTTAGTGGGGGCATGATTTATAAGCATGTTATCCACACTTATTGAATATTTGCCAAGTATATCAATTTTTAGGTTTAGCTGGGGCATGTTATATAGGCATGGATTCCATACATTCAATGTTTTAATATTGAGTATGGGCATGCTTTTTAAGCATGTTCTCCACACTTATTCAATAGTTGGAATTTTTTTCAAGTTGGAATGAACCATTTTGGGGAGTGGTTTTATGGATCCTCCTTCCAACTGACATAATGAAAACACCTCTCAGGTTGTGGGTGACCTTGTGTGAGGGGTGAGTCTCTAGATAAGGTTGGTTTCCTAGTGAATCACCTAAGATAAATTACTCTAGTAATACAATGATGGAAATGGAGAGATATAAACATAACTAAACACAAACTTAAAAAGGGATGATGCTCAAGAAATTATATCTCCTCTACTTATTCAAAATTGCATAATGAAACCTATAAACACTGACTTGTATGCATAATATTTAAGATTAATCCATCTTACATCAGTGTTTCACACAGATTTTAGTATCCTAGTGTAGTTTATGAGGGAATAAAACATATCCATAGTTAATACACACATGGGATAGACCTAGCACAGTGTATGACCTATAAAAGAGTGAGTATTTACATGGAGATGAGGTGCGTTGGACAACAATAAAATTGGAAAATAACTTCACCACAAAGAAATATCAATAACCCATAGAATTTCACACAAAATACCAGAACTTTAAAGAAGGTAAATCAATCTTTTATTAATCTCAAGGCACTTGAACTAACATTACAACCTAAATGGGTAGAGTCTTATCATACCCAAGTAAAGGGATCCACCATAAGGTATTTCCATCCCATTATATATAAAATTAGATGAGGGAGGGAGGGAAAAAATCACTACAAGACTACATAAATGTAGCTATTATAACACAACCAACCTCTTCAAAAGGGAAAATAAGTGGAAATGGGTAACACTAGGCCTCCTTCAACACATTTTCCTACCACATTGATGGACTTCTTATGGAGGTATGTGTATAGGGGATATGTTTGGAATTGTTTGAATTTTTTTTGGGGGGGGGGGCTATGAATTATTACTTTAGTCTACCCCTCCCTATTTTTTTGTTACTTTCCTTAAACATGGTGTACCTTTGTCTCTATAAATTCACCATTTTATCCACCACTCACTCATGTTTAGCATGATTTGGGAAAGATAGGATAAAATTAACCTTCATCCTTAAATGTCATGAGAGTATCATATCCCACTCCTTATGAGGAGTTTCAAATTGCATTAATTATTCCATTTTTCCCCCACATAGTCTATTGTGCCATTCTTGGATTATAAGGCCCATTAGATGTGTATTTCATGCTAAAGGAGGTGTGGTTGAGGCCTAGAGCTATAATTATATATGTTTACCCTTTTAGAACTCTTGGATAAGTTAATAAGGTTTGTGAATGCATATAATTCTTTGAGGGTCATGAATTCTCTTTCTACAATAATTGTAAATTTATAAAAATCATGTTTTATCTTCATATCCCTTTGAGAATGCATCATGATCCTCAATAATCTTGAATACACCTATCTCAATAGTTGAAACAATTTTATAACCTTAAGGATTCCTTAAGACTTCATTAAATATCTATGATATGCTTGAGTAACTATAACCCTATTAACCATATTTTAAATCACACCTTGATCCTTGGTAATCCTATAATTTATCATTTATGAAATTTATATTCCAACTATAGGTATGATTCTACTCTTGGAAGAACTTGTTCATCTTGCCTACAACCTACTAAGAGTCTTGAGATCATAATGTGTTCATATCATCCACAACATTTGAAACATTATCAAGAAGAAGATATAGAATCTCTTGAGGAGCCTTTTGACTCTTTAAAACTGGAACTATAATTCCCCTCTTTACATTAGCATGTAACATTTCCTTCTAGATTACAAAACTTATTGAAATGCCCTATAATCAAAAAACCATTGCATGGACTATATTAGAGGGCTTTAAACTTAGGTTTAATTTTATCTTAGCCTCATTAATGTTAGGGTGTGGAACTAAAAGCTTTAACTATTTGCAGACACAAAGAAGAGGATACTAAAGAACCAGAAGAACCGGCATTGGCATCATGACCGACATCGGTCATAGACAGTGGGGAAGGAAACAGGCGACGGCAGAGAGTCGGCAGCACCAGTTAAGCAGGGACCGGCGTCGATCGCCTGTGTGTTCCAAAACTGTTCGTTACATGAACAGTTAGTTAGTTGAACTGAGTGTTTGCATGTTAAGGAGATAATTTAAGTCACGAGTTGTGTGTCTAATTTTAGTAGTTAGATTTCTATTTTTGTAACCATGGGATTCTATTTAAAGACCCATGAGGCATGTATTGTAATTATCAAATTGATCAAGTAAAAGCATTGAAGCAAGCAAGGTCAAGGAGATCTACAGGTGTAAGGTCAAGGAGATCAGCTGAAGCATTCAAGGAGGGATAGCAACTCAAGTTGTAGAGTTGGTTTTGTGTTGAGCAAGAGAGAGAGGGAAGAAGGTCTTGAGGTGTGGCAAGCCTTTGAGGTGGAGGAAGAAGTGGCATCTTCCTTATTGTATTTTCTTCTAGTAATATCTAATACAAGAGTGTGTATTGTCTCTCAAATTCTTTGTTGTCTCATGTTTCTAGTTACTTTATCATTTTGGTATAATTCCATGTTTAATTACTCATAAATAAGTAATCAATTGTGCTTCTATTGGATAAAGGGTCACCTAACAGTTGGTATCAGATCTACGGTTTGCAGGAAGCAGGTTATCTTTGATTACAGGTCATTCACAGGGTTTTTTGATTGAGTGGGAGTTCAGAAATGGCAGAAGAAAGTAAGCTACGAATGGAGAAGTTTAACGGCAAGAATTATCATCACTGGAGGATGCAGATTGAGGACTATCTGTATCAGAAGGATCTGTACTTACCGTTGGGTGGGGTTGCATGCAAGCCCACAGATATGAAGGATGAAGAATGGAATGTTCTTGATCGAAAGGTTCTCGGTTCCATAAGGTTGAGCCTTGCATCATCTGTGATTTCCAACTTATCACAGTGCAAGACAACGGAAGAGTTGATAAAGTCCTTGGCGAATTTATACAAAAAGCCCTCGGCTTCTAATAAGGTATATCTTATGAAGCAGCTATTTACTTTGCAAATGCAAGAAGGTGGATTAGTACATACTCATCTCAGTGATTTCCATGGTTTGGTAAACCATTTAGCTTTAGTCAATATTGTTTTTGATGATGAGGTAAAGGCTCTCTTGATTTTATGTTCTTTGCCTGAAAGTTGGGACAGTTTGGTTATGGCAGTAAGTAATTCTGCATCTGCTTCTAAAATATTAAAAGTTGATGATGTTGTGAGTGTGATCTTGAATGAGGAAATACGTAGGAGAAGCACAGGTGAATCATCAAGGAATGCTCTAAGTGCAGAAAGCAGGGGAAGGCAAAGGGAGAAGATTGAGCAAGGGAAATCAAGGTCGGGAAGGAGATCTGAGTCCAAAGGTATTACCTACTGGTTTTGTGGAAAGAAAGGACATACAAAGAAGGAGTGTTGGTTTTGAGATAAAGAGAATCAACCTGAAGGTAAAGAAGAAGCAAAAGATGCAAATATCATGGTACAAGATGTTCTCATACTTTCTTTGGATAGTCAGGTAGGATCATGGATTTTAGATTCTGGTTCATCTTTTCATGCATCCCCAAATAGAGATTTGTTTCATGAGTATGAACAGGGAGACTTTGGAGTGCTCTATTTAGGGGATGGTACGCCTTGTCAGATAGTTGGCAAAGGGAAAGTGTAGCTGAGATTGCAGATTGACAACACATGGGTGTTGAAGGAGGTCATGCATGTTCCACTTCTGAAGTAGAGTTTGATTTCTTTAGGAAGGTTGGGTGATGATGGATGCACAATAACCCTCATAGCGGACTCTTGGAAGGTTACCAAGGGAGCACTTATTTTAGAAAGAGGTAAGAAAGTAGGTACTCTTTATCTATCTACTTGTATTACTGATTTTACTTCTGGTGTAGATTCAAAGATGTGGTCTAATAGGCTGGGTCACATGAATAGAAAGGGAATGGAAGTTCTTGATTTAAAAGGTATGTGTTCAAATTTAGAAAGCATAGATAGAGTTCATTGCAGGAAAAGGAAATTTGATGCTTTTGACAAGAACAGGGAAGTCTTGGTGTTTTTGGAGGAGATGAAGGCCAGAGAATAGTTACAGGCACTGAATAAATCTGAGCAGGGTAGTATGGACAGAGATTTGATCCAATATGAGCTCGTGGATGAAGAATTCATCCTCACAAGAACACACAGGCATCGATGTCAGTCACTTGGAACCGACATCGGTCATCCAGACACTGGCATCGATCATGTGCAGACCAGCAGGGTCGATAGGTCGGGCAAGAGAAGTCTGACGTCGGTCATCAGGACTGACGTCGGTAGGGGGGACACCGGCATCGGCCAGGGGTAACGACATCGGCAGTTAGGGTCAGTGCAGGGAACTGACATCGATTGGGAGCAGACTGGGAGATGGCCGATATCGGTCACTAGAACGGATGATGGGTGGACAGTTAGCTGTCAAGGAGTCTCAAACACCCATATAGAGGTTAGAAAAGGTATGTGAACCTCATATTCATTTTTCACCTTCTTTATATTGCTTACGGTTAGTCAAGAACTAGGAAGATGGAGGAAGCAATGCAGGTAGAATCCAGAAACAGTGGGAGCTTGACATGGATGAGGAGTGTGAGTCCTTGGAGTAGAGCCAAATAGGTATTTGTTGGTAGAGTTGTCAGCTGGATAGAGGGATGGATTCCCATTTTAGAGAAGAGAGTGGATGGACATCTGAGATAGAAGGCTATGGTATATGGTCTTGAGTTAGCTGCAGGACAATGGAGGTTTGACCATTGTATTTTATCTTTACCAGGTTGGATAATATTAGACACATTATCTTGTTACTATATTGTGTTACTAATTGCAGGGTTTCATATACAAGGAGTTTTCTGAGCTAAGGGTAGAGTTGGTTCAGAAGTATGTCATGAAGAATTTGGGAGCAGCAAAATTCTTGTGGCATAAGTGATAGGTATAGCACCATAGGTTTGCGTGGTGGTTGGTCTTCAAGAGTGACTTTGAAGAGGGATACAGAGCCAAAGGAATAAAATAGATGGTGTATA
Source organism: Torreya grandis (assembly GCA_037957365.1). Lineage (NCBI taxonomy): Eukaryota > Viridiplantae > Streptophyta > Pinopsida > Cupressales > Taxaceae > Torreya > Torreya grandis. Next base: position 1,564,475 of record JARHVA010002910.1, on the reverse strand, counting down.
GGTATAGATACAGTAGCAGCTATTTATCTCCAAGTGGGAGATTGTTAGGGTGTGGAGCTAAAAGCTTCAACTATTTGCAGACACAAAGAAGAGGATGTTGAAGAACCAGAAGAACTGGCATCGGCATCATGACCGACGTTGGTCACAGACAGTGGAGAAGGAAACTGGCGATGGCAGAGAGTCGGTCGATGTTGGCAGCACCAGTTAAGCAGGGACCGGTGTCGGTCGCCTGTGTGTTCTAGAACTGTTCGTTACACGAACAGTTAGTTAGTTGAACTGAGTGTTTGCATGTTAAGGGGCTAATTTAAGTCACGAGCTGTGTGTCTAATTTTAGTAGTTAGATTTCTATTTTTGTAACCATGGGATTCTATTTAAAGACCCATGAGGCATGTATTTTAATTATAAAATTGATCAAGTAAAAGCATTGAAGCAAGAAAGGTCAAGGAGATCTACAAGTGTAAGGTCAAGGAGATCAGCTGAAGCATTCAAGGAGGGATAGCAACTCAGGTTGTAGAGTTGGTTTTGTGTTGAGCAAGAGAGAGAGGGAAGAAGGTCTTGAGGTGTGGCAAGCCTTTGAGGTGGAGGAAGAAGTGGCATCTTCCTTATTGTATTTTCTTCTAGTAATATCTAATACAAGAGTGTGTATTGTCTCTCAAATTCTTTGTTGTCTCATGTTTCTAGTTACTTTATCATTCTGGTATAATACCATGTTTAATTGCTCATAAATAAGTAATCAATTGTGCTTCCATTGGATAAGGGGTCACCTAACAATTAAGGTTTTGAAAAGGTTTGTAGGATCTTCATGATGCCTTACAATCTTAAACCACCCTTTAAAAGGCCTTCAACACTGGTTAAGGTTTAATGGAGGTTTTGGATCTACCTATTATATTTCCCTTAAGGTGACATGATTTTCACTCCTTCCATAAATCTAATCATAATTTATGGGGCCCTCACACTTTTATTAATTCCTCTTATGGGTTTCCTTGAACCATGCACCTATAGGTCAAAGATGAAACTTGACTAGTTTTAAAAGGACAAAACCTATAACTTTTTGATGGACTCAAATCTACAACCTTCATATCAAGGTTTCTCCTACCCCTTTGTACTCTTCAAGATATAGTGATAAATTAGAATTTTTACCTATTATGCTTTCATCCCCATACCTACACACTAAAAACCTTTATAAGCCTAAAAAATATAACCTTAGATTTACAGTTTTAGGTAGGCTTATAAAGTGGAGTGCAAAAATTATTGTGATGGGCACAATATCAGTGAGCTCAAACTCAAGCCTAAAATTGGTGAGCTCAAGGTTGAGCTTGAGGATATTGAGGTTGAGCTCTAACTCATACTTGATGATGCTAACTAACTTGAGCTTTTCAAAGTCTCAATCTCCTCCTATGGTCCTCAACATGAGCCTTACATAGTTATTTCTCCATGTTAATCAACTCATTGATTTGTGTGCATCATAATCCCAACACTGTGCCTTCACTTGGTAAAAACTATGTGAGACAAATTAGTTTTGAAGACCACGAGCATATAAATATATCTTTTATGGCCCACATAGTCTATGTGGGACTAATCCATTCAATGTGACCTACTTATGGATTAACTCGATAAAATATTTATAAAACTGAGATAATTATCCCACATGCACCCTGTTGGTCACTATTGAAGCATCAAAATCCAAATGATCTCCCTTATCACTTAGTTATAAGACCAAAATATTATTGATGCTTGAGTTAGCTTGAGCTCAGGAAAGCTTGAATTGATGAATGCCTGATGCATGGAGGTTTGATGCATGAGCTCAGACTTGGTAGTTTGAAGCTCAAACTCAATCATAATAATGTGACTTGGTCTTGGGCTAATTTTTTTTAAAAAAAATAAGGATTAATTATCCCACATGCATCCTGATGGGGTTCCTTCAAGGGTTCAAATATAATTACACTTCCTATGTATTGTGAAATAGGAAACAAGCCCTCCCTCCTCAAAAAAATGGGCCCTAACCATATAAACATTAAGAATATAAATACACCTATTAAAGTAAAAATATAATGGGGGAACAATGATCATTCCATGACAAATAAAAAGAATCCCAAGCCCAAACCCAACCTTTTACCACTCAAAAAATTGCAATTTTGGTGTTTAGACCAACATTAAAACCCTTTGTATATATCATTTATTTTTATTAATTTTGATTTTAGATTTGCTTTTAATTCCTTTTTAAAAACTTAGAGCTCTACAATATTCTCATTAAAACTCAACAAACCCATAATTATTCCTCATTTGAAGGATCATTGTTCATGTTTTGTTCATGTATCATTTTCATGTTTTGCATTAACATCAGCATCTTCTAAGATTATGGCCAAATAATGTTTCATTCCTACACTCTATAATTTATTCCTCATAGACACTTTAATACTAAAATATTTATGCGCTCAAACATGTGGAAGGAATCCATTTATGAGCCTGGTGATGGATTTTTACATCCTTAGGAAGTATAAGTGAGAACATGGGAAGGATTTAAGAGGAATGGAGCTTGGTTGACCCAATATTGAGCACTATGAATGGTTTTTGAGTACCCATAATCTATAACATCTCCCTTTAAGGCACTAAAATTTTCAATATTTCCCTCATGAATTGAAGGATCACTACATGTTTTCAATAAGTTCACCCTTCTCATGCTTCAAATTGAATCTTGAGCATACTTCCATGCCTACAATCTACAATAAATATTCTCATATGGCATTTTGAGTGTCAACATGAGTTTTGAATATAAAAAACATGATGAGGCTTATCGATGACTTGATAGTAGCTTGTTGTTAGCATATAAAGTCCTCATGAGGGGATAAAAGGATCATGAGGACTAAGTCATGGGGAGCTCCTAAGCACTATACAAACCTTTTATCATTTAAATAAAATATATTTAAATCTCATAACAACTAAATAAATACCCTTATGAATGTTATATCTCTCATGACATGAATAAATGACTCAAACAACATTGAATAAGCTTTGCATTAAGGAGTAACACATGGGCTATTTCAAGGGATGGAGATTGACAGGACGAGTGTGGCTTCATAAAATACTCTTATCAAATTTTACATTAGAATAAAACCTTTCTTAACCCTTTTCTTATTGAAACACTCACATTTAGACTCCTACAAAGTTAATAAGTATTTCATGGCCTAACAATGTGAATACATCCTCCACTAGACACATTACTCATTAAAACTATGCCCAAATAGGCCTCTAGAGGACTCTCAAAAAAATGAATTCAACTAATGGTTGCTAGATCTTATTTAAGGAAGTAAAATTTCAAAAACCTAAATGACTTAATCATCCCTAATTTGTTGCTCACATAGATGCCATGAAGATGTTTGTGAAGAACTATATCTAGCTAATTTCAGCAAATAATGTACCTCTCCTTATATCTAAGTTCCCAAGACCTTTTGTGGCTAAAATATTAAAAAAATGGTGCCTTCCTAGGGGTGTTTACTTATATAAACATTGAAACTAGTTTCCTTGATGCATTCATTGGGTGTAGGAGTCTTGTAAGCAATAACAATATAATTTGAAAGAAAAAACAAGATTACAACATGATGTAACAACCTTGAAAATATTTTTAACTACCTCCAATACACATAAAAATAAAATTAAAGACAACAATAACCTATGCTAAAGCACTTAGGGAAAGAGAAAAGTAACTAGACCTACTCAAAGTAAATGTGCATCAGCATTTGGAGAGAAAAGAAGACACCTAATTACTATGTATAAATGTGAGAAAACACATCAATAGAAACTCCTAAATAATATCCCATTAACTGGGATGGGAAAATATTCACCATTTAACCTATAGAGTTGAAAAGCATTATTTTGCTTGTATCTAGAAATCATGTATGGTCCACTCCACATATAGTCAAACTTGGTATGATTTCTAGTCTTGGTTCTCTCCCCATCCCACTTGAAAATAAGGTAACCCTCTTAAAAAATCCTCCAAACTAGTCTATTTAAAAATGCATATTCATTTGATCTTGGTGAAGCTATATTACATGCATTTCTTGGTATCTAGTTTCTTGCAACTCCATCAACTATACAAATCTAACTGCCATGGCATCTTCCTCCATTTTCAACTAGTGTATGAGTTCTAAGGTAAGTATTTTAAGTTATATAGGTAGACTTACCTCTCTAACATACACAATCATGTAAGGGGAGTTACCTAAAACCACTTTAGGAGTGATTCTATCATCCCATAAGGCTACCTTTAGCTTTTAATGTCATGACCTTTGGTTCTCTTCCATTGTCCTCTTGATAATCCTGATTAGGTTCTTGTTAGTGGATTCTACCAAGACATTCCCTTGAGGGTAGTAGTTGGAAGATATGTTCAAGTGAATACCATGATTGGCTAGCCAAACAGTTATCCTAGTTCTAAGGAATGCCATTTCATTATCATAAATGATTGTGGAAAGAAATCCAAAATTGATGATTATACCCTCATATAAATCTAACACATTGGTCTCATTTGCTTCTTTGAGAGACACTGATTCTATCCACATTGTAAATTAATTAGTGGTTTTTAAGACCTATTTATTCCCTACACTTAAATTTTGATTAATCATCACTATGAATACTAAGCCCCATTGTCTGAAGCGTTACTCTACTTGAATGGGATGGAGAGGGAGGGATGTTAATTTATATTTACCCATAAATAAAACACACCTATTACACTTCTTGACCCATTAATATTCATCCCTAAAAAATTTAGGCCAATAGTAGCCTACATTAATTATATTCAAATTTATGGTTCTTGGAAAAAAATTCCCACTTGATATTCCATCATGGAATTCTTCCAAAAGCCTATCAATCTAACTTGTTTCAACAGACCTCACAATCGCACCATTGACATCCTTTATAAAAATTTGTTGTCAACAAAACATAAAGAATAGACTATAATCTAAAGTACCTTATTTTGGCTTTGTCTAAACCTTGGGAGCATTCACTTATTTATAAAAATATGATCATATCTTTCCTTCAACTCTTCGAGAGTGTAGGTGAAACTGACTGTTGATCTTATTGTAACACTAGAACATCCTTTTTATCATATTAAAAATTTAAAGCTATCAGATAACATAAACCCTTTCCCTTTAACAACTTTATGACTTTAATATACACAACATACTTGATTACTTTTGTTACCTAGTCTACCCTCTTTTGATTCAAGTCCTTTCTCAAAAGGAATTCCTTGACACTTGGGTGAGAGACCATTATATGAACCTTGTTTTTAGACACCAAATGCCTAAAATTATTGATACTTATTATTACATCTAGTATATATTTTTACACAAAGGTATACCTCACCTCATAGTCCTCTAAACTTTGACTAAACAAGGTTATTGGCTAATCCAACCCTTCATCATTCTATTGCACCAACATGGCTGAGGTATAATCCACACCTCTAAAGTCATATAGAGTGAATTCTTTGGTAAAATTAAGGTTTATAATTGTAGGATCTTTGGATATGGTTTATTTTATTTCCTTAAATATGTCCATTCCTTCCTTAGTCTAGTTGAAAACCATATTCTTCTTAAATAAATATGTTAGTGGTTTCACAAGGTTGGAAAAATTAAAGATAAACCTTCTAACAAATTTGATTCCTCCTAATAGTATATGCAATCCCTTATTATAATTAGGTAAATATAATTCTAGAATAACACTTACCCTCTTAGGATCAATTTCAAGCCTTATCTTAGAGATAATATGGCCAAGGTGATTACCTTTATGAAATGAAAATATGTATTTCTTGTGGTTAAGTGAGACTCCAAACTACCTACATATTTCAAATACTTGACTAAGATGGGATATATGGTCATTAGCATCCTTAGAAAAAGTTGTAATACCATCAACATAAATAAGCATAATGTCATTGATTAACCCCTAAAATACCATATTCATGGCTTTATGAAAATTTGTTCCAATATTATTGAGTCCAAAAGGCATATTATTATAAGCATAGGTCCCCCATTTTATGGTAAAACCTATATTAAACTAATACTATTCTTGAACCAATATCTGATTTTAGCTAGAATAACCATCAAGAAGAGAGAAATGTTCTGAACCTACCACCATTTTTAAAAAAAAAAATCCATAGAATGTATTGGGTAGTGATCTTTCAATAAAGCTCCATTTAGATCCCTAAAATCAATACAAAAAATTATATCCCCATTATTCTTCCTCATAGGGACCATTTTTTAACCCAATATGAATGTTTTATTTGAAATATGATCATGTCCTCTATTAGGTTGGTCAACTTCTTCCTCATTAGAGGCTTTACCTTTGGATTTATGGGTCTTTATTTCTATCTAACTAGTTTGGCATCAAAAGTCAACTCTATGGTATGTTATGCAAATATAGGGTTAAATACCTTAAGATCACTATATTCCCATGGAAATATGTCATCAATTTTTTGTAAAATTTCAACAAATGCATGCTTCCCTTCTTTAGCACATACTTTTCCAAGATGGAAAATCTTGTCCTTGAAGATGGTGACTCCCTCATAGTGTTCATGCTTGATATTTATATTCACATTTTCTCCTCTAATTTTATAATAAATATTGAATATGTTTTTAAGGGTGATAAACCCTTTTGGAAGATTTTTTTGACCATAAATAGATGACTTGGTCTTCATATTATTTTTGTATTTTAGTCTGATTTCTTGTAAAGAACTCAGTTTCTTCTTATAAGAAGACGGTTATTTGTTGGTCACTATAAAACACCTACCAATTGGTGGTGTTATTAGGTATATTATGAATCATAATTACCTTTATATGTTGTTATAATTTATCCTTTTTGATGTCATTAGAAATATCAAACTATGTAGTAATGGTAACTAGCCCATCAACATGTTTGTTTTCCTCTCTTAGGACTGCTTGCACATTAAAAAATTCAAAATACTCTATAAGGTCCTAAACCCTATGCTTAAAAGACTTCAAAAAGTTTTTTTAAGTCACATTTTTCCATATCACTTTATTTCTAATCAATTGACTATCTCTCTAAAGACTTATAGATGTTTTATTCCTCTCTTTCTAGCCCATTGGAAACCATGTATGAGGGATTCATACTCAATTGAATTACTTGTAAAACTAAACTAAAACTCAAGAGAAGAATAGTAATTTTATTTCATTGGGGACACCAAATTCACACCTAAACCTACTCTATTCTTGATTCTAGGTCCATTAAAAAAAATCCACATATTTTCAACATGCTCACTAGGCTTGACTAGGTTTCTAATATCAACACCTTATTCATGCAAGTAATAGGTACCAAAACTAGTCTATTTATAAAGAATTTTATGGGTTATATTAATGGTTTATAATACCCCATTAATCAGTTAAAATTTCATTAAAACCTTCAATACGTGTATTTGGTTCACAATCTAACCCATCTTCTTCTTGGTCAAGAATGGTGCAATTGACACTAGAAACATTTGGTGTATAAAGTTCCACATGATCATTTACAATATGATCATGGTGGATAGTAAATTTAGTCTTATATATGGTCATAAATAGCATATGAAACCAGTCTGATGATATATAAACTCCAATTTTGGTAGTGAAATCTCTAGATAAACACAATACAAAGTAAGGTGGGAGCTCTATGATGAAGACATCCTAAGGGATTGAGAAGTTGGGGAAAGCATGCAAGATTTATCTCAATCCTTTGATCACTCTAATTATATTGATAGATGTACCATCAAATTAAACTACTCCATTTTATAAGGGCTCATACTTCAAACCTAGCTTGTCAACAATTTACTTGGGCATTATAGAGTTACTTGCACCATTATCAATCATGTAATTATTTACCAAGTGATCACCATGCTCAGAGAGACATAGAAAGGTGGGGTTTTATCACTTATACCTAATTTACCTTTTCTAGGATGAGATATGTTGATGAGGATTAAATTTATCTCTTTTGATGGTTCACCTATAAAGCTAAGATTATACAAGACTACTTTCACCAAGTCCTTTTGTATAGGGATAAACAAACCTGCCCACATTGAAATGATAACATTAGTCTTATTTATATGGTCAAGGACATTGAAAGAAGTGTTTGAAACCTTTGACTAAGTTTTAAGTATAATAATAACCTTTTGATCTTATTTGGGTTGGATATGCTCATTGGGTTGAACCTCTCTTCTTATGGGTTATTTTTACCAAGGTTATTGATCTTTTAGGACTGAAACAAGTCATGTATCCTCTTTAAAATCTTGTAAAGAGGAATTAGGATCCCTAAAATATAATTTATTTACCTCAATATTCCTTTTCTTTAATATTTTTTTGGTTTGTAAAAAGGTATAAGTCATATTTTTATCTTGTGTTTAATTTACCCCACCTTATTCCTCCTCTTTTTAATTTAGGAATGTAGAATCAACTTGCACCTAACTTTGAATTTTTTCTTCTTAAGGTGGCACTTTAGCTTATATTTATTGATGAGGTTATATAATTTACACCACCAATTCTTGATTGAGAAAAAAATTATGACAAGTTTTGTATTTATTTGGTTGTCTTCAAGGATAACACCACTCATAATTTTACACAAGGTTTTTATGGATAGACACAATTACCTTTGAAGTGCTAGGACCAAGCGGATTATGGTTGTTATAAGGTTTAGCATATATTATAGGACCTTATTCTTGAGAATTTCCATGAAAAGGATATTTATTAGGTTAAAAATATTGGTTATAGGGTTGATAAGGTATGTTTCTTTGCAATTATTACCTCTTCAAGGCAAAAAACTCATTCCCAAAGTTATGAAGTAGACTCTTCACCTCTTAAAGCTCACCACAAAGAGTTTCCCCCTAACTAGTAGGTTGGATTTTAGGCACATGAATAGGGGTCAAGTTTAGTTGGGAAGGAAATGGAGGAGGATAAAATTTAGTAAAGAGTGGTATAGGAGGCCTTTGTGAAATTTTAGAAACCTAATATTAAGCAATTTTCTACCCTAATGGTAATGTCATAAACTATAAGAAACATTGTTCCCCCCATGGATTGTATCATCATTGTAACATCACTATCTATAGACCTTAGATAATATAAAATGGTAGTGTTAAGGGTTGTAATTACCAAGGGTGGGATCTTATTCCATGTTTTTTTAACCTAAAGTTGTATTCCACCATGAACTCATGGGGAGATCTTTTGATCATGGCCAACAATTCTATAAGTGAGAGATGGTCACCCTTATCCTCAAAATATTGACATAGTCTCTCTAATAACTCATCCTAATTATGGATATAAGTTAGTGGCATTCCTCTATACCATTTAAAATATCTCCCTTTGAAGGATTTGGCTAAAATCCTGATAGAAACATTGTCTTGAGTGACATGATGAACTGAGTAGATTTTGGCTATTTTAAATATGCTCAATTTCTCTAATGGTGTCTTCACTAGTGAACAAAGGAATACTCTTCAAAGTATCCACTGTTATGACACAATATTACTAGAGAGATAATGGACTACTTCCATATAAGGTAACAAAGAATTGGTTTCTAATAATATCCATGTGAAAGGTTTGAGATGGTAATGGGCTATGTTGAGGGGAGTTGGCAGTAGGATAATGTATAGGATATGGATCGGTCCTAGGATATATTTTACTTCTTGTTTAATAAAATGTCAACTCAATAAAATTATTTAATTTAAATTTAGAGGATAATTTGGTAGTTAATTTTGGCATGAACTTTAGTTTCTAGTTTGAAACCAAGATCTTTTGAATGTCACTCAGAGTTACCAAGTGTTAGATATGGGTGTGTAATAGTTATAACTTACTAAAAAAAACACCGATTCATTATTAAATCTCTTGAATAATCTGAGTATCAAGTCCCACTAGGCATTACATAAATTATTTTCAAGTTGGAATGCACCCTTTGGGGGATAGATTTTGATGCTTCTCCTTACAATCGACTCAATGAAAACACCCTTCAAGTTATTAGTGACCTTGTGTGAGGGGTGAGTCTCTAGAGAGGGTTAGTTCCCCTAGTGAATAACCTAAGATAATATAATCTAATACTATAATAATGTAAATAGGGATATAAAAACATAACTAAACAAAAACTACAAAAGGGGTGATGCACTAGAAAGTATATCTCCTTTACTTGCTCAAAATTGCACAATGAAACCTATAAATACTGATGTATATGCAAAATATTCAATCTTAATCCCTCTTGCATCAGTTTTTCATACATATATTAGGATATTGGTGTAGTTCAAGAGGGAATAAAATGTATTCTTGGTTAATACACACAATAGACAAACCAAGCATAGTGTATGACCTACAAAAGAGTGAGTTCTTACATGGATGTGAGGTGAATTGGACAATAATAAAATGGGAAAAGAACTTCACCACAAATAAATATTAACAAACCATATAAGTTCACACATAATAAAATAAATTTTAAGAAGGAAAATCATTATTTTATTGATCTCAAGGCACTTGAACCAACATTACAACTGAAATGGGTAGAGTCTTCTCATACCCAAGCATACGGATCCATTATAAGGTATTTTCAGCCCATTATATAGAAAATGAGATGAGAGAGGGAGGGAAAAAAACTATAACACTACATAAATTTATTTATTACAACACAACCCAACCTCTTCAAGAGGGAAAACAAATGGAAATGGGGAGTATTAGGCCTCCTTCAACACATTTTCTTACCACATTGATGACCTTCTTATGGAGGTTGGTGTAAAGGGGATATTTTTGGCCTTGTTTGACTATTTTGGGGCCTTGTGAATGCTTGATTTAGTACACCAATCCCTATTTTTTGTTACTTTCCTTGAACATGGCATATCTTTGTATCCATAAAGGCACCATTTTATCCACCACTCTCTCATGTTTAGCATGATTTGGGAAATATAGGCTAAAATTGAACCTCATCCTATAATTTAATGAGAGGATCATGTCCCAATCCTTATGAATAGTTTAAAATTTCATTAATTATTACATTTTAACCCCATATAATCTACTCTGGCATGTTTGGATTCTAATGACCATTGGATGTGCATTTCATGCTAAAGGAGGTGTAGTTGAGGCATAGACACATAATTCTATAATTTTCCCCTTTTATGCCTCTTGGAGAAGTCAATAAGGTTCATGAATCCATATATTTATGTTAGGTTCATGACTTATTTTTCTCCAATAATGTTGAATTTATAGAAACCTTATTTTATCTTTATAGCCCTTTCAGAAGACATCATGATCCTCAATAATATTAAATACACCTATCTCAGTAGGTGAAAATAGTTTGTAACTTAATGAGTCCTTAATAATGAATTATAAATTTATGAGATTATTTAATAATTGTAACCTTGTTAACCATGTTGAAATCTCACCCTGATCCTTGGTAGTCCCGTAATTTGTCATCTATGAAGTTTATAGTTTAACTGTAGACTTGATTTTGCTCTGGTAAGAACATTTTTGTCTGGTCTACAACCTTATAATATTATTGAGGTTAAAATGTGTTCATATCTTCAAAAACATTTGAAACATTGTTAATAATAAGCTATAGAGGCTCTTGAGGAGTGGTGTGACCCTTTGAAACTAGAACTACCATTCCCCTCTTTGCATAGGCATGCAACATTAGCTTCGAGGTTACAAAACCTATTGAAACACCATATACTCATATAACCATTGAATGGACTGTATTATAGGACCTAAAACTTATTTTTTCTTGTATATTAACCTCATGAAGGTTTCAAAAGCTTTGCAGACTCTTCTTTATGCCTTGCAAGCTATGAAACACCCTTCAAAAGTCCTTCAACACAAATTAGAGTTTAAAAGAGGTTTTGGATCTAATTATTACATTTCCCTTTAGGATACATAATTTTCACTCCCTCCATAAATCTAACTATCATTGATCCTATAATAATTCCTCATAGGAGTTGCCTTGATCCATGGATCTATAAGTTAAAGATAGAACCAACCTAATTTTAAAAGGACAAAACCTATAACTTTTCCATGGACTAAGATCTATAACCTTTATAGTAATCCTTATCCTACCCTTTTATATACTTTAATATATAGTGATATCTTGGAATTGTTACTTGGGAGGCACTCATCCCCATACTTGCACATTGGAAACCTTGACAAGTCTAAAAAATAACCTTAGATTTAGGGTCTTAGGTGGGCTTTTGAAATGGGGTGAAAAATAGTTTATGAAGAGATTGAGCTTGGTGAGCTCGATATTAAACCCAAAATTATCAATATCAAGGTTGATCCTGAGGATTTTAAGTTTAAGATTTAACTTGAGATTAATGAGGCTAACTAACTAAATCTCGTTAAAGTCCCAGTTTCCCATTTATGAAATTTTCTAGATTTTGGTCTTTTCCCAACATGATCAAAATCTTTTAATTTGGGGGAAATTGAGATATAAATTAAGTCATAGTTAAATTCACTCATTAAATTAATTCTTATTTACCAAATATATATATATATAGTGTGTGTGTGTGCGCGCGCGCGCGCACGTGCATGCCTTTAAATCTAAATACTAGCTATTTAATTACAATTTAATAGATTCAAATGAGCTATGATCATTTAGAGCTAGAGTTTTTAGGGTGTTATAACATGAGAGTCAAATACTTGAGATGTTGGAAAATATAGGGTGTATAAATCACATGAAAACTAATATATGGACAATTGATGTAGTAAATTGAGAGTAAATACTAGAAAACTATTTAGTTGTAAATAATTAATTATATGGATTTTTTAAAATGATAATTATTCAAATGTAATTCTTTGGTATATCTGGTGTTGAAAGAGTATAAATTCTCTTTCTTTAAAAGTCTCCTTCAAACCAAAAACCTATTTATGATCGAGGTTACATAATAGTCTTTGTATGCTTATGTAAATGGAAAATATTATGGGATCTTGTATGATGACAAAATGTTATAATGTTTGGTGTAGAAATGAGTGAAATTGCATTTTATGTTCTTTAGTGTTGATATCAGTTGATCTCTATTATGAAATTTTATTTATGAGATACTTAATGGATCATTTTTTATGTGTGTTTGAAATAAATATTGTTGTTTTATAAACATGATAAAAATTTAGTTTTAGTTATGTTTGTAAAATGGCGTAAAAAGGTCAAGATGGACATAGAGGTTATAGATATGAAAGATCAATCTTATGTATGTTTTTAAAGTGAATTGTATTGCATGAATAAAATAGAAATATCGTCATTAATTTAAACTTGCATTCAATGGTTATGTATGTTGAGCCATATGCTTGTTTATTTGATTAGTGTTAATGTTTTTCTATTGATATATGTTTTAATGTGTATGCATAGATGTCATTATGTATTTATATGAGGATACTAGGTATAATGCATATACATGTGTCTTGACATCATTACTCTAGATGAGTTATAACAGAGAGTTTAGTGCGGATGAATGATATTGATTTATATCTGATTTCTTTATGGAAAACTTTGGCCAAATTAGTGTTTAGTTGAGACATTTGTCATTTTTATATGCTTTCTTATATGCATTTATATGATGATGTCATTAGATAGAATGAATTTCCATGGTTCTTGTGACAACTATATTTACATTTATGATTGCTACAAATAGGTTCCAGTTGTTTTTTATCTACCCTTATGTGAAGGTTAGGGCCATTCCCATTTTAGCAAGTGTGCAGGGGACCATGGTCTATGGTAGGAGGTAAAACACTCTAATTATTCCCTTCCTCCCTTAGCTAAAACAAATTGATTGGAATCTTCTCGGGCTATGAGTATGGATTGAGCTATGTGAAGTTCCTTAGTGTCATGGTACCTAAATCCATATATTAGTGATTGTTCACTATATTTGTACTATTATATTTGTTATAAATATTCTCTTATATAGTAGTGGTTGTGAGAAAATGTAAAGTTCACTTTATAGTATATCTGACAATAATGGTTGTTCATTTGTATAAAAAATTGCATCTATGGATGTAGCATTGATGTTTTCTAGTATATTCTTAGAAATATTTTTTATAAAATGGAAAATTATTGATTTATGCTTTTAGTATAAATTTTATTTGTGTTATCAGTGGATAGTTTAAAAAAAAAATACTACATATTTTGGGTAACCCTATTTGGGTTGTTACAACTCACCTAGACACCATGAAGATGTTTACAAGGAACTATATCTAGTTGTTTTTTGAAAATAATGTACCTCTCCTTATATGCATGTTCCCAAGGCCTCTTGGTGGATAAAATAGCCAACAAGCACATATATCAGTTTTAAAAATATGTGCGAGCATGTCCTATAGGCATGGCTTCCATAGATTCCTATTTTTGAGATTCAATGGGGGTATGCTTTGGAAGCATGTTCTCCACACTTATTCAGTATTTGACACACCTAGATTCAATAGGGGCATGTTTTAGAAACATCTCCTCCACATTTGCACTTATTTTAGTTTTCATATTTTCTCCATATATTGTGTGTGCATGCTTTGGAATCATGTTCTCCACACTTACATAGTTTTTTAATGGGCCAAAGCATACAGTTATATAATTCATATTCATAGTTATGGCAGAATTCTATACATTAGTATCATTTTTGTACATAGTATTAGCATCAGACATCTCTAAGGTGAATATGCTATGAAATGTGCACCAATGTTGTAAAATAAAAATCAATTTTAGATTTCAAATCACTCTTATGGATTGTCATCACCCATCAAGATGTAATTTTCTAGACTATATTGAGACAATTTAATGTAGTAGTTGGTTCATTTTTGGTATGGTTGAGATGATTAAAGCACTCAATCTTACCAATTTTTTAGGTTGGACATGATGTTATCATCTATCCTTATGAATTTGATAGTATTATTTGAGTTTTTTCACTCATGATCATTAGGTTATAAGTATGATTGTGTTACACAATTGAGTTAATCCTAACTACCAGGTGGAAACTCACCTTTTCTCCAAGGTTGGGGGAATGTGCCTTTCAATTTCTCTACACATCTATATCTTTATATATATATGTACTTTCCATATTTATATAATTATATTAATCTTTATTTTAGAACCTTACAATGATATATCTTTCAAATCAACTTGCTAATAGGCAAGGAAATTACATCGATACACATGTGTACTCCTTAACCTTGCTCTTTCAATTTAAATATTTTTAATACTTTAAATTATAGATTATATGCACCAATTATGTACTATAACATACTCTTGGTTGTAAGTCATTCATGAGAAAAACACTTAACTTGGACTCAAGTAAAGGTGAGGTATGTTATACACACCCAGGTACACATTTATTCTACTTTAAACCAATAATTTCATTACTAGATTAAAGGGGGGGAATATAAATGATATTTATGGATTATATATAACCTTAGCCTTATACACTTGGAAAACTCATAAATTGGTTGTTCCTTTCAATTATGGACCATTCCCACTTTTGGAAGTCTTGCATCTACTCTATTTTATGCCCCTTGGCCTATATCTTGGTTTGACTAGTCTTGTGTTGATGACCCAAACCTTCTATCTTGCCCATAATGCTTAAAACCTATTTATCTGCCACCTCTACAAGATCTAATTTTTTACCTACTTTCTTGTTCCCTAGACACTAGCATCTCGGATAGATATCTACATTAAGATAGTTTCCTTCTCTAACGCAAGTGTATGGTGCCCTAAAGTCATAGAATATGCAAATGAAACATATCCTAATGTTTGGCCTAAGTGATTTAATTAAATTTATTTCTTAAAAGGTATTGATATAAATACAACATCAACCCTTGTTCATACCTCACCTACAAAACCTAGAAAATACACAAGGTAACTTGTCAAAGCATTCAATCATGTACTTGATAAAGTAAATCTTTCTTATTTTCATACCAGTCATAAATATAACACATACACAATATTTAAGTACTTAAATAGTATCCCAATATATATATATATATATATATATATATATATATATATATATATATATATATATATTCACCAAGTTATAAGCTAGTTCACTTTTGTACTTGCTTTCCACATATTACATGATTCACACACAAGCTAACATGTAGGGGATAACTACATCAGTCTGAGGCCCTCTTCAGAGTATTGTCTATGTAAAAAAAATTCATTAATAGAAGGGTTTTTGGGGTCAACTTGACACTATGTGCCTACTAACCTATTTTCCCCCATGGTCATTATGAATATGAATAACTAGAGTTTGGAAAATTTGTGAGGAGTGACAATTCATTACTTAGATCTAAATGCACCAAAGTGAAGGTGAAGATAAATCTAGAATAATTTAGGTGGTCATATCCTTTTCTAGTAGGTATTATATATAGTACACATCCATCAAGTTTAGATAGTAGTGTTGACATAATTGTCCCAGGCTAATGACATTAATGTACAAGGATCTAGAGAAACTCAATTTAGAATTTGGTAGTTTTTTTAGAATCATCTTCTCATCTAATTTCTACCCATTTCAAATATAGAACTACATCAACATCAAAACTACCTAATCATATTATTTCTTCATCATTTCCATATCTATCATAGTTATACTTACTATTTTTAACTTATCTTAGTTTAATGAATTTACCATGCATTCTATTTGAGTTTAGAATCTAATTGGCCTACTATAGAAATAGATTATCAATCTTTTACATTAGACTATCTCTATCCCCTTTAAACCTAGATAACCTTAAAAAAAAATTAGGGTTAAACAAATATATGTTGATATTGAAATTTATAACATCAATTAATCTTCTCATTCAAATATAATAAAGGTCAAAATATAATCTTACATGTCTAATTATAGGGTCTCATTGACTAAAATATTAGTATTTAAGTGTGTAAAAAGTGGTATTAAAAAATTTAAGAATTGAATGTTTTAAATTTAGAAAAAAAACTCAATAAAAATGTGGAATTAACTACTCTAATAAAATTAATTAAGAACTCAATTCAAAAAATGTAATAAAAGCATGATGTAAATTTGTAACTATTCCAACATACCCTCTCCAAATATTTACCTATCACAATTAACTATTATAGCATACTCTCTCAAAATATTTACCTATCACATTTAACAATTTATATCATCATATGTGAAATCATTTCACTTTAATATTATATAATCGTGATCAACCCTATCCAACAGAATGAAGCCTATAGTAAGAGGAAACTCTTGTGGGGTTGAAATGAGTTTGATTAAATATTTCATTGTTAATATTTATATATCAAGTGAACTTATTTCTCATTTTTCATTATTCATATTTATTTCAATTACAACCTAATAAATAAAACAAAAAAAATTAAATCAAAAAAATGCAACCTACTAAAAGGAAAAATAATTAAGAGGATAAAAACTAATAAAAACTACACTCTAACTAGGAAGGAGAACTAACAAATAATAGATCAAAGAAAATATAAAATACTAGAAGAAAAAAACTAAAAGTAAAGTAAAATTAAAATTAACCTAGAGAATATAACTTAAAAGATAGATCAACAATGCAAAACTTTACATATAATAATGTACCATAAATCAAACTAAAGAGAAAAAAAAAGGCACATGCCAAATGTGTCTGAATAAAATACATATTTAGAATACAAGTGAGAACGAAGTTATATATTATCAAAATAGATAGATATGTATTGAAATCACATATTTGTACAATAATCTATAATTAAAAAATCTTATTTGAAAGAATTTGAATAATTGATTACAATTTTCATAAAAGGAATGACTTTCATATGAATTTCAAATGAAGTATTCATTAGTAGTTAAAAATTATAACATTGTCCCAAAAACATAGTTGTATATATCATACAATCATCTGAAGGTTAATCTTAAAATATCAAATAATTAATCAATTAAATAAATAATAAACCTATGTATACCTGTGTACTTTGATCATTTTTACTTATCCATAAGATAAAATGCCATTTGATCCTCATGCAACCAAACCCAACTCAAATGTTTGCACTAAATTTTACAAAATAAAAAAAAAGATGTAAGCTTCTTGAATATTGCATAGATTATTAATGCCTATATATGATCTCCTTCATAAACATGTTGTCCTCGAGTGTTTTTATAACTTCAAAATTTAATTAGTTATAGTTAAAATTTATAACTGTTTTTTTAAATTTTATTTAATTAAATCTAACTAAATTGAATTGATAAACTTTTAAATAATATATCACTTATTTAAAGTTATTTATTAGAGGAATTCACTTTTGTAAATAATCAAGGTGACCAATGACACTATCATATGATGGGGGAGGGGGAGAGGGCACATAAACACATAATTCAAGAGTTATTCACTAAATACAAATCAAATTAGGTATTCAAATCATAATAGTATTCAATATGTTGTGAAGAATAAAATAATATTTTATGTATATTCCTTATTTTTCAACAAACTAAAACAAATCCCAGTTATCAAGTTTATTCTATATTTAGTCTTTTAACAATATTCAACCTGCTCATTTCAAGATAATATATAACTATTCCTTGAAAATAAATTATATCCTTAAGTTTTCCTCAAAAAAAAATGAAATTTTTTCAAGTGAATCTAAAATGAAATATGTAGCAATTACTATTATCCTTTTCAAATGTAATTTTTTTGTATATGAATAAAAATAGAATTGTCTACATAAAATGTGATTTTCATATTTCTTTATAGAGAGGTGTGGTAAAGAAGTATTTCATAGCTTTTCTTAACATATTGACTCTGATACACAATGTATATTCAACAATAAGGGCCTAGAATTTGAAAAAATGACCCTCAAAGACTATATAATATATACATAAAATCATATTAGTGAAAATAAATGAATGCAATTTTTAAGGGGAACTAATGTATTTCCTCTACCTTATATTTGAAATACAGATTGTACTTTTTTTTAAAATTGTTATAAGCATATATATTAAATTCAAATTTATATTTTCTCCAAATAAAAGAAACACATAGAATAAAAGTTACATTGAATCTTCATTCCCTGAAACCTCATCTATAGAAACCATGTATAAAAATCATTCATATGAAATTTTCAGTAGGTTTTCTTTATCCCTAAAAAAATAGGAATATGTGTGGTAATATAGAATTTGAATTTTAAATTTCAAGAATATAATAAAAACTATCCTTGAAACATACAACTGCAAAAAAAAAATCTAATATTTTTGCTTAAAATGAAGTGAAATAAGTCATTAAAAGGGCATCTTCTAACAAATTTTGAAACCATTTTGTCCTATGTAAGACAAAATAAACTTTCCATGCACTCAATATTTGAAAAATTGTCACACTAATATATTAACCTAGAACATTTATCCAAGGTAGAAATATTCAAAGATGTATTTATTTTCTCAAGACACGAGATGTGTGTGTGTGTGTGTGTGTGTGTGTGTGTGTGTGTGTGTGTGTGTGTGTGTGTGTGTGTGTGTGTGTGTGTGTGTGTGTGTGTGTGTGTGTGTGTGTGTGTGTGTGTGTGTGTGTGTGTGTGTGTGTGTATGTGTGTGTGTGTGTGTGTGTATGTGTGTGTGTGTGTGTGTGTATCTCAACTCTACTACAAATTCAAAAGTAATAGTAAATTATGATAGAGTGAAGTCATAGGTTTTGTTGAAAGTAACAATGGGAAGAAGCAAATTAGGAGGAGGTATAAGGGGAATCTAATTATCCATCAGGGAAGTGTGTCGAAAAGACTCCAAAGAAGGAGGATTCAATTAGGGACCAATGTGAGGTTTTACATGGGTCCAAAAATGATGTGGCCAAAAATTCCATGCCCATACAAGCACACACATTGGCATATAGTTTATTGGGAAAAATAATAGTGAATCAAGAGATGTCATAGTATCCATTGTATCATACTATTGAAAATAATGATGTATGTTTGGATATCCCTGAATTCTACATCAAAAGAGCCAACTCAAACCTATATAATTTATTTTTGTCTATATTTGATGGTTTTAGACCTAATATAGATGATTTTAGAGAGTGGTCCAATGATATTAGAAGCCAAAGGGTCAACTATATGTGGTGGCCATGGAATTTTTTTCTTATCTCCTTTTCCAACTCCAAATATTGCATTGAGACTCTAGTTGAAGGACCATGGTTTATGGGTAGGCTATATCTATTTTTATGAAATTAAAAACTAGGACTAAACCTCAAGAATTACTTTGTGGATGAGATCATAATGTTGACCAAACACCTAGGGCTTCCCCTTGACCTTAGAGAAGAGTAAATTATCATAATAATAGCCAAATTAATTATCTAGATAATATATCTAGACCTAGTAACCAAATCAAAGAGGGTGTTAGTAGTAGTAAAATTCATTATCTAAATTAAAAAGGAGAAACCTCTCTCATATTTGATCTTATTGAAGTCACATTATGGATCTTGGAGGTAGGAGTTCAAGTATGAAAGAGACTCAATTTTTTTTTAAAAGTGAAACATGCTAGGGAATGATACTAGTGCCTACCCAAGAAAAATAATAGTTAAAAAGGTTGAGAGATAAGAATGGAGGAAAAAATATGGTCCATACCCCAATAAAGCACCATAATATTTTACACCAACAAACTTACTAGATAAAGGAAATTAAGGAACTCAAATAAGCTGAGAAGAGAATAATATCAAGCCACTCTTGGCTGAGAATATTAAATTAAATATTTTGAATAATCTACAGAACTTAGGTGGTAAAATGGAGGAATGAAGGTAGAGAATTAGGGGGGAAATGTTGAATATTTGATTAAAAAAACAAAATTCAAATTACTAGTAGTATGGGAAGAAGCAATGCAAGAGGAACCTATATGGGAATAATACAAGAAGGAATCCCACCCAACAATAGTAATGTAGATCAAATCTAAAGGAAATAAAGTATTGGATAAAAATAAATAACCATTAGAGGAAAAATCAAAGAAATTAAGCATGAAGTTAGATAAAAATTAAGGGAGGAGAAGCTTCAGGAATACAATGACACCAAAAACAATAAATTTAAAGAGATATACTCTTGAGAAAATGGGTATTCAATATCAAATATAGGTGACCTAGATAAGGATAATTTTACCAAAATAAATTTTAAGCAAGAATAAAGTTTTTTATAAGCATAAATAAGATAATACTTAGTAGCCCAAAACAAAGAATCAGAGTCTTTATCCTCTGAGGATGGCCATTAGCTTCAGGTAAGAAAACTTGAAGACATAACTAGATGTTATTGAGGATTCAAAATCATCATGAAGACCTAGAAGATAAAAAAATATAGTCAAGGAAATGATAAAGGAGGTGGTGAAAGGAACTCAAAGAACCTTACAGTTAGGTAAGAATTTTACTATCACTAAAAAATGAATATTGTCTCATAGAAGGTTAAGGGGATTAACAAACCCAATAAATAGAGGCTAGTTAGTAATATAATGAAACATCACAATCTTAATGTCATGTTATTATGATAATCAATTTTAAAAAAAATTGGTCCAGAGCAAGCTAGAGAGAGAATCTAGAAAAGATGCAACTGCATTAGTGTCAATGCCAATGGGGATTTAGGGGGAAGTTTTTTTTTAATCCCCAAGATGTACATAGGGATAAATTGATTAAAAATAATAATCAGATATCCATTATTTTTAGTGACAAAGAGAACAAGTTAGGAGCCAACCTATCAAATATTTATGCTCCCCAATTCCAAGATGGACTAGAAAAACTATGGAAGGACCTAGGAAAATTTTAAGACTTGTGAGGAATAAAAATGGATAATATATGGATACTTAAACACTTCCCTTTCACCATTGGAAAAAATGTGTGCCTCAAGACTATATGAGAAATGTGTCAGATTTTAATGGTGTCATTTCAAAATTTAGTCTTGTTGATGTAGATATAAGTGGAACTAACTACACTTTGTCAAATATAAGACTGGGTGAGAACCAAATTCAAGTGATATTGGGTTTTTTTTTTTATATTTGTATTGTTACCTTAGTATTTATTGTAGATTAACTACCCTTCTTAGGATTGGGTCTAATCATAACCCCCTCATTTTCATTAGGTTTAGAGAGGTCAGAGGGAGGAACTACCCATTCAAATTTTAGAAAATTTCGATTCATCACACTTACCTCTTAGATTCCATCAAGGAGTGGTGAAAATAAAAATTTCAAGGGTTATACATATTCATTCTCACTTTCAAACTCAATCACATTAAATATAAACTCAAAACCTTAAATAAGGTGTTTAAAAACATTTTTGTGAAAAAATAAATTGATCAGGACTTGAAAATCTTGATAAAATTCAAACTAATGGGATGAATCAATAATATCATATGAAATAAAATGAACTTATAAGTAGTGTCCAAAATTTGGAAGCTAAGGATTAAACCTTATAAATGTATAAATACAGAAGCATTTGGCTAAAAGAGAGTGATATAAACACCAAGTTTTTTCATCACTTAGATATCAATAACTAAAATGCAATCAAGATTAGAGATTTGGTAAAAGAGGATGGAACTTTATATAAGGAATTAGCTGAAGTAAAAGAGGTGACCATTTATTTCTTTAATAACTTACTTTCTACAAGGAACAACTTTAATATGGGGAAGGAAGAATCCTTCCTTGAGTTGTTCTCTAGTATCATCATCCAATAGGAAGATAATGATCTACTCAAATCACCTTCCCTTGAGGAAGTTAAGTTCACAGCATTAACCATGGAAGGGGAAAAAGTGCATGGACTAGATAAAATTCCCCTAATATTTTTCAACACTTACAATATTTAAATTGAATTGGTGGCTATTATTGAGGAATTCTTAAAATATGGAACCATTATCAAAGAACCAAATAAAACATTTTTGGTCTTACTTCCAAATAATAAAAGAGTAGATCGCCTGAAGGACTTCAATATAATAATTTTTTGCAATACCTTTTACAAAATCTACCAAAAATTTGGTGTTAATAATTCAGTACTCATTTCCCAAAACCATTTAATAATAGTAAGGGCCTTATATTTTTATAAGGTAGATCTTAGACAAAATTATACTAGTCCATGAGGCTCTTCACTCCTTGGAGAACTCAAAAAGATTAGGAATGTTCCTAAATATTGATTTAAATAAGTCTTATGATAGGTTTTGATGGATCTTCCTTGATAAAATCCTTGAGAAAATTAAATTTACTATATTTTTTAATATTAAAGGAAATTTAATGTTGAATACACTAAGAGAATATGTAAATCAACAAAGTTACCTCAAGAGTGATTAAAAACTCACAAAGAAAGATGAGAGTTGACAAATGGGTAAATCACCAAATTGATTAAAAAAAACCCACAATATATTCTAATCCTTACAAATAATGAAATCTAAGTACAATAGCAAGTATAAGCCAAGATAATGAGAGAAGAGTAGCCTCAAGACAAAAGAGTCATCAAAATAATTCAAGTTCAATATTATTCATGTGTTTTTAGGAATTTTAGAGGAGAGGGATATTTATATAGATAAAGAGGAAGGATGATGGAGTCACAAGAATCCCATTATGAACCTATAATGCCTCCTTGGTGTGTGTTAGATATCCTATTCCCAAAGAGAGTGGGAATAAGTTTGTGACATGCAGGAGGAGGAGTTACTTGTGAAAGTAACCCCCAAATCCAATAATTGGAGAAGAGAGGTGAGAGAGACCTCATAAATCTAGTAAAAAAATGCATTTATAATTATTATTATTATTATTATTATTATTATTATTATTATTATTATTATTATTATTATTATTATTATTTTAAAAAAAAAATGTGCATCTAAAAGTGACCTAGGATAAGCTAAAAGATCTTAGAATGAACCCAAATAAGGTTAATCTCTAGCATGATTCAACCCTAAGTTTATAATCTTAATTTATGCCTACATCTCCACCCTAAAATTCTCAATATTGGTTAATGGAGTTTCAAAATGGTTATTTTATGAGGAGATATGTCTTATACAAGTGGATCCTCTCTTTCCCTATATATTTGTTATCATGGTATAAGCTCTTGGAAGGAACCTAAATATGGCTAGAATGTAGGGTGAGTTAAAGGGATATCAAATAGCTCCACTCATGGACCTTATCACTATTTAAAATCTCATATAATATATTTTTGTTCTTAGAGAAAATTTATTTAAGATAAATCTTTTAAATCTATTCTCAAAGACTATACAGATGTCACAGGCTAATGCATTAACTTTTCAAAAAACCCAGTCTTATTTGTTAATACATTGGAGCCTCTCTAAAAAAATATTTCTAGTATCCTAAAATTTCAAATCATTACCCTCATCATAATTATGAATACCTTTTTTAGTGTAAGGATTCCCAAGAAATATTAAAACTTGTTCCTTGAAGGAATCTAAAGAAACTAGTGACATGGAAATGTTGCCTTTTCTCTAAAGAAGGTAAGCTCCAATTGGTAAAAATTTCCTTGTAAAGTATCCTAGTTCATTTAATGTCCCTTTTTTAATCCCATCCAAAGTAATGGATATAATATAAAATTTTAAAGGATATTATTCTCATATGTCCCTTTTTTAATCCCATCCAAAGTAATGGATATAATATAAAATTTTAAAGTATATTATTCTCATTAGGAAATGAAATTAGAAATAGGGTTACACTGGTGTTTTTGGAAAAAGTTTTCCACCCTAAGATCAAATGGGAGCTAGGCCTAAGAAGGATAAAAATCATGAATGTATCTATGAAATTTTATTTATTATTTGGAATCCTAAGCCTAATATCAACCCTTATAGTTCAAAACATTCTCATACATCCCTCCAAGAGTGTATTTGGTTACCTAGACCTTGTCATGGTCTTCTACATGCCTTTTGATATCCTTATTTGGTCTAATTTTAAACCTTTTAGCATTGTTTAAGGTCTCATTATATAAACTAGATAATTATTGAAGGATCCTCATGTGAGATCATGTTTGAGTCAATGGGTGATGTATTAGGTCTTCATGAGTGGTCCTTGGATGAGTATAAGGGTGTCAAGTGCCTTTTGAAGCCTAAAAAGTGGCATATACCTTGTTTAACAAAGTTAAGGTATTTTAGAAAAAATTAAGGTATTTAGAGAAGTTAAGGTTTCTTGTTCTTATTATATTTCTAGTTATTTTATCCACTTCTTAAGGAGTAACATTGATATCAATATGTGGAAGGTGTCCAATTCATTTTTCAGTGTTGACATGAGGCCTAATGATGTGTTCAAGGTTGTCTATTGTAGCCTATTGGTCAAACATATTTTCAATCTCAAATTAGCTCATAAATCCATCAAATGCCTCTCAAACATGTCATGTAAGTTAACCTTCATATTATAAATATATGAGGAAGATATTTTTAGTATGTCACCTTGAACTATGAGTCTTAATAGATCCCAAGGTCATCTCAAGTCAAGACAAAGTGGTCTTATGTTTAAAAAGGGTCTCTTAAAAGGTTAAATCATCTTTTATCCATCATAAATGGCCATCACACATGGAAAAATTACCTTTCATATTACCTCCATTAGTACTCCTTGATTTTAAAATGTACTTGACTTCTCATTTACCTCCTCTTGCTCCCCAATGGCTTCCCAAGATCTAAATCATGAAAAAATGTAGAGAAAAGGTGTTTTGCAGGTACTTGTACAAACTTGTAAAAATATATCAAGGTCAAAAGAGGTAAAAAACATAATTTTTGAGATATTTTAGGCACAAAAAATAATAATCCATGTTATATAGGAATTTTTAGAGCTAAATAGTGAAGAAAACCTACTTGCCTTCTTTATTACCCTTCTTGACGGCTTGTAGAGGCCTAATGGTTTTCATTCAGTACATGAGGGAGAAGTAATTTTTCATAAAATTTAATTGAGAGATGAAATTATTCTCTAATTCCTTACAATCCATGATAATATTTCTTATAACCATCCCCTGTGCTCTATGAATAAACCCTAAGAACCTAGGTAGTCAAATTTACCTTCCACATCTACACAGGGTCAATCTTTGAACAATTTTAGTGTATTTATGACTTGGTTGATGAAAATTGTGGTTTCATATGTCTTATATGAATCTTAATATTCATTTAACTTCACTCTTTATCACTGGTTGACATGTGTGATTTCAAGGAAACAAGGAATCTTTATTTTGGAGAAGTTAAAGATTTATATTATAGGGTTTCAAGTTTTTTGGAAGGTTTAATATAAAAAAGTGTTTTTTATATCTCTTAATAATTTTTTATACCTATTATATCATTTAAAATGTCTTCAATAAATTATTTTAACTTCTAAAAATCTTCAACTCATAACCCAGAACATCTTGAATGAAGGTGCTTCCATGGCCTGCAGGTAAAAGGGTGATGATAAGGTTACTATTGTCCTTGAACAAAGTATAAGGATATTATTGTGCTTTTAAAAATTGAATAATAAGGTAAGTCCATCCAAAATCCTCATTATAAAATTAATTCATCATCATATGTGATAAAATGGCTTGATAATCTAGTCTAATGCAAATCTTGTACTAATGTGCATTTATAAACCCATATGAAGACTTACGGCCCTCACTCTTGACCAAAAGTGATCATATTTTAAGTAATGATGTGTTTTAAACCTCAAAAATTATTCATTTCCTCCTTAAAACTATAATTAGTCACATATGTAATCAAAGGACTCTTAGATACCAAGATTCAAATAAACCCTAAACTAGCACCTATAGGTCTATCATGTCTGACTAGAGAAAATGGTTGTATGCATTGGTTGAAAGTTGTAGAGATGTTTTTGGGAGATATTTTTAAGGTTAATATACTATTTTATGGTGTAAATTTTAATGCCTATGGATACTCTAATATATGAACACCCCCCAATAAGGACTGCCACCTTTTAGACTACTTAAAACCCTTAAAGATGATCAGTAGAGTACAAACTTTGCTCAGTAGTACAAAGAGATTATGCATGGAGGAAAATGGTTCTTAAGGATATTTAATGGGTATCCATTCTCCAATATTTTTACATTAATTTTTGGTTTAAACCATTGATCTGTATGGACAATATTTAAGATCCTAAAGCACTCTAAAGCCCTGTTTCACACCATTAAGAGACTCGAGAGACCCAATATTTTGCTTGAAACATGAAATAATTTTATCATGGGAATAAATAATATTAATTGGTGATGGATATATATTTTAAATATCATCTAATGGTTTTATTAATGATTAATATGATATGTCCTCTATAAACATTCGTTAAACTAAAAGCTCTCCAAAACCCTCCAGAATGACTTAATGACTCTTTTTCCATCTCTAGTGGATTATAATGGATAAAAATAACTATGTAATAATAAATATGATATTTATATGTCTTATGATCATCTTATTCCATTTATTTGCATGTGTAAGGTACAAAAATCAAATAAATGGCCTAAAAGGCAGGTTATAGACTTAGTTGTGAGCATGCAGGGTTTTAAGAATTCTTAAATTCAAGTGAAAAATATTTATAAGCTTTATTATATAATATATAATATTTTAAAATCCTTTTCAATGTACATCAAAGTGATACATAGGATACTAAGTCACTGGACCAGGTTAAGTCAATGATGCTCTCATTATCTTTCACAATGAGACTCATGGCAAATCTAAGAAAGAGCTAATTGAAGCGTAAGAACCTAAAAAACAACCTTATAAACATGGAATGAGTATATTAAAGGTTATTATGGTCATTATCAAATAATTTTCATAAATTTCAAGCATTTTTAAACCTAAAATGGAAAAATATGTTGACTCTTATCTCATGAAGACTATGACTGCTATACACAAGTTTGTTTAGAGAAATGGAATTGAAGAATGAAGTGAGAAAGGACATAGAGTCATTATTAACCTAGTTCAATACAATTTTAAAAAAAATTAAGGGATATAAAAATTATTAATAACCTTATTTAAAGGGTCTTATTTTAGGTTTGTAGTCATAAACCCTAGGCAGTCACCTATAGACCTATATGTAGGAAATTGAATAAGGTTGGCATGTTTGGTATGAATCTAAGAAATGAAATATTATTAGGAAAAATAATTTATATTTTTGAAATTTTAAAAAATAAAAATTAAGTATAGGATGCCTTTGAAAACCTATTTTGGGCCTTCATGTTATTAACCTTCAGAATTTAACATCTAGGATCAATAGTTCTACCATGCACCTACAAGCCTACTTAGGAGAATTGGAGAGTAGGGGTGATTTTTAGAAGTTGAAGAGTTGGAATGATGATTAGGATTAATTTAAAGTTTCTAATATGGTATTCACAAATTTTCAAAGTGATTGAAATATATGTAAGGCCTAATAAGTCTAGTTAGATCTAGAAGGCCTAAATCTACATATATAGGTTTGTCTTCAAATCATGGAGAGAACATAAATTTTTTGTATTGTTTTAAAAGTTGTGATGGTAAAGAAGGATGTGAAGGATCATATAATATTTCCCTATTATAGATATGAATTTTACCTTGAGAGAAAGTTCTTCAGGCTCTCTCACTTCTAGCTACAAGCATGGGGACAACCTCAGGATGTGGGTATCCTATGGTGAGGTTGAACCTCTAGGATTTTAAATGAGGCTAGTTCCTCAAGTGATTCACTTTAGCTCCTTGATTCCCACACTAAAATCTACTAATGGCTAAGGAAAAGGGATAGGGGGATTAATTGAAGAGAAATCTAAGCTAAGGGAGGTGATGCACCAAAAGTAAGTGATCCACTTGGTTTGGGGAATGACATTAATTTAGCATAAGATAAGTTTTCTTACACAACCTCCTAAATAGATAAATTTCATAGATATTTCATAAAATAGGCTCAATAAACCATACATGAAGTAAAGAGGGATTTTTAAATCCACATTAAGCATCCATTAATGGTATAAAATCTCAAGTTTAGACCTATAACTAACTAGAAAACACCTAAAAATAAGCAAGGAGAAGGATAATAAGGTTGGAAGGACGCTTCTTCACAATGCTATTGTTCACAAACTAACTCAACACAATTTTTAGACAAAGAGATGGGTAAAATAATCTTTATTGCTTCAAAGGTCTATTACATAGTGATTTTCATTGAGTGATTCTATCACCAACCCAGGGATGATTTGCTTTACTCCAAGGCCTCTATTTATATATAAAAATGGGGGGGGGGGGGAGAGAAGGGGAAGAAATAAGAAGTAATTGATGGCTAGAATTCTGATATTGACCTTCCTTGTTTTCCCTAAATACACCGTTTAGGATCACTAAACAATCCTCTTGAGCCCCTCCCATCTTTTTTTTTTCTTTGGTGCATCTGAGAAGCCATGTTGTGAGCAGCTAGAATGTCTCTTCTTGGCACAACACATTTAATCTTTTAATTTAAATGGCATGGCATCTTTCACTTTTGCATGTCCTATCTAAAGAAGGATGTGGGTCTCCATGTGTTTCATCCATGTTGTATTTAAGTATTGAATGGTGATTGTGGGGAGTGAACTATGGTAGATGAGAGCCTTTATAATTCAAACTACTAGCCATGTGGACTCCCCTTACTCATTGGTCATCCTTGTGCCATTTATTGATTGGCCCTATCTTCTCCATCTTACGTTATATGGTAACCTTTCATTCATTACATCATGATTCTCGTATTACTGGACCAAGATTAAGTCAAGCACTTGAAGAATCTTAATTTACTTTATATAGAGTAATTTGGGTTCTTTGATCTCTCTAACTTTGAAATTTCCTAGATCCTTTAATTATAAAGATTTTTAAGTAAAGTACTTGGATAAACTTGATTTACTCTATGTAGAGTAATTTGGGTTCTCTAAGATTACTTACTTCAAACTTGTCCATCTTGAAGTCTTCAAGCATCTGGATCTATAATTCTTCTTTATTCTATGAGCTCCTATTTGTCTCAGGAAAATATCTTGAAGGAATTCCTTGGGATAGTTTATTTGAAGTAATTCCTTTAGACTTTTTTTCTAAAGCTTCCTTCTTGCTTTCTTTGTTCAAAAATTACCTTTCAAACTTTTCAAAATGAACTTTCCCAAAGGGTGAGAGACCTTTCAGGCTCCCTAACAACATTTTGAACTTCCACGATAATCTTCCTAAAGGTAAAGATACCCTTCAAGAATTTTGAAATGGTCTTTCCAAAGGGTAACATACCCTTTGATAAACTTACAACTATCCACTTGGAGAAGGAAAATCCCTTTAGATTTATGAAAGTGACCTTCAAAAATGTTGATTGGTCTTTTGAAAATGTTGAAAGATCTATTTTGCCTAAAAAAGGCCCTTTGGCATTTTGAATGGGCCCTTTGGCATTTTGAAAAGGCCTTTTGGCATTTTGAAAATGCCCTTCAGATTTTCAAGTGTACCTTTTGGTTTTTTGGAGAAGACTTGTCCCTTGAAGAACCTGAGAAGCACTATTTTTTTAGGCCAATTCAGGTTTATCAAGCCCTTTTACTTATTTTAGGATTCTAAGATTCTAAATGCTCACAACTTATGAAGTAATCAAGTAGTGCTTCTTGGAGAACCCAAAATACATTGTCCATGAGTAATTCAGGTTAGTAAACCCGTATTACTTCTTATAAAACATTTAGAAGTCAAGCACTACTAGAAAATTTATTTTCACTATGACCTTAGAAACCCAAAGTTGTCACTACTATAAAACCCAAAGTCATCCCAAAGACTTGCCATTTTCTTTCCTGAAAATTCCTTTTTTCATAGTTAGGCAAATTTTGATATGTGGGCCAA
This sequence comes from Torreya grandis, assembly GCA_037957365.1. Classification (NCBI taxonomy): domain Eukaryota; kingdom Viridiplantae; phylum Streptophyta; class Pinopsida; order Cupressales; family Taxaceae; genus Torreya; species Torreya grandis. The sequence continues at coordinate 1,533,803 of JARHVA010002910.1, read as the reverse complement.
AAATGGCCAACATTTATGGTGACTCATAGGGAAGCATGCTTGCTATGCTTGAGAACCTAACTCAATCTCTTCATTCAATCCATTAGGCATGGAGTCACTACTTTTGTACAAATATGGATCTATTTGGAAACTTCCTTTGAAGCAACAAGAACAACTAAAATGAAATAAACTGTGCCCAAGGAACTTAGGGAAGGAAAAACACTCAATTGAAATAGATGTGCACAAGGCACTTAGAGAAAAACATGAAAAGCTATAAAAAAATATACAATGGCTACAAACTCTTTTATTAACATAGCTTTAAATTAATCCCATTTACTAGGATGGGTAATACCTTTCCATCTAGTTGGGCCAGTTGGAAAGCATTATGTTGTTTGCATCCATGGATCAAATAAGGGCCAATCCAAAAGCTATAAAACTTGGTATGGTTGCCTAGTTTGGCCTTTTTTAATCCCATTTGAGGACCAAGTCTCTCTCCTTAAAGTCTCTTTCCATGGCTCTCTTGTCAAAATCTTTCTTGACCTGATCCTGATGTGACTCTAGAATCTTCATTACAAGGTCTCTTGTCTCCTCAAGCTATGTGAGTTCTACAATCTCACATTCATGGGTTCATATTTTAATAGCTCTAGTTGATGGGCTTGATCTAATGTAGGTATCTCAATAGAGATGGGTAAATTGGCCTCCCTTCCATATACTAGAACATATGGATAATTTCCATTAACAACTTTAGGAGTTACCTGGTCAGCCCACAACCCTGTCTTCAACTTGGTGTGCCACATCCTCTAATTATCCTCTATGGTCCTCCTGATAATCCTTAGCAAATTTTCATTTATGTACTTAGCCAACCCATTACCTTAAGGATAATAGTTTGAGTAAGTGTTGAGGTAGATGCCCATTTTGAGAGCCTATTCACTTGTTTAAAACTAAGGAAAGCTAAATCATTATCAGATATGATAGTGCATGGAACACTAAACTTGGTCTCAATGTTGTCATATAAATCTAAGACTGCACTTTCATTGGATTCCTTTAATTCAATGGATTCCACCCACTTGGTGAAGTAATCAATTTTAGTAAGCACCCACTTATGTCTTGCACTTGATTGGGGGTTGATTACCCCAATGAATTCCAAACCCCACTACATGAATGGTTTCTCTACTTGAATCAAGTTGAGAGGGAAAGCTGCTAGCCTTTGCTTACCCATGAAGAGAGCACATTCATGACACATCCTCACCCATGCATAAGCATCCTTGAAGAGGTTGGGCTAGTAGTAACCAGCCCTCATGATCTTTGTTGTAGTAGTCCTTGGAGAAAAATGAGCTCCTGTAGGCCCATCATGGAAATGCTCAAAAATTTTGGCCACTTGATCATCATCTACACACCTCAGGAGCACTCCATTGAGTTCTATTCTAAATAAAACCCCATCAACTAAAACATAAGTTATGGACTAAAGTATGAAATACCTTATTTTTACTTTGTCCATACCTTGAGGGCACTCATTTGTTAGCAAAAATTACATCATATCATGGAGCCAACTAGTGTGAGGTGGAAATGCATCTGATTGTAGGTTATCTTTTTTTACCAATATGACCTCTTTGTCTTCATAAATTTCATCAACCATATGCTCACATAATCCTTTACCTCTTACTAACTTAGTGACCTTGATCTACACATCATACTCCATGACTTTAATAATCTAACCAGCTCTTTTTTTCACTCAAATCCTTGTTAAGAAAGAAGTCTCTTACTCTAGGATGAGACACCATAAGGTGGATTTTTCTATTGAATATCATTGGCCTAAACTTATTGAGGATCCTTACTACTGTAAGGACTTGATTTTCTACAAAGGTCTACATCACCTCATATTCTTCAAGCCCCTAACTAAAAAATTCTAATGGATGCTCAAGTCCTTCACCATTTCTTTACATTATCATAGCTGATATATTATCAATGTTGGCAAAATCATACAATATGAAATCCCTTGAGAAATCAAGATTCATAAGTGTGGGTGCTTGAGTGATGGCTTACTTGATAGCCTCAAATGCTAACTTACCTTCATTTAACCAAGTGAATGATTGGTTATTCTTCATCATAGGAGTGATGGGATTGACCAAACTTACAAAATTGAGGATAAATCTTCTCATGAGGATTATCTTTCCAAGGAAACTTTGGAGTCCCTTCTTATGATTGGGTAAGGATAAGGCCAAGATCGCACTTATTCTCTTAAAATCAATAGATAGCCCCTCCTTTGAGATGATGTGGCCAAACAACTTGCCTTCATGCATGAAAAACATGCACTTCTTGGGATTCAATGAAATCTCATACTCTTTGTACCTTTCAAAAATTAGTCTCAAGTGGTCTATATGTTCACTAGAATTCTTGGAGAAAACTCTGGTGTCATCCAAGTGTACTACTACCATTTGGTTTAGCAACCCTTGGAAAGCCATGTCCATGGCTCTTTGAAAATTTATGCTAGCATTTGATAGACCAAAGGGCATCTTTTGGTACATATACATGCCCCATTTGGTGGTGAAGGTAGTCTTGTACCAATCTTCATCTTTCACCTAGACTTAGTTGTAGCCAAAAAATCCATCCAACAGAGAAGCATTCTAATCTTGTAATTACTTGGGGAAGTTGTTGTATGGATGGTAGAGGGTAGTGATCCTTCAAGGAGACTTTGTTTAAATATCTAAAGTCCACACAAAACTTAATCTCCCCACTTTTTTTCCTTATAGGCACCAAGTTGGCTACCCATGATGAGTGTTTGATGGGAAAGATGATCCTGGACTCAATCAACTTGGTTATCTCTTTCCTCATCAGCTCTTCAATCTTGGGGTTAATGGGCCTCTAATTTTTCCTTAAGTGTTTGGCATTGGCTTCCAAGTCTATGGTATGCTAAGCTAACTTAGGATCAAAACCCTTTAGGTCACTGTACTCCCAAGAAAAAATGTCTACATACTCTTAGAAAAGTGATATGAAAGCATGCCTCTTAGCCTTGATACTTACCTTCTCAAGCTTGAAAAGTTTGTCTTTTAATATGAGGACTCTCTCATAGTTCTCTTTATTAGTAAACATTACTACCTTTTCTTTCCTCATATGGTCTCCTTTATGAAAAAGGCCCTCAAGTGTAACCATCCCCTTAGGAAGTTTGTTCTACTTTAGCTAAACAATCTGATCTTCATAGTGATGCTAAAATTTAGCTTGGTTAGAGGAGGAGAACTCAGTTTCCTACTGTAAGAAGTAAGAAATTTGCTTGTCACTCTCAAAAACCTACCAGTGGGCTTCATTATCTAGCATTTATGGCCTCACCACCACCTTAACATGTGGCTAAACCTTAGCTTCTTTCAACTCACTTGGAATGTCAAACTGAGCTCCCATGGCTATCAACCTATCATCATGTTGGTTTTGATTTCTTGGGATAGCTTCAATGTCAAAGGCCTCAAAATCTTCAATCAGGTCCCACACTCTATTTTTGTAGGACCTCATCAAAGGGTTTTTTGTGATGTTTAAGCCTCTGACCTGTTAACTATGATCTCACTATCTCCATAAGCTTGTAGTAGTTTGATTACTCTTTTGGTGGTCCATTCAAGACCACAAATCAAGCCTTCATATTCTACTATATTTGAAGGGTAGCTGAAATGGAACCTATAGGAATAGAAAAGCTTATTACTTAAGGGTGAAATCAACATTTCCCCAGCACCTGCACCATTTTTTCCCCTTGATCCATCAAATAACAACATCCATAAACCATTAGAGTCTTCTTTAGGTCCAATGAGGGAAGGCATGGGTTGATTCTCTTCATGCAGTAGATAGACACCCATGTCTCTTTCCTCAACACCTTCCAAAGGGTTGAAAAAATGGCTATCTCCCCATAGCTCATCCAAGAACAAGTCTGGAGCCTCTTGAAGATGAGTTTTCAGCTTCTGGCCAATTGTAAACTCATCCTCATCAAGGATATTATAATTTAGGTTATGTTATCTAGTTGATGGGGTTCAATGTGGAATTGTGCTATGGATTTAGCTTTGATTGAGAGCTTAGTCCCATACCTTGTTCTGAATTCCATGTAAGACTAATCTACTATAAGGTAACCCCTAATCTTGGTTGTGAAATCCCTAAAAAGACATAATGTAAATCGAGGAGTGACATTCAAGATCAACATGTCTTGTACCATAGACATGCTAGGACAAACATGTAAGGCTAGGCTCAAATTCCTAATGATACCTGATGGCTTTGTGGAAGAACCATCAAGGATAGTATAATTAAGGTCTATGTTATCTAGTTGATGGGGTTCAATGTGTAATCGTGCTATGGGTTCAGCTTTGATTGAGACCTTAGTCCCATACCTTGTTCTGAATGCCATGTAAGACCAATCTACTACAAGGTAACCCCCAATCTTGGTTGTGAACTCTCTAGAAAGACACAATGCAAAGTGAGGAGTAACATTCAATAACTACATTTCTTGTACCATAGACATGCTAGAACAAGCATGTAAGACTAGGATCAGATTCTTGATGATAGCTGATGGTTTTGTTGAAGAATCATCAAGCTACAAAACTCCCTTGGTGTTCAACTCATACTTGAGGTTCAACTAGTCAACAATAAACTTTGACATGACTAAGGTGTTAGCCCCAGTATCCACCAAGTAGTTGTGCACCAAGGAATCACTGATGATTAATGAGATGTAGAATGGGGGGCTTAGTTACACTACTTGACCTTTCTCCCAAAGGACTCTTAGTTGCATTAGTGAAGACTTCAGTTCCTTGATTGGTTACTTACTTGTAGTTTTAGAAACACTCATCTTGGACAAACCTTCTTGAAGAATGTCTACTTGGCTATGCATGGAAATCATGTCCCACATTGGTATGCTCACATTGGATTTTTTCATTTTCTCCACAATGTTGATTAGTGTGCCCCCAGCCTTTGCCTAGGTTTTGGGAGTTATTTCTATTAGCTTTGTTAGTAAAGGAATAGTGACAAGAGGTTCTTTGAAATCTCCCTAATTGTCACCCATATTTCTTCTCTTGAACCTTGTGTTTGCTAAGACTAGGATGTGGTCCAAATTGGGAGTAGCCAATGGATTGGATGCATAGCACTCCTCTTTCTCACTGATGACCATTGAGACTTTTGGCTAGTTTAACCCCTGATCCGATCATTTTTCTTATAGATCTTGCTCTTTCTTTGTCAATGTAGGCACCTCTATGTTTTAGGCCATAAGATCCTAGTTATATCCATAAGCAACAACCTATTGCCATTGATCATTAAACACCTAGTTGGAGCCATTAGTTGGGATAATGGATTGTCCAAAAGAATGATTCCAAGGCATTGTCCCTTCAGCCTCCTAAGCCATATTGTTCTGAATTAAGACTAAGTAATTAGAAGGGCCTATGGTATTTGGATTATAATTATGTTGTCTAGCATAGTTAGGCTACCCCTGTCCATGGAAATTTCCTTTGTACGGTGGCCTATTTACTTGATAAGGCTGATTTTGTGGTTGGTATGGAGCTTGATATGGATTTCCGTAAGCTTGTTGCCTCTTGATATTGACCACATCATTCCCCAAGGATTAGATAATACTCTTTAGTTCCAAGTAATTATTATGCACTTGGGAGTTATTGGATCATTAGCAGAGGCCTTCTCTTACTTAGATGAAGGAACAATAGCAATTAATGGCATTAGATGTATAACATCAAGTGGAGGAATGACTATAGGAGGTGGTCTGATCTCTAGAAATAGAGGTATTGGGGGTCTATGATTAAGCTTGCCAACCTAAAATAGGTAATTTTCTACCTTTATGGCCACCTCATATGCATTTGGAAGTATGTCTCCTCCCATAGATTGAATAATTACAGCTATGTCACTATTGAGAGCCTTCAAGTAATACAAAAAAGAAAAGTTTGGAGATGGTCTAACAACTACTAAAAATATATCACACACCTTCTAAAATCTTGTATTTAAGTCTTACATGACTTCATGAGGAGCTCTCTTGATTATGGTCAGCTACACTGCAAGTGACAGATAATCACTCTTATTTTCAAAACTTTTACACAGGGTTGTTCTCAACTCATCCCATGAGTGGATAGAATTTGGAGCTAGGTCCCTATACCATTCTAATGCCTTTCCTTTGAAATATATAGCCAATATCCTAAAATCCACATTCTCCACTATGATATTGTGAATGTTGTAGAAGTTAGCTGTGTCTGTTATGTAATCAGTGGGAGTTATAGTTTGGTCTCCTATGTAATAAAGAACACTTTTGAGGGTTGGTACTAACATAAAATCATACTGTGGAAAATTTAAAGGACTGTGTCCATTGAAGCCCATAAAATCTCTTAGGGGAATCATGGTAGCAAGAGGAGCTAATAAGGAGCTTCTTACATAGGTATACCTTATGACTAGTTTAGGAAAGTAGCTTCTTACGTAAGGGTGAGTATGGGCAAACCTTAACCTTCTTTTTGAGTTTAAATTTAATTTAAAAAAATCAAAAGGAATACCTATAGAAGTTGATCTTATAGTCACCTTTGGCATGAAAGATAGTTACTTCTCTACCACCAGATAGTTGGGTGTTCTTTGGAGTCAATAGATGTTGAAGGATGAATGCTACCACTACTGCAAAATGGTCAAAACAACATCAAATTTGACCATTTTTTCATTAAAAAGAAAATAAAATGGTAATTGTCCCACCGGGTGTGCTATAACTATTATAGATAGGAATTTCACCCTCTGAGAGAGTTCTTTAGGCTCTCTCACTTCTAACTTTAAGCATGGGGATAACCTCAGGATGTGGGTATCCTATGGTGAGGTTGAACCTCTAGGATTTTTAATGAGGCTATTTCCTCAAGTTATTTACTTTAGTTCCTTGATTCCCACACTAAAATATACTAATGGCTAAGGAAAAGGGATAGGGGGATTACTTGAAGAGAAATCTAAGCTAAGGGAGGTGATGCACCAAAAGTAAGTGATACACTTGGTCTGGGGAATGACATTAATTTAGCATAAGATAAGTTTTCTTACACAACCTCCTAACTAGCTAACTTACATAAATATTTAATAAACTAGGCTCACTAAACCATACATGAAGCAAAGAGGGATTTCTAAATCCACATTAAGCATCCATTAATCATAGAAAATCTCAGGTTTAGACCTGCAACTAATTGGAAAACACCTGAAAATAAGCAAGAAGGATAATAAGGTCGGAAGGATTCTTCTTCACAATGCTATTTTTCACAAACTAACTCAACACAAGTTTTAGACAAAGAGATGGGTAAAATAATCTTTATTGCTTCAAAGGTCTATTACATAGTGATTTTCATAGAGTGATTCTATCACCAATCCAAGGATGATTTGCTTGACTCCAAGGCCTCTATTTATATAGAAAAAGGGGGGAGAGAGAAGGGGAAGAAAGAATAAGTCAATGATGGCCAGAAATTTGATATTGACCTTCCTTATTGTCCCTAAATTCACCGCTCAGGATCACTAAACAATCCTCTCGAGCCCCTCCCATCTATTTGTTTTTTTTGGCACATCTAAGAAGCCATGTTGTGAGTAGATGGAATGTATCTTAAAGGAATGATGCATTTAATCTTTTCATTTAAATGGCATAGAATCTTTCACTTTTGTGTGTCTTATTTGAAAAAGGATGTGGGTCTCCATGTGTTTTAGCCATGTTGCATTTAAACATCAAATGATGATTGTGGGGAGAAAAATATGGTAGATGAGAGCCTTTATAATTTAGGTTACTAGCCACATGGACTCCCCTTGCTCATTGCTCATCTTGTGCCACTTGTCCCTTATTGATTGGCCATTTTTTCTCTAGCTTATGCCATGTGGAAACCTTTCATTCATTGCATCATGATTCTTGTGTTACTGGACCAAGCTTAAGTCAAGCACTTGAAGAATCCTAATTTACTCTATGTAGAGTAATTTAGGTTCTTTGATCTCTCTAACTTTGGACTTTCTCAGAACCTTTACTTATAAATCTTTTTAAGTAAAGTGCTTAGAGAAACCTAATTTATCTATGTAGAGTAATTCAAGTTCTCTAAGCTTACTTACTTTGGACTTATCCATCTTGAAGTCTTCTTTATTCTATGGGCTCCTATTTGTCTTAGTAAAATGTCCTAAAGGAATTCCTTGGGACAATTTGTTCGAAGTAATTCCTTCAGACTTTTTTTCTGAAGCTTCCTTCTTGCTTTCTTCCTTCAAAAATTACCTTTCAAACTTTTCAAAATGAACTTTCTTGAAGGGTGAGAAACCCTTTGGGCTCCCTTTCATCATTTCAGACTTTCATAATAATCCTCCTAAAGGGAAAGATACCCTTCAATAATTTTTAAATGGTCCTTCCAAAGGGTAACATACGCTTCAATAAACTTGCAACTATTCACTTGGAGAAGGAAAAGCCCTTCGTATTTATGAAAGTGACCTTCGAAAAAGTTGATTGGTCTTTCAAAAATGTTGAAAAGATCCCTTTTGGCTAAAAAAGGCACTTTGGAATTTTGAAAATTCCCTTTAAATTTTAAAGTGTGCCTTCAAGTTTTTTGGAGAAGACTTGTCCCTTGAAGAACCTGAGAAGCACTATTTTTTGAGACCAAATCAGGTTTATCAAGCCCTTTCACTTATTTTGGGATTCTAACTACTCACAAATTATGAAGTAATCAAGTAGTTCTCCTTGGAGAACCAAAAATACACTATCCATGAGTAATTTAGGTTAGTAAGCTTGAATTACTTCTACCTATAAAACATTTAGAAGTCAAGCATTGCTGGAAACCTGATTTGTATTGTGCCCTTAGAAACTCAAAGTTGTCACTACTAGAAAACTTGAAGTCCTCCCAAAGACTTGCCATTTTATTACTAGAAATATCCTTTTTCATACTTAGGAAAAATTTATATGTGGGCCAAAAATTGCCAATAGTACCCATTAGAGTGAATAAAAATCAATAATAAGCATTGTTAGGATCAGATGCCAGATTTGATCACAAACCTTAGGCATGGGTTAGACCAAGTTTCAATACTTTTGAAGGGGAAAATCTATAATAAAATCATTTGTAAACATAGTGAGAGATGTTTCACACTTCATTTAGTCATTTCCAATGGAAAATAGCCATTGGATGACCTATTTGATCAAAATCTCCTCTTTAGCCCTCACACACAGTTATGTAGGCCCGAGAAGTAGTCTTAAGAATATTATAACTTCATGGATATTTTGCATGGGAAGGATTATCTATTTGATATTTTATATAGGATATCACACTCCAACATTCCAACATTAGTTTTTCCTTAGAGGTTCTATGTGGTAAAAAAAATCCTTAATAAACATGGGTAGTCTAAAACCCTGTTATGCATTGTGAAAAATCTTGAGAGATGATGGTTTCTTGATTGGTAATTATAGGATTAGTTGGATGTGTATAAGTTGTTATGGGAGTGATTATTATGATCCTCCTACTTGAAATTTGTGGGGTTATTTTGAGGATTAGGGATCTATTATTTATGAACAATCCCTAACATTGTTAACTACCTAAAACCCTTCCTAAACCTAGAACAATGATCTGATGGAGGAAATGTGTTTCTTAATGCCTTAAAATGCACATTTTTTACCTTGGAATGACTTTTTCCATCTCCACAGGTCTCATGGTAATTTTGGAATTGTTTTTGTGGCATGTGTGAAGTACATATTATATAGAAAAGGGGTCAAAAAGGACTGTTGTAGCCTATTTTAGAGCATGAAGTTTCCAAGAAAGCATGGGTTGATACATGGTAAATACCTAGTGGATCATAATGATGCATGGAGGAATCATGAAGGTTAAAATTTCAAATGAATATACAACTATCTCTTCAAGAGGTGACATTGTAAATCCTTGATTCAATGACTAAGCCACCTTGTCATGAAGGCCACTATACCTTCAAGGCAATGCATGGGAGGAATTGTGGGCCTACTTATACCCATAATTCAAGTTTGTCACTACTTTATTTATTACTTATGGTCATTATTTCCTCTCTATGCCACTTCTACACCACATTCTTCCTCCCTTTCCCTCTCATGTTCTATAAATTGGGCTTCAAGAGCCATTGTATTGATCCATCTACGGGGTATGTGAAAGTGTTGCCCATTTATATCTAAAACCTTGAGATAATATAAGATTGATTAAAACTCTTTTATGGTGGTACTATAATGTGTTAATTTTGGTTATATTTTCATAATTTGTTTATTATACTCCCTTTGTAGGTCCTTTTCTTCACCTAGGTACTAGTGGAGTGTCTTATGTAGGTTACATGGTGTGTGATGGTGTTAGTGATTGTACTCATAATGAAAATTGAATGATATATCCTTGAATTAGGCCTCTCACTCTTCATCCTTAGTTCATGGTCATATATCATAACCTCCATGTGAAATATTGATGTTTAGGAGTATTATGTTAGCAACCAATCTTGTTCTATCCATAAGTGTTGTCAAACATCAAGTAGTGGAGATAATAAATATTGGTGCATCACCTCCCATAACTTAGGTTTGTTTCATGAATATTTTTATCCCTTTTCATTGACAATAAATTAGGTTTATTAAGTCTATATGATGCATCAAGGGAGCTAGCCCCAAAACTAGAGTTTTATCTCACTCAATAGGCTACCCACACCAAGAGGTGATCCCATTATATAAATTGGATGAGGTAGGTCTGAAACACCTTTTCCTCAAAGGTGAAATCTAGACTGATAATAGTTTATAGCATGCTTAATGGGACTAGAATTTAAGGATGTTTGATCACTCACTCTCATCATTATATAAACTTAAGGAGATGCAAGCATTTTGGTGGTTCATTAACACTCAAGTCCATACTAAGGGTCATTACAATATCTCCATCCAAAGGTAATAATAACTTATGTTGATTTTTACCTTGTTCTTTATTCGATTCATGATGTCTGATGGTTGGATATGAAGGATTTCTCTTTTCTACACTTCCTTAATAGCTCTATGTTGACTCATACCAGCCTTATCATGAGCCTTATCAATCATATAATGAACCCAAAAAATAGGACAATGGTTCATAAAAATCCTACAGTAATTATTATCAGCCACCTTGGCAACCTTTCTATTAGGATTAATATCCCTTCTTCCCTCCCCAATCTCCTTGTAAAGCTACACCTAGTTCCTCCAATGAATGGAATTAGATAAAAAGAATGATTCAAATCATTGAGAATGAGTTATTGGCCTTGAAGGAGAATAAATATCAATGCAAATAGTCCTATGAGCCTATTATTATCGTAGGTCAACCTTCTTTGGCCACTCCTCTCATTTCAAGTCAAAACTAAGAAGATAAGAAGGTTATAGAGCTTAAAACAAGGAGATTCCCAAGCTTTCAAATCTCCCCACCTCTTCCCCAAACTCAAATTTTCCATATATGTCAATGTATTTAAAAAAAGGAAGAGGTTGTGAGTACCAATCCTAGGAATTTCCAAAGATTTTAGAGTGCCTCTTCACCCCCTAAACACACTCAATAATAGCCCACAAATTCTTATGTTCCTACTTCACTAGTTTGACATTGTTTCCCTCCTACCATCTCCCTATTTGAAGGAGGACCTATGGTTTGGATAGAAGATGAGGAGCATCTAAATCAAGAGAATTATTTTTCAAGGAAGGGTTATGAAGGCATGAACACATGGCAGCTTTCTTGGACTAGGTACTTGATCTGTGAATAGGTAGATTTCCTACTCTAAAAATTTTACTTATTAGATCCTTATAGACAGATTAGTTTTAATGCCAAAATTTAATTCTATAAATATAAAAAATTGAAAATAACATAATGCAAGTAATAATTAATATGCACACAAGTTGATAACAGATTTTGGTAGATGCCTACGTCTCTGAGTTCTCTAAAAGATGAATTGATTCATTATAAAAATTTATTTGTAAGTAAAAATTTAAAACTTATAAACCTATAATGAATCTATCATGAACTCAAGTGCTAATTGGTCCTATAAAGACCTAGACTGGTCTTGGAAGGCTTACACAATGTTTCATCATGACCTCCCTACTTCACATCTTCTTTTTGACTTCTCCTCTGCTACATGGCCTTTAAGAGCCTCTACACAGAGCTAAGTTAGAATAGGCATCAGTCATCAACTCCATAAAATGATCCACCTGCTTGGCCTCCAAGTAGTGCTAACTCCTCTAATAGAGCTATTATTACAATACTCATATTAATAACACCTTGTGAATAATAGAGAATCAGAGCTTCCATAGTCTCGTACAATGTTCCTCCATTGCTCTAAAACCTTGTAATGGAAGAGTTGAAATGCAAGTGAGAGCTTTTCTTCTCAAATACTTGCAATGTAAGTGAAATCTTGGAGTGCTCTTGGAATTCTCTTGGAATGAGTTTACAAATGAGGTTCATGGGTTTATATAGTTTTTAAAACCCACCACTATGGATTTATTCATTATCCATCCCCATGTACAAGCCTTTATTTAAGCTTCTTAGCCTTATCTCCCAAAATGGATCATGACAAGTCGAAACACACTTCATAACTTGATCTTTGGATAAACCTCCCACACATTTCTATGGGAGATATCCCAATTTCTATGGGAAATATCACACATTTGCGGGGAAAGAGATACTCATGGAGTTAATCCCATTTCTCAAGCCTTAGGAAGTGGGATTTGTCTAAAATCTTGGAGAATATTTTGGAGCTATTGTGGACACTCAAAATGTGATGATTTAATTTCTCTATGTGTCAAGAATCTATTGGACCATGTGCATGTCTAGTCACTGTACTTTCACATGTTTTCCCTATTGCCTGAAAACTTCAACAAGCCATAACTTTTGTAGATGGAGTCCATTTTTCAAACCATAAAATGCATTGGAAATCTCTTGATGAGATATTTAATGTGGAAATAGTTTAGGGAAAATTTGAGATCATATAATTTTGTCACTATAAGAAATCCTCATAGATCACACCTCCCCATTAAAGAACTTTTGGTCCACCAAAAGTATAATTCTTCTCAAAAATAAGTGAATGTATCACTTCTTCACCCTTCTAGTTTCTATTTGTGTTTGTCCTACATGCATTTATCTTCTGGAGGCTAATTTTTATAAACTCCTTGTTGTTCAATATTAACACAAGGATAGAAATATATGTTGCATGTTAATTGATGTTATAATAGGTCATCAATTTTACATTTTTCCCCTTCTTGGGATATTACATGCAACTAATGTATTTCCTTTCTTGGGGTCTTACATATAACACACATATGTTATAAACATTACCCTTTTTGGGGTCTTATATATAACATACATGCTTTACAAATGTTAATCATTACAAACATTGCCTAATTTGGGTCTTTTATAAATGTGCATACAATGATTATGTACATATATCAAAAGAACACACACTAAAAAAATGGATGGACACATACATCCATAAACAATAGTGCTTTAATTGAGCGCTACTCACCATGGAAACACATTTCATGTTGATGCCACTTTGTCTCCCTCTTGGAAGTACACCTTGACTCGTGGGCATACTAATGATGCCTATAAACATGTCTACTAATATCAACTTCACAATGGATTTAATTAAAATGTGAGAAAAAAATAATGACAAACTTGTCTCAAGGTTCTCCTCATTTAGTTACTCCAAATATATTCAAAGCTAAAAAATGAGCTAATTTTCCTTTCATCAATCGTCAAAAATCCCAAAGATGCTTTGAAAATTTTGTATGTTAATCTACAATTCCAACTATGAAAACATAAAAATAAGGAACTTATTACCAACCCATTTTATCAATTATCCCATTTAGGTGGTTTTATTTCCTCAGCAAATACCTAGGTTGACTCATCAACTGGTGGTGGATTAAGAACTTCATTTACCTTTGCAACAGGTCTGTATTCCATCTTCATCTTATTTTTTTGAGATGGATGAAGTCTCCAACACTACTTAACCTGATTCCAATTCACATGAAAATGAGCACAAAATTTTCTCTTAGCCTCCTTCTTGGATGAAGAATCACATTTGCCATTTCTCACCTCTGAATGATGAGATTAATCTTTACCACTTGCCTTGTTTCTGATGAAAGGCATCAACTTCTTCAACAATGACTTTCTCTTCCAATAATTGGTAATAGAATAGTTACTTGACCCATAAAAAGTACAAGGAAAAGCATGTCATATTTTTTGTATATCATAGCCATACTTTTTATACTAAAAGAGAGGATTAGAAGTTTTGAAATTTACACAATTCTATCTAGTGCTATGCTAAGTGTAAGAATGAGGAGGTGTAATTTCATTACCTCTTCTAGTCATTCATTTATACCTTTCATTATCATACTATGATGACCTGTTCCTCTGTATGGAGGAACTATACTATACTAGTGGCATAAGCAATTGGATTTTGAAAGCTTGTCTTCCTTCAGTAGATTTGGAACTCTCTCCAATTTCCATTTGCTCACTAGCATAGCCCAAACCTACAAAATGAGGATGATCCTCAACCTATATTGGGTTAGTAATAACTTGGCTATTCTTGCCAAGACCTCTTCCATCAAAACCCATTTTAAATAAAATTTATGAGCCAATACCTCTGGTGTGATTCTCAAAATCACCAAAAATTGCATTAGAAACTAACTAGGAGGAAGTGCTACATGGTGAACTTATAGTGTAATAATCTATCATCATCTCTACATCTGTAATGGAAGGTAACTCATTCTATTCACTACTCAAAAACTATGCCAAGAGCGCATCCTTGGTTTTCAAATAAACTTTCTAGTATTCTACCTCCTCTTCTAAGGAGTGAAACTTGGATCTCAGGAAAGTATTCTCATCATGGATCTACCAATTGAATTATTCGATCTCTTCAAGCCTTTATTGCTTCAAAGCTTTACCCATGGTTTCCTGCTCATGTAAATAGCCTGTATCTCCAATAATTACACATTACAAAGATTAAACAAGTTCAAAATGTCTACAAGTAATTGAAATTGATATCAATAGGCTATGTAATTAGAATCAAATATTGCATTCAAACTACTATGATACCAAAATGATTCATAGATAGGTAGATTTTCCACTCTAAAAATTTTACTTATTGGATCCTTATATATGGATTAGTTTTAATGCTGAAATTCAATTCCAAAAATATAATCAATTGAAAAGAATGCAATGTAAGTAATAATGAACACTGCAAACAAGTTGATAATGGAGTTCAACATATGCTTATGTATTTGAGTTCTCTAAATAATGAATCGATTCATTATAAAAATATATTTTCAATTACAAATTTAAAACTTACAAAATTATAATGAATCTATCAAGAACTCAGGTTATAATTGGTCCTACAAACACTGAGCCTGGTCTTGAAAGGCTTGCAGAATGTTCTAGCATGGCCTCCCTACTTCACACCTTCTTGTTGACTTTTCCTCTATTTCACATCCTCTAAGAGCCTCTACACAAATCTAAGTTAGAATAGGTTTCAGTCTTTGGCTCCATAAAACTACCCTCCTCTATAGCCTCCAAGTAGTGATAACTCCTCTAATGGAGTTATTATTATAATACTTAGATTAATAACACCCTACAAATAAAAGAGAATCAGAGCTTCCATAGTCCTATGCGATGCTCCTCTAATGCTAAAAAACCTTGGAATGGAAGATTTGAAATGTAAGTGAGAGATTTGCTTCTCAAATACTTACAATGTAAGTGAGATCTTGGAGTGCTCTTGGAATTCTCTTGGAATGAGTTTACAAATGAGGTTCATGGGTTTATGTAGTTTTTTAAAACCCACCAATTATGCATTTCTTTATTATCTATCGCCATGTACAAGACTTTATTTAAGCTTCTTAGCCTTATATCCCAAAATGGAACATGGAAAGTTGAAACACCCTTCATATCTTTCTTTTTAGATAAACCTCCCATGCATTTCTATGGGAGATATCCCAATTTCTATGGGAAATATCCCACATTTTTGGGGAAAGAGATATTCATGGAGTTAATCCCATTTCTCAAGCCTTAGGCAGTGGAATTTTTATTAAATCTTGGAGAATATTTTGGATCTATTATGGACACTCCAAATGTGAGGATTTCATTGGTCCACATGTCAAGAATCTATTGGACCACATGCATGCCTAAAAACTTCAACATGTCATAACTTCTACATACAGAGTCCATTTTGCAAACTATAAAATGCATTGGAAAGCTATTGATAATCTCTTCACTATGAAAATATTTTAGTGAAAATTTGAAACCATATAATTTGGCCACTATTAAAAATCCTCCTAGATCAGTACCTAAGATACAAAATGTCTAATCTTTGTGCTATTCAGGTGAAACAACTAGAATTACAACAAGAGAGACTTAATAAAGTGGCAGTCCATATCAATAAATATTTGGTAACAGCTACAAGTATGACTTATGAGGTTTATAATTAAGATGTCCAAGTGATGGTTGAAATATATGTACAATTGGATAGTCCCCAAAGTGCTTCTAGTAACCAAGATGTTGTAAGCACCCTAAAGGAACTCCCTTGTTTCATTATGAGTGATGATAAAAATGAAGAAATTCAGCCTCATGAACATAGTCTTGAAGAAGAGGGGGATACTCAAAGAAACCATTGTTTGCTTGAAGAATTACATATGTTTTAGACCTTATGAAGCTCCTATGTTTCATAGAGAAATAAATGGACCAACTTTTAGAACATGAGCCTAAAGAAGTCCAAGAAGAACCTACGGTAGTGATTGAGGTGAAAGTTATTGATGAGAAAGAGAGTTTTAATAGTTATTGGAAACATTTTTACCATGTTTTCATGGAATAATTTGAGGATCTAGGTATGGCAACTTTAAAACAATAAGATTTTGATTCTTTTAATGAAATAATAGATCAAAACAAGCCTAAAGACACTAGTGGGTAGATTGGGAATGGTTTTGGGACTATTATTCTTCCTAAAGAACAATGTGTGAATCTTAAATAATGTGAAGGAGATAAATTGATTATCTTGAAATATATATTCATCCAATTTAAGGCATTCAAGAGATCAAGATGGTGGGTTTAGAACTTGAAGAAAGACTTCTTGAGTCTAGAAGGAAGCCTAAGAATGAGTTTATAGCTAGCCTTGATGTTGAAGGCTCTATAAGCAAATAAATGAAGGTCATGAGTGGTGTTGACATAATTCATAATGAGTAAAAAGATGAACTTCAATAAACTACCTTACAATCACATCATGACTGCATAGCAGGTTTTAAAACTTTTAACATCCCTGTAGCCCTTGTGGAAAAAGGTGAAGGCAATTTTCTAGATGGTCTTACTCTCATTGATCAAAAAGAAGAGCATAAAGATTATTGGTAGTAATATATTGGTATCCTTCAATATATTTAAGGCCTTTACAAAGTTACATTGCCTTTAAGAGGGCATGTTTATAAATAGGTTACTCAAGACATACTCATTGAGGATAATGATGTAGCTTGGATTAAGTATGCAAAGTTCCTTAAATATATTGATGAACTTGTAGTAGCTGATAAGCATTGTGAGATCACTCGATATGCCATGAAGTTCAAAGAAACATGCTTAGATGAAGTATTATTTTTTTATTTTATAGTTGATTAGCTATGTGAGATGGATCTTGATGTATAAGAAGAATATATCTTCATAGGATAATGGTTTATAGTTGTCACCTCACTTGAGAGCATGATAGGAGGAGTGACATTCAATGAGAGTATGAATACAATGAGATCAAGGTCCAAGAGTTAGCTTGCCTCATGCCATTCTTCATCTCATAGAGTGAAGGACACAAGAAACATCCCCTTTGATCTAAGAGGGAGAAGAAAATCTTAGGTCAGTTGTATATAGTCAATTATTTCTTGATTGTCTTATTTTTAATAAGTGTTTATAAATAAAGTGTGGTGTGATCGCTTCTTAATGTTATTGGTGTGTTTTCTTATTGTGAGTTATGAGGTTGTTTCTAGTCCTTGGAGGCTGGTTATCAATCTAGGCACAAGGGTTATATCATTTGGGTCATGATTGTCTGTGTGAACACCCTATTCAATGGATGAGGAAGTTGGTTCTCTTGACTAGCAGGTAGGTCAACCCCTATGAGTCATAAAAGATGTTGATAATTTCACCTCATAAGACAAATATCAACATGTATAGTTCAAAAATTTCTCATAGGTCCCTCCAAGAGTGTATTTGGTTACCTATACCTTATCATGGTCTTGTACATGTCTTGTGATATCCTCACTTGGTCTTATTTTAAACCTTTTAGCATTTTTTAAGGTCTCATTATATGTACTAGAGCTTATTTGAAAGATCCTCATATGAGAGCATGTTTGAGACATTAGGTGATGTATTAGTTCTTCATGAGTGGTTATTGGGTGATTGGAAGGGTGTCAAGTGCCTTTTGAAGCCTAAAAAGTGGTTTATACCTTGTTTGACAAAGTTAAGGTATTTTAGGAAAAATTAAGGTATTTAGAGAAGTTAAGGTTTCTTATTCTTATTATATTTTTCCTTTTTTAGCCACTTCTTGAGGAGGGACCTTGCTATTAAGATGTGGAAGGTGTCCAAGTCATTTTTTAGTCTTGAAAGGAATCCTGATGATGTATTCAAGTTTGTCTCTTGTAGCCTATTGGTCACGCATATTTTCAAGCTCTAATTAGCTAATAAAGACATCAAATGCCTCTTAGACATGTCATGTAAGTTAACCTTCATATTATAAATCCTTGAGGAATATATGTTTTGTATGTTACCTTAAAATAGGAGTGTTCAAAGATCTCAAGGTCATCTCGAGTCAAGATAAAGTGGTCTAATATGTAAAAAGGGTCTTTTAAAAGGTCAAATCATCTATCATTCATCATAAAAGGCCCCCACATGTGTAAAAATGACCTTTAATCTTCCCTCCATTCATATTCCTTGATTTTAAAATTCACTTAACTTCTCATTTCCCTCTTCTTGGACCCTAGTGGCTTCCTAAGATCTAAATCATGAAAAAAGTAGAGAAAAGGTGTTTTGAAAGTACTCTCAAGACTTGTACTTACTTGTACACATAATTCATGGTTAGAAGAGGTCAAAAAATTCATTAGGGGACCCTTTTAGGCACCAAAGTGAAGAATCCATGTCTTACAGGAATTTACAAAGCCAAATAGTGAAGAAAACCTACTTGCCTTCTCCATCACCCTTCTTGATAGATTGTAAAAGACAAATGGTTTTCATTTGGTACATGAGGGAGAAGTTATTTCTGGTTAAATTCAATTGAGATGTGAAATTATTCTTTATGCCCTTCCAATCCATGATAATATTTCTCAAAACCAACCCATGTTCTCTATGAATAAACCCTAAGAACCTAGGTAGTCAAATTTGCCTTCTACATCTACACAAAGTCAATCTTTGAATGGTTTCTATGCATTTCTAACTTGGTTTATGAAAATGGTCATTTCATATGTATTTTATGAGTCTTCATAGTCCTTTCACTTTACTCTTCATCACTAGTTAACACGTGTGAGTTCAAGGAAATAAGGAATCTTTGTTCTATAGAAGTTGTAGATTTGTATTATAGGGTTTTGAGTTTTCTAGAATGTTTAATGTAAAAACGTGTTTGTTATAGCTCTTAATAATGTTTTATACCTCTATATTTTACAATGTCTTCATTAAAGTATTCTAACTTCCAATAAGCTTCAACTCACAACCCTGACCAACTTGAATGAATGTGCTTCCATGGATTGTAGGCAAAAGGTTTTGGAACAAAAATCAATGAGAGGGGGGTGAATCAATGTTTGAAAACTTTCAAAATTTATCCTTTAACATTCCTTTAAATATGAAAGAAATACAACGATATATCAATGGATAAATAACCATTCACATGAGTATAACCTAAGAAAACATATATGAGTGGGAAAACCTCAAGGCCAATAAAACACATTGTGATATCTAAAAATGGACTACATTAATATAAAATAAAATACCAAATTCCATTGAGCACTAACTCAACTTGGAGCACCAAACCCAATGAAGTCAAGCACCCACTTGACTAGTAGCACCCACTTGACTAGTATTTATCAAACACCTACTTGAAAGGAAGCACCAACTACCTAAGTGACACAGCACCAACTTAGCCACATGATGAATTATGATCACCACACCTCTACCTTAGGTTCATCACCAAATTCTTTTAACACTTTCACTAATGAGATAAAAGGCTCAAGAACATCTATGTGACTCACTAACTCAAAACTACCAATTTATCTCAAAAACCAATTATGGTGAATTAGACCTCCAACACCTATGTAAACCTTGTCATGACTCATGATGAATTTAAATAGTCATATGAGATCTCCAAAACATCCTTAGATATAAAAATCATATGGTATAATGCAAATATTATTCTTGCAGACCAATTTCTTGACCTTATATCTCAAAGTTCTATCTGAACTAGATAGGCCATTTTGTGAGCAACTTTTTCACCACATATACAAACCTAAAAATATTCTCAAAAGAATGAATATGACTTAAAAGTAATGAATAAATTCTTCATGAACTTTTTTTCACCAATATATCATGATTAGACCCTCAAATCTATCTCTTCATCTCTACCTAAGTTTTTCACTATTCACACAATTAGTTCAGTCTATGAATGGCAAACTTGGATGACCAAATTAGAAAACTTTAAGGCTATAACCTATCCATAAATAATAATGTACATGTAAAATTATTCTCTATATTATTCTACCATCCATTTTATTTTCTTGACCAACACAACTTTTGAGATCTATAACAACTTCTTGACAAATAAACCTGTATCTATGCATTTTCTCTCTCATTTGACTAACCACCACTACTTGGAGGTACCTGGGAGATTTGAATACATTCTAAAATATATTATATAATAATTTTAATCCATTATGATCTTATTTGAACAAGATATTTGACATTGGGTCCTTATTAGTGTCTTAGGGAGGTTTAACACAAGTTTTGGTGTTAACAATTATTCATAAAGGGCTACCCCTTGAATCCAAAATCAATTCATAGATAGATTAGCTAGGACCCTTACCCATCTCTCCTTAACATATAATATTCTCATGTAGAGGTTACACATGCCAACGAACATCTAAAAGTGTTTCTTGGGTCCTGAGACCTCATCATGTGAACTCAAGAAGGCCTAAAACACTTATTCATGTAATTTCCTTCAAACCATGATCTCAAACTTTGTAAACATGCATAAAACAACTTATATCACCTATGTACATGCTCAAATATGCATACTTTGGGAAAAATAGGGTATAAGAGAGGTATAGGTGTAGACATAGACTGAAGGCACTACCCCTATAGGTTCACCCTGAAACTCTCATGAATGCTTCAATGCCTTACATACATGCTCAAACATTTCCATACAACCTTCACATGCTTGTGTTCATTCACTTTTCAATGCACATACCTCTTCATGTCATGACTAGGCTTCTTATGCACTTTGACATCAATGACATGTACCTTCATGTAAACATAAGACATTAATTGCCTTAAAATTTCATCTTTCTCTTTCTCTCATGAAAAAACTCTCTTAATGAAATCTTATCACATCACATAATGATAACTATCCTTAGTCACCTTTGACATCAACCTTCACAAGATGCACCTTTGACATCAATGAAAATACTCAATTACTATTGTGCTTGAACAGAGTATAAGAATCTTGTTGAGTTTACCAAACATGCATAAGAAAGTAAGGCCATAGAAAATCCTCATTAGAAAATTTATTCATCAGCATATGAGATAAAGTGGCTTGAGAATATATTCTAATGCAAATCTTGTACTAATTTGCATCTACAAGCCCATATGAAGACATACATGTATGCAGACCTATAGGCCCTCACTCTTGACCAAAAGGGATCATAGTTTGCATTAATGAGGTGTTTTTAACATCCCAAATTATTCCTTTACTCTTTAAAACTAGCATGAGTCATATATGCAATCAAAGAAGGACTCCTAGATACCAAGATTCAAACAGACCCTAAACTAGCACCTACAAGTTTGTCATTCCTAAATGGAGAAAAAAGGTGTATGCATTGATTGAAATTTGTAGAGATGGTTTTTTGATATGTTTATAAGGTTAATATACTATGGTATGGGGTGATGGTAATGCATATGGATCTTCTAAATGCATGAACACCCCCAACAAGGACTGTAACCTTTTAGACTACTTGAAACCCTTAAAGATGATCAAGGGAGTGCAAACATTGATTAGTAGTATAAAAATATTATGCATGGAGTAAAATGTTTATTAGGGATAGTGAATGGGTATCCATTCTCATATCTTGTGATGTTAAGTTATGGTTTAAACCCCTAATCTATATGAACAATGTTTAAGAGCCTAAAGCACTCTAAAACCTTATTTCACACCATGAAGAGACTCAAGAGACATAAACTTTTGATTGGAACATGAAGGAAGTTTATCATGGGACTAAATGGTATTTAGGAGTGATTTATAGGTCCCCCCACTATCATCCAATTGTGTTAGGAAGGAGGAAGAGGATTGTCCTCTATAAACAATCATTAAGACTAAAAGCTCTCCAAAACCCTCTAAAATAACTTGATGACTAAGTTTTCATCTCTAATGGATTATAATGGATAAAATTAGTTTGGGAAGGAACAAGATGATCTTTATAGTTCTTATTATCACCTTATTAGATCATTTATTTTCACATGTAAGGTACAAGAAGTAAATAAATGGCCTATAAGGTAAGTTGCAAACCCAGTTGTGAGCATGCAAGCTTGTAACAAGTCTTCAATTCAAGTTAAAAGGATATATAATCCTAATTATATTCTCTATAATCTTTTATAATCCTTTTCAATATCCCTCAAAGTGATACATAGGCTACTAAATCATTGGACCAAGTTAAGTCAGTGATGTTCTCACTAACTTTCACAATGAGACACATGGTAGATCTGGAAAAGAGCTAATTAAAGCCTAAGAACCTACCAAACAAGATTATAAACATGTAATGAGTATATTAAAGGTAATTATGGTCATGATAAAATAATATTCACAAATTTAAATCCTTTTTAAACCTAAAATGTAAAATTATGATGACTCTTGTCTCATGGAGCTTGTGACTTTTATGCATAGGTTTGTTTAGAGAAATGGAATTGAAGAATGAAGTGAGAAAGGACACAGAGGCCTTATTAAACTAGTTTAATACATTTTTAAAAAGTTTTAATAGATATAAAAAGTATAAATAACCTTATTTAAGTGGTCTTATTTTAATTCTACATTCAAAAACCCTGGGTAGTCACTTACAGACCTGTATGTAACAAATTGAAGAAGGTTGGCATGTTTGGTATAAATATAAGAAAAAAAAGATCATTAGGAAAAAGAATATAAGTGTGGAAATTTTAAAAATGATACATTAAGTATAATATTTTTTTTCAAATGTATTCAGGGCCTTCATGCTAATCACCTTCAAACTCCAACATCTAGGATCAAGAGTTCTACCATGCACCTGCAAGCCTGCTTAAGAGAATTGGAAAGGAGGGGTGATTGTTAGAATTTGAAGATTTTAAATGATTATTAGGATTAATTTAAAGTTTCTAATATGGTTCTCACAAATTTTCAAAGTGATTGAAGGATCTCTAAGGCCCAACAAGTCTAGTTAGGTCTAGAAGGCCTAAATCTACATATATAAGTTTATCTTCAAATCTTGGAGAGAGAGTAAGGTTTTTATGGTAAATAAGGATTTTTAGGATCATAAAATATGTACCCAAAAATTATAAACCCATTATAATTAATAAAATGTAAGAACAAGCACTATTTTGGGTCAAAATGCTAGGTTTGCTGACAAACCTTAGGCATGGGTTAGACCAAGTTTCAATACTTTTGAAATCAAAAATGCATCATAAAATCATCTTAAAACATGGTGAGATATTTTTCACACTTAATTTAGTCTTTTAAAAGGTAAAATTTCCATTTGATGACCTATTTTCTCAAAATATCCTCTCTAGCTCTC
The DNA here is from genome assembly GCA_037957365.1 of Torreya grandis. Classification (NCBI taxonomy): domain Eukaryota; kingdom Viridiplantae; phylum Streptophyta; class Pinopsida; order Cupressales; family Taxaceae; genus Torreya; species Torreya grandis. The sequence continues at coordinate 1,509,862 of JARHVA010002910.1, read as the reverse complement.
ACACACAGTCCTACAGACCCGAGAAGCAGCCTTAATAAGCTCAGAACTTCATGGATGTTGTGAATGAGAAGGATTATATATTATATATGTTATTGAGGATATAACACTCCAAATTTACAAAATTATTTGTTCCTCAAATGTTTTTTGTGGTTTAAACAATCCTTAAGAAATAGGGGTAGTTCAAAACCCTGTTATGCATTGTGAAAAAGATTGAGAGAGCATGGTTTCTTGCTTGGTAGTTGCAGGAGTATTTGCATAGGTAAAATTGGTTATGTGACTGATTATTAGGCTCACCTTACTCAAAATTTTTGGGGTTATTTTGAGTATTATGTGTTTTTTATTTATGAATAATCCCTAACATTGTTAACTACCTAAAACCCTTCCTAAAACCAGAACAGTGATCCAATGGAGGAAATGTAATTCTTAATTCCTTAAAATGAAAATTTTTGACCTTTGAATGACTTTAGTGATCCCCAAAGGTCTCATTTTCATATATTAATGGTTTTTTTGGCATGTGTGAAGTACACGCTATATAGAAAAGGGGTCAAAAAGGACTGTTGCAACTTATTTTGGAGCATGAAGTTATCAAGAGAGCATGGGTTGTTGCATGGTAAAGAATATATGGATCATAATGATGCATGAAGGTAGAATAGAGGTAAAATTTTCAAATTAATCTATTTGTAACTACATCTTCAAGAGGTGGCATTGCAACTCCTTGATTCAATGACTAGGCCACCTTATCATGAAGGCCACTATACCTCCAAGGCAATGCATGGGAGGAGTTATGGGGTTGCTTCTACCCCTCATTCATGTTTGTAACTAATTTATTGATTAATTATGGTTATTATGTCCTCTCTATGCAACTTTTATTCCACATTATTCCTCTTTACCCTCTCATGCTCTATAAATTGGGCTTCAAGAGCCATTATATTGATCCCTCTACTAGGTATGTGAAAGTGTTTCCCATTTATATCTTCAACCTTGAGATAATATAAGATTGATTCAAACTCTTTTATACTGGTACTCTAGTGTGTTAATGTGGATTAAATTTTCATAAGTGGTTGATTATCTTCCCTTTATAGGTCATTGTCTCCACCTAGGTATTAATGTAGTGTCTTATGGAGGTTACATGGTGTGTGAAGTGTTAGTCATTGTACTCAGTCAAAATTGATTGATAGTGCCTTGAATCAAACCTCTCATTCTTCATCCTTAGGTCATGGTCATCTATCATAACCTCTATGTGAAATATTGGTGTATAGGAGTATTGTGTTAGTAATTAGTATTGTTATGTCTATAAGTGTTGTTAAAGATTAATTAGAGGAGAAACATATTAGTGCATAACCTCCCATAGCTTAGGTTTATTTCATGCATCTTTATATCCTTTTTCATTGACAATCAGGTAAGTTTAGGAATTGATCCTAGATGATGCATCAAGAGATATATCCCCTAAAATATAGGTTCATCTCACTCAATAGGCTACCCACACCTAGAGGTGATCCCATTATATCAGTTGGATGAGGTAGGTCTAAAACAACTTTTGCTCAAGGGTTCAATCTAGACTAATGACACTTCCAAAATGCATAGGGAAGTGATGAATTATGAGTCCATGTGGACCAAAATTGATAGAGATAAGTATATATAGGGTGGGTATGAAGATAATTTGTTAATGGAAATAGTGCATATCCAAGGGTCAACCTTTGGAATGCCTTGACTAAAAGAAGAGATTTATTTTGTAGAGGCATCAAGTGGATCATTAGTAATGGGCATAAATTGACTTATAGGATAACCCATGGCTTTACAACTTTCCCCTAAACTCTAAATCCACTTACACTGAAGCAGATCAAACTTTTAAAGGCTCTAGAGGGGAAAAGGTCAAAGACTACTAGGAGACCAATGAAGGGAGTTATTCTTATAATACCTTTAAATTTGAGTCTGGGGTTGGGGATAGCATTCAAAACTCAAAATTTTTGAACCATAATTTAAATTAAGTTCACATGATCCTTAACCAAAAGAATATTCTTTAATTTGGCACTTGGAAGAAATGTGGGAGTATACAATCAAGTCTTGATATCTTCTAGAAATAGACATAGTGGAGGAAGGGTTGTATTGGAAAGAGATATGGGTTAAGGACCTTACCTTATAGGTTAATATCTTCTACTATTTGGCCACTCAAAACATGATCTTAACTATAGATTATCTCATTCAGAGGATTGGACATCCCTAACAGATGTTGGCTAAGTGAAAGGGATGAGGAATCTATCAAGCATATTTTAATCGATTGCCCCTTTGCATCCAAAGTCGTATATTTATTCCTTAGTTTTTTAACCTTGTTTGGGTGAGGCATAACTAATTTTTTTACCTAATCCTAAAATGAAAACTACTTTAGATACACCAGAGCTAAAGTACATATGGAAACTAACCATCCCTCATATATTCTAGGGAATATGGAAGGAGAGGAATGCAAGAGTCTTTTAGAATTCAAAAAAACTTGGCTCAATTAGGTTGAATAAATTGATACCATAAAGGAGATATGGTTGGCTTTAGTAAAATGTAATAATAATAATAAATATAAAATACACTTAACAGATGATGTTGTGAATATTATTAGGAACTAGAGCATTGAGCTACTAAAGGACATTAAAATCCTCACAAAGATGATGTGTATAAGTCAAGTGGAGTAAGCCTTCAACCAATTGGTATAAATTAAAATTTTATGGGGTAGCCAAAGGTATCCTAGGGAGAGTGAGAGGGGATGGTGTCATCTAAGACAACAAGGGTTATTTTTTGGTAGCATATAGGGGGCACATGAGGACCCAGACAAACCATGTTTTATAATAAAGAGAAGTGTTATAGAGACTTTAAGTGGCCATGGAGTTGAAGATAAATAATATTATTATCAAGGGAGACTCTCTAAACATCATCAACTACCTTAATGAAAGTTATAATGCCTACTAGATGGTCTTGAATGATATTAGAGATGCAAATAAAATCATACCTGAGTTTTCATATGTTAACATCAAGCACATCTATAAAACTTCAAAAAATGGATTAAATTGGAGGACATGCCCCCACCCTTCATTAAAAATATAAATTAATAAATGAAATTATACAAATGGGAGTATTTATAGTAATACAATGTAGGGGAACATTGTGGTTGATATTATGTATGCAATCACCATGAGAAATGATGACACATTTAATTATAATGTGACATGGGAAATTGGTTTGAATATTGATGATGACATGATCCAATACTCAAAGTTTGGTATTATCATTCCACTTGCTTGAGAGTTCAAGTGGATATTTGAAGGCATTAAATTCTAGGTTAACCAGTTCAACAAGACAAAGGGTCAAAGAAACACCAATAATATTATTGTGATAAAAATGGTGGTTATTGGGACCACAAAAAGCCTATTTCCTATATGGTGATCAAATAAAACATCTCAATTTGGAAAATTATGAAAATATGATGCTTGACTCCCTATATGGATTGAATAATGGGGTTCGACTCCAAGCTATCCAAAGATTTTGATGTGACCTAGGATGATATAATTAAGATGAGAAGAATTATAATGACCATCACTAAGGAATGCATAATGAAGGTGATGGGTTTATCTTGCGATGGGGTGAAATCCTTCAAATACAAACATAGAAAGAATGTGCTCATCAAAATATTCTTTAGCTCTAGCGTGAAGCTTAAAAAACAAAGAATGGATTTATGTGGATGGACTTGTCTCACCCATTGTTAGAGGTATGCCTTCAAATCATGAAGTATATTACACTCGAAGGTAATAAAATATTACTTTACTCACAACATTTTCTTTTGTTAAATCACTTTAAGCACCAAATATTGATCAATTTCCCTTATTACTTACTTAGATCTTTGGAAATTTGTGTTAATACCTACCAAATGATCACCTTTGATGTTACCTTATACCAATCCCTCATTTACCTCCTAATTAAAGTGGTTCAACCTAATGTGGATATAATAATTCAAACTTCTATCCTTGACGATTAGAGGTCAACACACTCAAGTAAAGAAAGTGAGGAAGAGTCTAAGAATTCAGACTCATGACCTACTAAAGAGAGTGAGGTTTGTGGATTCTTCTAGAGGGTTTGAGAAAACTTTGGTCCAAGCATCCAAAAATATCATTAAATGAAAATGTAAGGCCTATCTAAGTAGGGATAGGGTACAACCCAAGGAGGTGGAGGATAAGAACCTTGAGTGTGAAGATTTGGAAATGGAAACCCTACTAAAACTTACAAAGGCAAAGTTTTCCCTAAGGAAACCTTAGGTAGGGATGATAAAATATGAGCCCATGCTTTGAAAGGCCAAGAAAGACCCATGTCACTAGACTACCCTGAAGGGGAAGGAAGACTCTAAATAAAAAGAGAGAGAACCCTACAACTGGAATTAGAAAAAATATGGGGTCATTGAATGTCAAATTGGTCAAGTTAGAAGAAAATATCAAAAAAAAAATTGAACTATTGAAAGACCTTAGTGTGGAAACCAAGAGCATCAGGGAGGATCTGTATGAGAACTAGGATTTTAGGTAAGGTAAAAAAATGGAGGTGAAGAAGAATCTGACGAATATCCTTAATCTTATTCTTGAAGAGATAATCAGGTAGGAGAAAGAGGACATTGAGAATGTGAAGAATGAAATGGAGGTGGATAATAAATGAAAAATAAGGTAAAACAATAATCAATAGTTCAGAAACAAGAAAAAATGAGAGAATACAAGGAAGAGAGAAGATGAGTGTAATAGCAAAGGATCATGCAAAAGGACAAGGGGCAGCATGAAGATGTTTTTTGGATGAAAGGAAGAAAATAAAATATGGGAACACCACCATTGCCAATAACCAAGCCCAAAAGAAAATCCTAGAAACTCCTAAAGACCTAGAGGACTCTTCCAATTCGTTGGATCTTTATGTTAGTCTTGTTTAATTATCTTCATTAATATTGTTAATTTTTTTTAGTTTTTTGTTGAAGATCTGTTGAAATTTGACTAACTTTTTGTTTACCTTATGGTCGAAGGCTATTTTCATGTTTATTATTGTTAGTGCTTTAATGTTATATCTCATGTCTATGTAAAGTTTTAAGATCTTACCAAAGCCATTTTTTTTACCTTATCTCCCCTCCCCACACCACCCCCCACCTCCCTCACCTCACGCACACCCCCCCCCTCCACCACTTTGTCACTATTCAAAAGGATAAATAATAAGATGTATAGCCTGCACTTTGTCACTATTCAAAAGCTTCACCAGTAGATTTTTCAACTTATGGGCTTATCAGAATTGTTAACATGGATTTTAAATACATATTCACCCAAAGCTTTTAAACCGTATGAATATGTATAATAATAATTTTTTTTTCAAAAGTTGCCTTGTAGGTGATCGTCAGAATGAATTCAAGCTATATAGTTGCTAATATCTTGATGGGATGTTAAAAAATCTTCTAATATTGATTTTTTTTTAATCTTAATATAAAATATGAATTATGAAATAACTAGATCATCATTATCAAAATATGATGTATTATGTATTTAATGATGATATCAGTGTTGTCATTCAAAACTAACATGTGATATTGTTGACACTATTATACTTTATTGACAATATAAAACTATTTGATGCTTTCTATTTGTTAGATAATTTTAAAACAAATTACTATAATGAATAAGAAAATTATTAGCTTGATGATGTTTTTTACACTTGAGATGGTAATTATGATCATTTCAAATTTTTATCATATTAATCAAGCATTAAAATGAGATGAAAATTAAAGTATAATATCAATCCTAATTCATTTAATATTAAGTGTGTAAACTAGCCTTCACTAAATAATGGTTTTGAAAGTTGTGGTAAAATAGAGTTTGGAGTCCTTTTCAAAAAATAAAGTTTTTTAAAGGGTATAAAAATTACAATAACATGGTGACCTTGCTAGTCTATGTTGGATGCAAGGCAAGGTTGCAAATTATTAAATTATTAATTTTTTTCTTGAGAGTACAACTTAATAATTTTTTTTTGAATTTACATATCATGAAACCTATTAATAGTTTAAGCAATTTAGGATGCATTTTTTGCTAGTGTGGTACATAGAATGGGAAGGTAAAAAAGTAGGAATAATGGAGGTTATAAGAGAGAGAATAAAAGAGTTGAATGTATAATATCTAAATGTCAATTATTTTTGAAAGAATCAAAATATAGTTTTTATTATTCAAAAAAAATATTACTGAGATTAATTTTCAATACTATTTAGACGAACAAAAAATACCTTGCTCGGCAAAAAATTTCCCCCTTGAAGGATCCTCCTCCAGGGATGACTCCTTAGAGGGCCCCCCGAAGTGAGATCCTTCTACATGCTCCCTCCCTACCACTGAACTTTTTCCTCGCAACAGTTTACTCCATTCCCCTCCGGATGAGATTCCCTTGAAAATGCTTTTCATCCCTAAACCCAAACCCATCACCCTTGGCTCTCCCTCCACCCATGATAAAAAAGGAAAGGCCATTGTAACAAAGGAACATACGAAGAACAAAGTAATGTTACAAAATTTCAACATAAAGGTCCAGCAGATGGGTTTCAATTTGGCAAAACTAATCCAAGATTGGAATGAGCTTCATTGGGTGACAGAGACCACGACCATGTGTTGGTGCAGTCTACCCTACCCCCTTCCCTTTCCCTGGTTCCAAAATCTCCTAAGGACCCCAAATCACCCCTCAGGGCCCCTCAGGGGGGTCCCCCCTAAGCATCCCTTCCCCTAGGTGAAAGGCAGGAAATGCCCGAAGATGATTCTTCTGAGTGAACAAGCTGATGGTCCCAAGAATCGAACCATAGATAAATCATCAAAAGACAAGACCAATTTCTTACCTAAAGATAATTCTACTGAAGAGGACACTCAAGAGGGTCCCCCAATTAACATGTTTGTTGCATCTATATTTTGTTTTTGATGTTTAGTCTTTCTCTTCTTATTCATTCAACCTTTTTAAACCTATTTAATACCTATTTAAAACTCTTTATTTCACATTTGTGGTTTTGAAGCCCTTGTAAAACCTAGGTTTACCATATCTAATATATAAAAAATACTTACAAATACATATTTTTTGGTATCACTTTAATTTCCTTAAAAAAACAAATTTTCATGTGATGAAGTATAACAAAGCAAAATCATTTTAATCATTTATTAAAAATATGGTTCAAATACATAAATAAATACATAACATAAAAGAGAATAAATAAAAACAAAGCAAAGGAGGACAAAGACAAACAAAATCCCAAAACTTATATATATGCAAATAAAAATAATTTATCTAGTTTTAAAAAAATCAATGCAAAGTAAATTTAAGAATGATAAAACATTGAAATACAATGAGCATTAAAAAATAATTCATAATTTACGTAAAAAAAATGCATGACCATAAGATATTCCATCATCTTTATTATAGATGTTTTCAGGGTTTAATAGTGTTAAAGATCTTTAAAATACAAAGACATCATGATCAACACATGATATAGCCTTACAAAAAAGTGAAAACTTGCCAAAACACTCTTTATATTATCATTAATATGTATGTTTTCAATGGTTTCTAATATTTTTATTGGTATGATAGATTATCGACTTGATTCAAAATGAGGCTGAAGTAAATATCATTAAAATCATGGGAAATATGGTCGCCAAGAGAGCTCATGTGTTCAAATACTCTTTCAAGATTGGTTTTTAAGTTTCCTATTATGCCATATAGTTTTTAATTTTATCATGTTCATTATAAAAATTATTATATTAAATTCAAGATATTATAAAAAATCAAAATGATTAACTTTTATAATTGAGTAATCTATGTTAAATATTTTAAAATCATGGATATTTTGATAATTTATTCCAACTTTCATATTATCTAATTTAGATTCAATTCTATCAAAAAAACTCAAGTTGATCATATTCAATCTTCATCCTTATATTATCTTTTTCATCATCATGAAAACTTAAAAAAAATAATGTTTTATACTCACCTTTCAATCATGCATCATCTATTTTGAATTTTAGGACATTCGAAGCTATATTTGCTTCGGTGTCATAGAAATTGAATGATTTGAATTAAAAATCATAGTAATTGAATGATTTAGATTCAATATTGAAATCAAGTGTACTAGAATCAACTTCAAGACTTTAAAACATTAATTTTGAAGATAACTGTTAGTTTCAATTGAAAGAGAGGTATCACTAATAGATGATTTACTAAATCAAAATTAACATTAATAAATCCATTGAACATTTGATTAGATGACTTGTAAACATTATTTTCTACTGTAAAATCATAATGAAAATAATAAGATTTTTTTAACTCATAATATGATGAATTTAAAACTGAATTTGAATGTTTTGGATTTTGGTGATATGAAAATATTTTGGATTTTGGTGATATGAAATATCTAAAAATTAAACTAGTTCTTGAAGAATAGAGTTTTTAATATAAAATTTTATTATTTAATCATTAAAAAATAAAACAAAAAACTCTTCATGAATTTTTTTCTCAAATTCTAATATCAAATTAGAAATTATTTTACATTTAAGCATGTCAAGATCAAGTGAGCATATTTGAATTATTTTAATTTTATCTTAAAATATAAATAAATATTAAATTTGATATAAATTTGATAATACTAATATTATAAGAAACTTTATAATGGTTGTATGGTAGATTATTTTTCCAACAAATAAATAAAAGTATATTACTTAGCCTAGGAGAAAGAGGTTTGTCATTAAATTTGGAAATAAAATGCAACAAATATTTTCCAGGATATTTTTTTTTATCAAGGAAATATGAATTGGGTTGTTAGTTTAGGTTTAGTTTTATTTTTGACCAAATGTTTGATGCATTCTTGAATCAAATCATCCATCCCATGGGCTAGAGAGGTTTCTTGCTAATTTAAAAAAGATTTAAGTCTAGCATATGCCTTTGTATTAATTTCATCATTATTGTCTCAAGTTTCAAGAAAGCCAACCTATAATATTGAGTTTATAATTTCATCCATAGAATCAAAGCAAGATCTTCTCCTAATATAAATGGAAGAGGAATTTCAAGATAGTCTAAGAAATAGTTATGTGAAAAGTTTTATAAAGTTTCACCTATTTTTAAAGGTAGAATCAAGCCAAGCTTCAAGTTTCGGATGAAGTTTATCTTGAATGAGATGAGTCACAAGAAGCAACTCTCATAGGAAATTATCTACACTATAACCTAGAAAAGATGGTGTATAATAAATTATTGAAAAATAAATAAAAAATTGTCACCAATGACTATTGAGTAACCATGAGAATGAAAACTAGTAAACAACTATATCAAATAGTAAAGTGATAAAATTGGGTTGAAGACGAGAGTGGATAGCCACTCAAAATAAAATTTGATTTAAATAATCTATAATGGAGTCACCAAATTTATCGATGCTAAATTTATAACATTAATTTATCTACATGTTCACCTATTGTGAATATCGAATATAATTTTAATAGTCTAATCATAGGTACATACTAATTGAAATATAAGTATTTAGGTGTGGAAAAGTATTTTAAGTGTTAAGCATTGAACATTTTAAATTTATCAAACAACTCAAAAGAATCTAGGGAAATCAGAAATTATAATCAAAGTAATTATAAACTCAATTCATAATATAATAACAACATAATATAAATATAAAACTATTCCAACATATGAGCCCTCAAAAAAAATCATCTTAATCATTTATTTATATCAACATATGTCAAATCATTTCACTTTCAAATTTTAGAATCATAATCGACCTTATCTGATGGTAAAACCTAAGTTAAGATGAAACTTTTTTGAGGTTATAATCAATTTGTATAAATATTTAAATGTCAATATTTTCTACATCAACTATCTTTATTTATCATTTCTCATCATTCATATTGATTTCAACTACAACATGCTAACAAAAACAACAAGAAATAAATCAAAACAATGTATAAAATAACAATGCAACCTACTAAAAGGAATATAAAATAAGAGGATAACACAAAAAAAAAACCAAAATTTAATTAAGAGGGAAATTTTTTTAAAATAATAATAAAAGAACAAAATTAGAAGTAAATTAAAATGATAATTAACCTAGAAAAAAGAACTTAAAAAAGATAACAACAACGAAAAACCATGCATACAATAAATTACCATAAATAAAATTAAAGATCAAAACTAATATACTATTTAAAGACATTTGAATAAAATATATATTTGAAATAAAATTAAAAATATATATATATATATAACTAAAATAAATAGAGATATTTTTTGAAATCACATATTCGTAAAATAATTTATAATAAAAATATATGATTTGAATATATCTAAATAATCAATTATAAAATGAAAAAATATAATATAAATTTTACATGAAATATTCATTAATAAATGAAAAATATGACATTGTCCCTAAACACATAACTAAATATATCATACATTCATTTGAAAGTTAATCTTAAAATATAAAACAAGTAATCAATCAAATAATAATAAAATTAGATATTCCAAAAGTATTTAAGTTTTCCTACTTGCCTTTTAAAGAAGATACCATTTTATCCTCACGTAACCAAACCCAATTTAGATGTTTACATAGAATTTTAACAAATGGAAATAAGATGTAGAGTTTCTAAAATATTACAGTATTATTAATACATATATGTGATCTCTTTTTTAAATATTGTGCATTAAATTTATTTAATAACTTCAAAAGTTAGTTAATTATAACTATATTTTTTAATTATGTTTAATTTATTATAATTAAATTGAATTGATAAAAATTTAAATAATAAATTATATATTTAAATTGATTTATTAAAGGACTTGGTATTTAGAAATAATCAAAGTGATGGATGACACTAATTTATAATGGAGGGAATTTAAACATCTAATTCAAAAGATATTCACTAAATACAAATCAAATGAAGTCTTCATATCACAAAAAAATTGAATACATTTTGAATAATAAAATAAAAAAGTATGTAAGTTATTTATTTTTCAACAAATTGAACCAAATCTTAATTATCAAAATTATCTTAGGTTCAATCATGTAATAATATTCAACCTATTCATTTTTATTTGAAATATTATTATTTATTATATATAAATTTTATTTTTTTATTATCATAAAAAAATGAAAAACTTTTAAGTAAAACCAAATTTAAATTTGTGATAATTACACATACTTTTTTAATTATAAATTATATGTATATAAATATCAATAGAAATTTCTACATAGACTGTGATTTTCATATCACTTGAGGTGGGGTAAAGGATTTTTTTAATCTTATCATAAGAAATTAACTCTATTAACAATAAAGGCCTAGAACTAGAAAAAAAACCCTCAAAGACTTCATAATATATACATAAAATCCCATCAACAAAAATAAATGAATTCCATTTTTTAAGGGTTTTTCTTACCTTGTATTTGTAATGTATATGCAAAGGGTACTTGTTTATATGGTTTCATGTTATATGCATATATATCAAAACTTATATCTTTTATAAATAAATTAAATACATAAAGAAGAAAAGTTATATTGAATCTTCATTCTTTTAAAAATTCAGAAAAAAAAATAATTGGTATAAAATTTTCACCAAAATTTTTGCTTTAAATATTTTAAATAAAACTGTATGGTGATATAAAATTTAGATTTACAATTTAATGAATATAACAATAAATATCTTTCAAACATATAGTTTTCAAAGAACATATAATATTTCTATTTCAAAATGAAGTGAAATAAGATATAAAAAAGTGCTTCCAATAACTTTTGATCCTTTTTTTTTTTTGTGTAACCCTAATCAAACTTAACATGCATTCATTATTTGAAACATTGCCAAAAAAATTTATTAATCTAGTAACATTTATTTTAGGTATAAAGATTCATATCTACATTTATTTTCATGATATCTGGGAAATATATAAATAAGGATTTCAAGAGGTGAACTCAAGTCTATGATTACTACTATTTTACTATAATTCAATCATAAAATATGCACATCAAATTGATGATGAATGGAAGCTAAAAAAATTTATCTTCAAAAAAATTATCTTCAATTTATTAGGAAAAAAAGAAATGAATTATACTAATTGATATGTTAAATTTCAATGGTTATTATTTAACTAAAATATAAAATTATAAACTCAAATATCTAATGCAATTATAATTTACTACTCAAACTATGGGTTAGATACCATTTAACATGTTAAAAATATTTGGTGGGAATCATTGAACCTACTTAAAATCTTTGAAAAGCATCAAACAGACTTGCAAATTATCATCCATCAAATAGACTAACAAATTATTAATGAAAATATGATCGTAAAATTATTTGTATCATTAAAAAAGTATATATAATTAGTATTTTGGTTTGTTCATAAATGTATTATCTCAGAAATTAGATGAAACTTTAATTATAAAACTAGACACCATGTATGAAAATGAATGACTAGAAATTATTTTATCTTAAATAAAATTGAATGTCATGCTTTAACAGAATTAAAATCATTTTATTTTTTATCAAATAAATTAATATTTTAATTCCATATACTATTTTTATTAAAAATTGATAAATATTTTATTAAAGTTTAAAATATGTCTGGATGCCATTTTCTATAGATTCAAACAACTAATTTGAATTATGCATATTGGAAGTATCCATACATCACATAATATATTTTAAATAATCCTAGAAAATATTTAATTGGCATTTTTAACTAAATCAATAGAGTAGCATGTTACAAGCATCAAAAGTATAAAACAAATAGTCGTTTCTTGATTAAATCAAAAAACTTATATAACATGTCTCACATACCCAACACAATCTTGACATTAAAAGTGGAAACAATTTTTTTATAATGAATATATATCTTCATAAATGCCAAACATTTCTCATATATTTATTACTTGAAATTTAAAGCTAACATCACTAAACATGTGCCAAATATATGTTATATATATCTACCTTAAGGCAAGCAGCAACAAAAACTTGTTAAATTATTTTTTATAGCTAAAAAATGATCATTATTTATAACCTTTACTAATAAATTTTCAATGTATGAGATTATGTATTTTCAATGTATGGGCTTATCAAAATCATTTATTTGGATTTAAACCACATACTAATTTACAACTTTTAAACCATAGAATATGCCTATTAATAAATTGTCTCAAAATTAGTCTTTTAAATAGTTTTTAGAATGAAATCAAATCACATAGTTTATACTATTTTGATGGAATATTCAAAAATCTTCTAATATTGAAATCTGTGGATAGTTTCAGTTTAATTTAAGAATTATAAAATAATTATATCATCATTTTTAAAATTATATATCAAGTATTGAAGGACGATATTAACCTTTAAAAATAAAATGCAATATTGATATCAAGGTTATAATTTATTACCAATATGAAATTATATAATCCTTTTCATTTGTTAACGAATTTATAAACAAATACTTATAATGAAAAATAAGGTTATCATATTTCAAAACTTAAAATTTGGAACAATGTTTTTACATAATTGAAACAATACTTCTAATCATTTTAATTTGATAGCATATTAATCAAGTGCAAAAATGAGATGACAATTAAAGTATGATATAAATCTTAATTCATTCAAAATAAATATTGTAATATGGCCCCTACCAAATAATGGTTTTGAAAGTCATGATGAAATATTTTTGAGTATTTTTCTAAAAGATAATTTGTAATAGATATAATAATTATGATAATAAGCTCCTTGAACTCTATCTCTTATAATTTCACTTTCAAGTCTTACATTTTATACCCATCTGTGTCTCGTGATTGATTTTCAACCTCTTACTATAAATCTTATCCAAGTATCTCTTTTATCACAACATATTCCTTTGTATACTTTAATAGAAGTTTAAACACTTCTCCAAGCTCACTTTCTACATATCTTTCTTTAGAACAATAATTGCACTTATTACACATCTCATGATTACTTTTACAACACTTTGAGTGACACTTATAACTCTAATACTTTGGATTGTCACATTATATATTATATTATCAGTTTTCCATGCTATCCCACATCTTGTAACTTATTAATATATTATTATTGTACTATATTTTTCTTAGTTTACATATATTCTCTCTTCTATATGTCTTAGTTTTTATTTGGTACTACATTATTATACTTTACATATATTATCTATTCTATATGTAATCTATTTCATGTTCTTTCCTTCTTTAAGTTGATTACATTCTTTTTATTCACTTTGTATTTGACACTTTGGCACTTGCCTTTTATTTTTCATCAGTATTCTTCTAACCATTTAATTTTCATTGTTTTATATGTTTCATTGACCATTGACCATTGCCCTTTTAATTTTTTGTCCCATTCCAAGCAGTTGCACAAATATTCTAATGATGATAATATATATCAAGACCTTCATATTAGCATGAATTGAGTTTTAGGAAAATTTTATCATTTTTTGAAATCCTCATCTTATTTTTGTTTGCTTTCACTACTTTCCTTATCTAGTTTTATTATTTTCTTAATTTTCTCTGTGTATTATATTTTGATTCATTTTAGCTTCACTTATTATTTTTATGCCCCTTTGGACTGCCCATTTATGTTTTTTATTGGATACACCCTTGTATTTTATTTTATTTTATTTGGTAAATAATTTATTATTTCCTCTTAAATGTGTCATTTGAATTTTTTGTTATGTCATCTACTTATTCTATAATATAAAAATATACAATAACAATAGAAAATAAAAAAATAAAAATGTACTTTATTAATGGATACATATCATTTTCATATGCATATGCTATATGTTTTCTCATATTCATGCTTTACATGCATGTTTATCATATATTTTTTTGAGTGGGTGAGATTATATATATATATATATATATATATATATATATATATATATATATAACATTATTATGATATTTTAGATATTATTTGACTACTTTATTTCTCACTCTCTAAAGGGTATGATCACATTAATGGCATGCCCTACTTTAGGGGCATATCTATACAACATATTTTATGGTGATATATTTGTTATTTTCCATTTATCATATTGAGCCATTTTACATTGATTATATCATATATTGTTAGTATCTATATCTTAAGTGTTGCATAGATTTATGTGATATTATATTATTCTTTCATATATATATATATATATATATATATATATATATATATATATATATATATATATATATATAGTGTTGCATAGATTTATGTGATATTATATTATTCTTTCATATATATATATATATATATATATATATATATATATATATATATATATATATATATATATAAATAATGTATATACTATATTTTCTATCGTGATTTTACTTATGTAAAATATGATTAATGATATTAATATGTTAAGTTCCTACATTGACATGGTCCTTATCATGTATCTATGGGAGTATAGTCTTATTGTGTGTTACTCATTTATATATTCTTAATAGGGGAAGCCATGATATATTAGGGAATATTATTTATCCCTACCTTTCTTTTCCATAAGGGAATATTTCCCATATGCATATCCTCAGTTTATTATTGTGATACATATCTTATGCATATAAATCATTTAGTTGGACATACTATTTACCCCCATTTAGATCATATTCATATGAGGATTCGTATTCTCCTATTTTGAGCATTACATGATGTCATCCTTAATACACATAGTTATCCATATCTCTTTTTACTATTATATTGATGCATGTTTTTATCTCTGTCATCTCTAGTATTTCATCGTCACAATATAATTTTCACCTTTCATGATATGTTATGATGTTTACATATGATTTTTTTTCAAATATTTATATAATTATCTTTTATGATGGTTACATACATGTCATGTTTCATGAATTTTGATACTTCATCTATACATATTTTATAACACATTATGTATTTAATTCATTCTTTCTACCTTAGAATGTTGCATATATCTAGATAGTTTTGATATTTTTTAGAATTGAGTGAATGTATTAAGTAAAATAAATTGATCAAAAAGTTTTGATTAAACATAATTTGAGCAAACTTAAGTAAAATTTAGTGAACTTAGAGTATCATAAAATGTCCATTTATCTATTTTCTTAATCAATAAGTGGATTAAGTTGAAAATACTCTAGATGAGTACTTGATATGTCTAGGATTTGTCTAATAAAAATTTATTGATATAGATTTTGGTTTTATAGAAACATGGTTTGAATGCCACCAGGTGTCATCTATCCAAATTATTTCCTATGCTAATCTTATATTCAATATTGAACATTGTCATTGATTAAGGAAGAGATTGTTGAGCATTGTCATTGAGTGTTGAGCTTTGATATTTAGTGTTGTCATTGATGTCAAAGGTTATTTTGAAGATGCATGGTTCTTTCATTGATGTCAATCTAATATCATTGATGTCAAAGGTTCTTGGTCAAGTAATCCTTGAGTTATGTATATGAATGAATTATGTTGCCATCATAATGAGTGTTGTTGTGATGAGAGAATGTTGTTTGAAGAATGCTCTAATATCAGCTTGAGTCAAATATTTGAGAAGTAGGATGAATGAATATAGGTCAGTTTGTCAAATGTAAAGCATATTGTAATTCTTTGTTTAGACCTTATGAGATGGTATTTTTAGATGGCATGATGATATTAGTGAGCTCCTAAGAAGAAGTTGTGTGCTCTGAAGATTTATAATAAATTTTGAAGATGCTCTAATGAGTTATAAAGATGAGAATGATCCAAAGAACACTTGATAGTGTTTGATCATGAAATATATTCTTTTAGGCTATACATGAGGTATTGAGGACCTCAAAAATGTTTACAAGGTCAAATCCATAGATTTGTATATGTAGCTTCAAAGACACTATGAATATCCCAATCGAGATTCAAAGATCTGTAAGTAGCTTCAAAGAACTTCTATTGAAGTTTCGAAGAAGAGTGAGTGTATGATATTTTTTTAGAATACACAAGATTCATTGGAAATTAGTAAAGTTCTAAGGTGAAGTCTATAGAGTGGTTAGAAGGTCAGATTCAAGGTCTAATCAGACTTACAGGTCAAGGCTTAAAAATCAAAAAGAGAGATGGTGGCTAGATGAGATAACAAGATCAGTTTTCATGACATTAGTACATAGGTGAACATATAAATAGGTGATTCAAGTTATTTTAAGTATGTGCATGAATTTTTAGATCATGGTTTGAAATAAAAAGGCTTGAAAGTATTTCAAGGTTTCTCAATTACATAGAATGAAGAGTTGTCTTCCCAAAAAGGTTTTCTCAATGCTCATTGGCATGTGCAACATCTGCATGATAAACTAATATATTCATAGTAGATGAATAAGGGTTCTACCTCAAATTTATAAGCATTGGTTTTTGGAAAGAGGAGCTAAGTTATATGAATGATCGTTAAGACTGGAAGATGGTCTAAACCCTCATAAAACTTTGACTATGACCTAATGTTGAAGATCTTATTCTAAAGAGATAAAAATGGTTTAATATTATTATACAAGTGATTGGAGGTTGAATTAAACTCTTCCGATAATATCTAGGTATGATTGGTTTCTTAGGTGAGTGAGTATACCTTATAAAAAAGTGATTGTCTTTCAGAGATTTGTTGTAGCAGGCAGAGTTGATCACATCAAAGTTGCTAAGTAAATGAAG
The DNA here is from genome assembly GCA_037957365.1 of Torreya grandis. Taxonomy (NCBI): domain Eukaryota; kingdom Viridiplantae; phylum Streptophyta; class Pinopsida; order Cupressales; family Taxaceae; genus Torreya; species Torreya grandis. The sequence goes on along the minus strand of JARHVA010002910.1, from coordinate 1,492,171 downwards.
ATCAAAGTGTGAGAATTTTAGTTTATGTTCATGAAAATTTATGGATAGGTTCTATATCTTAGGTGTGAAAAATTGGTGATCCAAGTTTGCTAGTCACTAACAGACCTAGTGGTGCAGACATTAAGGAAATCAGGTAAAAGTGAAAAGATGTTTCCTGATGTGTTTTCATGAAAGAGTAATGCATTGAAATGCATGATTATTTTATTTAGGTATTGAATTATCTATTAATTATTTTTATAATCATGTAAGTATGTGTAATATGTTGAAACATTGAAGCCAAAATGGCTTATCTAATTGAGTAGAGTTTATGAGAAATAAGGTCAGAAGATTGGTTTGTAAGACCAATAGTTTTCGTTAGATCTTATGATATAGTTAATTAAGGTTGCTCTAAAGATGTTATAAGATCATTGAAATCCCTTGAATATAATCAATCATGTGTCAGATGTTCATGTTTCTTTAACTATGTTTTGGAGTCAGTTGGTAGTTCTGAGTGAACATCTTGTAGAGAAGTATTTAAGCTTGTTTACCCTGAGTTGAAGCATTAAATGAATTTTTTGATGACCTTGAGGTCATGAGGTTTATGAATTTTTAAGTTTTTTCCATGGTTTTTTTCAAAATTGATTATATACCTCAGTTCTTTAAGACAAAGTTTTTGTATATACGCAGGCCTTTTATATGCAATGATTTGATATAGGGTTCAAGTGGTGATTGGACCTAAAATGTGTTATGTACCTAAGGTAAAGTTAGATAAGGTATATTGGAGTGGTTTATGACTTGTTATTTCTATATGAGGTGTTTATATATGCATGCTTTAAGAAATATTAAAGGGTAACGTGTTGTTAAGAATACTTATTAGGTCTCCATAAGCTAAAAGAGGAGTAAGAGCTAATTGATGTATGGATGATCTATTGTATTGATTGATTATTGATTAAGGATGTTATTTTAATATGATAATAAATATTCATGGCTGACCTAAGTGATATGAATATGTGGCTGACTAAATCAAGTCACTTGTATAAAAGCAAGGCAGTTTAGGCCTATTATGTGTATGCTTAGAGGATAATAAGTGTGGAGAGCATAAAAGTATAAGAGAATGATATATATCATTGGTGAGTATAATGATTTCATTTATACCATCAAAAAAATGTTATTAATAGCTAACATAGGTTCTACATATGAGAATAAGGGTCAGAAGACCTAATCAATTCATGAAGAGGGCTAGTTGAGTGAAGAGGGTTGAAGGTCAGTTTTAGAGGGATTGAAGTGAGAGAAGATATAAAGGAGTAGATAATAATTTTTTATATACAAAAAAAGTGTTTTTGAATATGATCAAACAATTATGTGGATGAGTTGGTACTAAGTCATCTAGGGGGTTGGTGCCTCATTGCAAGTGGGTGCTTGTTAAAGCCTAGTTGAGTTTGTACTGAGTTAGTTGGGGTTAGTGCTCCATGTGAAGTTGGTGATTCACTAAATATTGATGTTTGTCTTATATTTATATATTCCATTTTATTTATTAGTGGGTTTTCTACCCCTATATGGTTTCCCATGTATATTTTGTGTTCTTGTGTTTCATGCTTTTATGATTTGATGCTTATGCTTGCTAAAGACATACATGCTTATTAGAATGGTTCATGAATGGTTAAATGGAATTTAATGAAAAGTTTTGAAGAATGATTCACACCCCCCTTTCACTCATATTTTTTCCAACAATTGATATTAGATCAGGTCCTTTGGATCAAGCTTGAAATCCTAAAGGAGATCTTACGAAGCAAGGATGACTAGTCAACAAGATCAAGGTGGTTTCTCTACCAATAAGGATATACTATTCAATGGATCTAACTATGCCTTCTGGGATATCAAAATTAATATATATCTGATTTCGTAAGGACATGATATTTGGCAGTTAGTTATGGATGGACATATTGCACCTCTAATTCCACCAACATATGTAATAGGTAAGAAGGCTAGTGAAAATAACTTCAAGGCAGTGAATGTCATTCTGTGTGACCTATCAGAGGCAGATCTTGTAAAATTAATGCATCATGTTTCATCCAATGTCATATATGATAAATTGAATATCATATATTAAGGATATACCAAGGTGAATATGGCCAAGTTGTAGACCCATAGAAGATAGTTTGAAAGTTTGAAGATGAATGAAGATGAAACTATTGCATCCTACCTATTGAGGGTTGATGAAGTTATCAATATAATAAGAGGATTAGGAGAAGAAGTGAAAGAGTCTATTATTTTTCAAAAGGTATTGAGATCAATAACTCCTAAGATTGAATCTAAGGTGTTTGTAGCAGAAGAGATGCAATATTTGGACAAGCTACATATGGATGGGCTTCATGGCATCTTGGCTGCCTATGAGATGACATCAAATGAAGGAAGACCTCTCAATAAATAAGTATCTTTCAAGGTTGAAAAGAAGTTAAAATCCAAGAAGGTCAAATATGAGGTATGTTTAGATATTGATGATGATGAAATCATAGCTATGTTTTCTATAAAGTTGAGGTTTGGCTCATGAAACTACAAGGGTAAGTTACCCTTCAAATGTTTTAGTTGTGGTAAGGTTGGTCACTTTTCAACCAAGTTTCCTAACAAGGATAGATCTAAGCATAATGATTAACATGATGAATCTCTTTAAGATGACAAAAAATCATATAGGTCTGACAAAAGTAAGAAAAGTTTCATGAAGTGAAGGTGAGAAGAAGTCATTCAATAAAAATAAGAGATTCTATACCATATAAGACATCTCATCTGATGTAAGTGATTTAGACACACTTGACAGTGATGATAGTAATAATAAATCAGAACATGACAACAAGGAAACCATGTTCATAGGAATAGAATCAGACAATGAGGGTTGTTCAAATGGGAAAGACCTTATGATTGATGTAGAATCAAATGAATAAGTATACTATGATATTGAAGAAGTTGAAGTGGATGTTGAAGTAGAACTATTAAGTAACCTAGAGGAGTTGAAGCTTGTAAATAAGAAGAACAAGAAACTAACGTCATTAATTCAAGACTATGAGGATCAAATTGGATTTTTTGAGGAAAGGCTAAGCAACACTTCCAAGGAGTATGAAGATATCATCCAATAAGTTGAAACCCAGATAAATATTGTGGAAACAAACATAAATTCTAGAGAGGATGATTGCACTAGATATGAAATGGAAATAGAATCTCTAAAATCTAAGTTGAATCAAGCATATACAAATATGAAGATCTTTGTGAAGTTTGAAAAGAGAACTAAGGCTCTAGATAATATCCTGAGTAGTCAAAATTCTACAAGTGACAAGATAGGTATTGGATTCAAAGAAGATCAAAAGAAGTCACCTTAATTTAAAAAGAAGACTATTGAAGAAAAAAAAGTTAACATGAACAAACCTATTAGACAACATAATGCTACAGGGCATACTATTTATTTTAATGGTTACTATTTTTCATGTAGTTAATTTGGTCATAGAGCAAGAGAATGTATAAGAGCCTCCAAGAATGAGTACTCATGGAACTGTGGAATAAGAAGTAATTGGTCAAAGGGAGATCATAGTCATCATCAACTAAATGGTATGTATAAGGTGGTTTGTTATAGCTATCATAATATAGGACATTGAAATATTATATCCTAACAAAGTTAGAAGGTCATCCAATCAAGACAAGAAGGTTCATATTCATGACACTAAGAAATGGATCAAGAAGTCAGACTCTATAGATAAAGTAAAGATGGATCAAAAGACTAAAGAAGAAGATTATATGAAATCTTAAAGTATAGATTGTGGTTTCTCAAATCACATTTTAGGAGATAAAATAGGTCCTAGTTCTCATATGATTGATCAAAGCAGTAAGAATGAAGAGTTGATTAAGAAGAATAAGGATTAAAAGGTGAGTCATGATTAACTCATAAACAAAGGTGGGATGTTTGCTACTATAGAGCATACCTTAGGTAAGAAATAAAGTAAGCAATGCCAATAACACTTTTTATCTACATGTGTTGACAAGGTGATAAAAAATAATAATAAGGATGAAAAAGTTGATGATGATTTCAAACCTATAGTGATAGTCAAGTCTAGAATAATGTTGAAGAATATTTAGTCTTGTAAAGATGTGGATATCTGGGAATATTTTGATTTGATATTGTTTTAAGTGACTTATGAAAAGGTGTGGTTCCATTAAGCTTCATGGAAACATTATTTTATCCTCAAAATCATGAGAGTGCAGTCAAAGAAGATTTATTTTGAGAAGATTCTAGATTATATATGTTACAAGCAAGGAGATGAAGATGAATATTATCCATTCCTATGTTGATAGATCTATGGTTTAAAGTAGCAACATGATGAGAGATATAAGAATGGTATCAGGTATCTAAACTCAAACTATGCATACAATTGGTATATAAGAGGTAAGCTTATAAGATCTATTGGTTATGAATAATTTATCTAGATTTGTGAAGACAAAGGGGGAGTCCCTATTTCTACATTTGGTATCTATTATGGGATAGCCTTGTGTATACGATCAAGAGTTTTATCTTCTTCAACAATGTCAAGAAAGGTATGTGATTTTGAGTTCCTAGTTCTTATCTTAAAAATAATAGCCTAAGCATAATTCTCTTAGTCCTAAAAAATGATATCCCTTATTACATTGAACGGTTGATCTTATATAGGCATGTCGACCTGAGGAGTTCAAATTCATCTAGTGATGGGACAGTTGCATCAGTAATCAATTTAATAATAAAAATTTGGTTCATCAAGTGGCTTGAGACCTCTATCAGATTAAAGGTGTGTCCATTATTTATGCAATTGAACCATGCCTCAATTGAATTATGGCATCTAAAATCTATTGTGATTGCATTGTGATCACTAGTTGTACATGCAACTGTATAATCAATTACCCTACCTATTGAAGGTTAAGTCTATATTTAATGATCCTTGCATGTTTTGAATGCACATTCCATAATAATTATTCCCATCTTATTAATGATCTAGGTTTCCTTCTCAACCATTTTTCCATCTAGGACCAAACTAAAATTGATTCTGTGAATCAAAACAAACATGTAGTCAATTTCTGGCCTTTGATAGTTTTAATGGGTAGAAAAGATGTCAAATTTAAACTTATGCCTTGGTGGAAACATTGCCACAATTTTATTTAATTTTTAATGTCACTGCATGTGGCTTCTCCTTAATTTTCATTTTCTTTTCGATCACTACATAGTTGGCTTCTTTGGGTCCTAATTGGCCACTTCATTAATGCCTGGAGTGTGAGTGTAGGGATATATCACTTATAAATTTACCTATGTAGATATCACTCTATGTCATATGTCCTATGTTTATTTCCTTAAATTACACCCATGCTTCATTCTGACCTTCCTAGGATCCTAAAGGATCCACCTATCACTATTGCCATCCATGGCCACGTGGCCTCTCATCGCTCTTTCGCTACTTAGCTTGGATATTTATGCACATTATGACTATTGTTTCCACTATGAGGAATTTTTTTGACATGCATCACAATATTGCTCACCCATTACCCTGATATAATACTCTACTTGCATGGACTACCATAAGGTTATGAAGCATCAAGATTTCACCACATTAAAACATCTCATTCATCTGCTTGTCTAGGGCTCTGGCAATGCTTCTAGCCTATAAAAAAATCTCTAAGATAATAGGAAAGTAGGATTATGCCATGTGGTGTCATCTTGATCACTTATAGGCTCTAATATTTGTATGAACATCTCTAGGATAGCAGAGTAGTGGGATTATGCCACATGGCATCATCTTGTTGTCCTATTAGCCTAGAGGCATTGCACTGGTATGAACCACCCTAGGATAAAATAATAATGGGATTATGTCATGTGGAATCATCCCAATAACCTACTATATTAAAGCATTACTAACATCATTACTCCATTGGAGCATTGTTAACATCATTTAAGGTGGTGGAAAGGTGCCACATGGCTGCGAACAACTTTTGTGAAATCGGCTAAGTGTTGAAAGTCTTATTGAATTGAACTATAGGCCACAAAGATCCATGAAAATGTACCACATAGATGTGAGAAATTTTTTTGACATTGGCTAACTACTAAAAGGCATTTTAGGATGGGTTGAATCTGTCAGGATCCATAGAAGGTCACTAGGAGCTGATGGGATGCATTAAAACACCTGTGGGCAAATATAAAGAATCCCAGTCAACTGTAATCAATTTAAAAGTTAATGAATAAGAAATTTAATATAAAAATAGCTAAGGAAAAATCCTAAAAAATAATATGTATAAAATGAAAAAAAATCACAAATTATCCATTTCACTCGATTCAAAAGTTAATTTAATCTTTTTATATGAAAGTGACTAAGTAATAGAATGAAATTACTTAAATGCTTAGCCATTTAGATCAAAATAAGAATCTAAAAGGACCAAATTGATCAGAAAAAGAAGCCATAAAAATCTAAAATATTTAAACAATTTTCACCATCTTAAAGTGAAATAGTATGAAAGAAAGATGAAAAATGTGTTTCAAACATATGCAAACAAGCAAACCATTACTTAGTAAAATGATGTAAATTCACATATTTAAATTAATGCAACTCAGATGTGAATTAGACAAGCAACCACTACAAAATAATCTAAGTATAAGATCAAGCTCTAAATCAAAATTAGGGTCCCCATTTTCAAACTAAAAATGGGGCATGTTGTGCAAGCAACAACACTAATGTAAACTAACTAATTGTAGATATTTTACGCATAATCCACATTTTTCAAATGTCATACCTTCAAAATGAAAGTTGTTAGGTTGTGGAGCTAAAAGCTTCACTGATGCAGACATGGAGGAGGTTGCAGAAGAGTTGCAGAGTGTCACAGACACCGGCGTCGGTCAAGCCAACTGACGTCGGCAGGTAGAAGACAAAAAGCAACCGACGTTGGTCAGAGATCGGCCGGCGTCGATGATCCTGAGGCAGACAGGGACTGACGTCGGTCACCTGTGTGGTTCGAGCTGCGAGTATATTATGGGCAGTTGGTTGACAAACCAAGTGTTTGCATGATGAGAGTTAATTTTAGACTGAGAGCTGCGGATCTAATTATTGTAATTAGATGTCTAATTATTGTTTGGATGAGATCTATATAATAGACTCATGGTTGTATTGTAAACTAGTGCTAGAGAGTAAGAGAGCATTATTATAAGCTCCTTCTGTGTGTGAGGTGAGCAATGGTGTGTTCCTCCTAGTGCCACAGTACCAAGGTGGGTGCTGGTTTTGGAGAGTCAGCAGGATTCTTCAGGGGTGTATGATCTTAGTCAGCTGGTGTGCATGGCTTCTATAGGAGATCTACATGGTAAGTAAGATCATTGATTTGCAGGGTATGTGTGTGCAAGGTCAAGGTTCACAAGTGTGCAGAACTAGGTTGATTTGCAGGTGTGCAAGATCAGATAGGATAGCAACACAACAGGGAGTAGAATCAGGCAGGATCTACTTGGAGTACAGGTGTGTACTCAGATAGAGTAGAGAGGAAGGCAAGGGAGTTCCTTCCATAAGTAAGGTCTATTGAGGTGCAGGTTGTTGCAGGTTCAGGGGAGATCTACTTGGAGTACGTGTGTGTACTTGTGGAGTGCGTGGAGCACTTGTGGAGTGCGTGGAGCACAGGTGTAAGGTGAACACCAACTCTGTGTTTGATTTGGGTGTTGGGACCTAAGAGAGAGAGCATTGAGGGGAGAAGTACTATTCACTTGAGGTGTGGGAAGCCTCTGAAGAGGTGGTGGAGAAGAAGTGGCATCTTCTTTATTGTATTCTTTTCTGCAAGAGTTTTAATACAAGTTGTGTATTGTCTCTCATATCATGTGTTATTTTTGAATTCTAGTTACTTGTGTATTCTGGTTAATTTTTGCATATTAATTTGCTTGGTAATCAATTGTGTGCTTCTGATTATTTATCCCAACACGTGGTATCAGAGCTAAGGTTGCAGGGAGCAGGTTTTGTGTTTGGTTATAGGTCACTCTCAGGGGTTTCTGATCGAGTGGGAGTAGAGCAATGGCAGATCAAAGTAAGCTAAGAATGGAGGAGTTGAAAAGCACAGATGGTCACCAACGGTCATATGGAAAGAAAGAACAGGTAAAAGAATATTGTTGGTTGGTAGCAGATCAGCATGAAGGAACTGAAGATGCAGGTGTTGTTGCACAGGATGATTTGGGAGGTTTTTTGGATAAAGTTGAATCTTGGATAACAGATTTGGTTGCCTCTTTCCATGCAGCCCCAGGGAGAGGAGCTAGTGAGCCTTGCCAAAGAATTGACAAAGGGGAAGTGAAGCTGAAATCGCAGGCGTCCAACACATGGGTGTTGAAGGAGGTCATGCAGGTCCCAGGTTTGGAGATATGGCTAATTTCTTCAGAAAGGTTGGGTGATGAGAGATGCACAAAAAATCTCATAGTGGATGCACTTGAATTAGCTGGTGGTAAGAAAATAGGTACTCTTTATCTACTTGTTTATATTATTGATTCTTCTTTTGTTGTGGAGACATGGCTTTGTAGGCTTGGTCACATGAGCAGGAAGGAGATGCATGTTCTTAAGCGGAAGATAGATATATTTGACAGGCTTAAGAATTGGAAAGCCTTGGTGTTTATGGAGGAGATGGCGGACAGAGACCAGTGGATGGGGCTGGATACTTCTGAGCAAGGCAGTTTGGACATGGGGATTGATTCAAAGGAGCGTGGGGAAAAAGTCATCACTCACAGGTGAACACAGGTACCGGTGTCGGTAGGAAAACTGACATTGGTAGTAAGACCGATGTCGGTCACGAGGACCGACGTCAGCAGTAGAAGGACACCGATGTCGGTAGGGTTGGTAGTCAGAACAGGCACAAGAATCGATGTCAATTGGATGCAGACTGTGTGGTGACCGAGGTCGGTTACTGTAATAGATTTTGGGTGGACAGCGAGCTGTCAAGGAGTCTCAAATGCCCATATGGAGGACTGAAGATGGTAAGTAAGCATCAAATTCGTTGTTCCTCTTCTTTATACTTGTTTCTGACTGTAGAGTAGGAAGGATCCAAGAAATAGTGGGAGCATGGCATGGAGAGTTTGTAGAACCAAGCGAAGATTTGGTAGGGTTGCCAGCCAGATGAAAGCACAGAGACGAATGGACACCTTAGTTGAAGAATAGAGAGAATGGACACGTGAGATGGAGGGCCAGGTATATGGTCTTGACGAGCTACAGGATAGTGGTACAAATTTTGACAGGTGGAGGATGAAGCATGGCTTCAGTCAATGTCAGGTAACTACTGTGGTTTGCCTTACCAGGTGGATGATGAGTCATGACATCATTCTGTTGTTGTATGTGGATTGTATGTTTGCTAGCAGGTTTATACATACAGGGTTTTGCTGAGCTAAGGGTAAGATTAGTTCAGTGGTTTGCTATGAAGAATTTGGAGCAGCAAAATTCTTCGGCATGGGAGACATAGAGGATCACAGGTTGATTTTGTCTCCAGTGGGAGCTGATGTGAATTAGGTGTTGGTGAGATGCAGGATGTAGAATCAGAGCACACCAAGGGCTGGACAGTCCAGTGTCTAAAATCACATGATGTCTAGCATAGACCTAAGTTTTCCCAAGCAGTGGGAGCTGTCAGAGAGTTAGGAGCCAATTTAGAGAAGTGAGTTCTCAGGTATTTGAGAGGGACTAGCAACAGGGTACTCGGATGACAGGAGGTACACCACAGGTTGTGTGGTGGGTTGTCTTCAGGATTCATCTTGAAGAGGGATACAAGCCAGGAAATAGATTAGACGAGGTACAGGTACAGTGCAACTGTTTATCTCCAAGTGGGAGATTGTTAGGTTATGGAGCTAAAAGCTTCACTGATGTAGACATGGAGGAGGTTGTAGAAGAGTTGTGGAGTGTCACAAACACCAGCGTCGGTCAGGCCAACCGACGTCGGCAGGTAGAAGATAGGAAGCAATTGACGTCAGTCAGAGATTGGCTGGCGTCGGTGATCCCCAGGCAGACAGGGACCAACGTCAGTCACCTATGTGGTTCGAGTTGCGAGTATATTATAGGAATTTGGTTGATGAACCAAGTGTTTGCATGATGAGATCTAATTTTAGACTGAGAGCTGCGGATCTAATTATTGTAATTAGATGTCTAATTATTGTTTGGATGAGATCTATATAATAGACTCATGGTTGTATTGTAAACTAGTGCTAGAGAGTAAGAGAGCATTATTATAAGCTCCTTCTGTGTGTGAGGTGAGCAATGGTGTGTTCCTCCTAGTGCCACAGTACCAAGGTGGGTGCTGGTTTTGAAGAGTCAGCAGGATTCTTTAGGGGTGTATGATCTTAGTCAGCTGGTGTGCATGGCTTCTATAGGAGATCTACATGGTAAGTAAGATCATTGATTTGTAGGGTATGTGTGTGCAAGGTCAAGGTTCACAGGTGTGTAGAACCAAGTTTATTTGTAGGTGTGTAAGATTAGATAGGACAGCAACACAACAGGGAGCAGAATCAAGCAAGATCTACTTGGAGTACAGGTGTGTACTCAGATAGAGCAGAGAGGAAGGCAAGGGAGTTCCTTCCATAAGTAAGGTCTATTGAGGTGTAGGTTGTTGCAGGTTTAGGGGAGATCTACTTGGAGTACGTGTGTGTACTTGTGGAGTGCGTGGAGCACTTGTGGAGTGCATGGAGCACAGGTGTAAGGTGAACACCAACTCTGTGTTTGAGTTGGGTGTTGGGACCTAAGAGAGAGAGCTTTGAGGAGAGAAGTATTGTTCACTTGAGGTGTGGGAAGCCTCTGAAGAGGTGGTGGAGAAGAAGTGGCATCTTATTTATTGTATTCTTTTCTGCAAGAGTTTTAATACAAGTTGTGTATTGTCTCTCATATCATGTGTTATTTCTGAATTCTAGTTACTTGTGTATTCTGGTTAATTTCCGCATATTAAGTTGCTTGGTAATCAATTGTGTGCTTCCGGTTATTTATCCCAACAAAAGTGCATGAATTGTTCCTATAAATTCATCTCTAATTTCCCCAATCTTTGGAGCCATTGTATTCCCAATAATGTCATCCCCACCCATGGGAATAGAAAACATAGGATAATCTAGCACATATTCTCCCATAACAAGCTTAATACTATGGCATTTTATAATATAGTTGATTATGCCACCATTTTTAATCATGACCTAAAATTTTGGATTTGGGTAAATGAAATAGTTTAAATGAGTATCCAACTTATTGTTGATGAAGTTGTGTGTACTCCTTGAGTCAATCAACACTATCACCTTCTATTTATTGAGAAAACCCACCATCTTAGGATTTTTAGGAGTATTAATACCTAAAATTACATGACATAAGATAATAGCATGAGAATATTTAGATTCTTCTTATGGATCTTTCATACCCTAACCTGAGTCCTCATCAACTTCATTGGTGCCTTAAATATAGAAAAACTTATTTTCATCACATTTATGTCCTTTGATCCACTTGTTGTCATAACTAAAACAAAACCCTTTTACTTGATTTTATTTAGTTTGTTGAGGGGTGTATATTGTAGGCTGAATAAATGATTGTGATATGGAATTATGTTTGTAGACATTAATGAAATACATTCATTTGACCATATATTTTTACTCTACCTTTCATGCTCATGGTATGGATTCAGATACTAAAGTTATATTAAATGTGTGAGCCTCAAACTGGATGTTATTCTTGAGCCCACACATGAATAGGTCAGTCATATTATCCTCATTGATGTCAACCACACATAAGGATAGATTGTGGAATTATGAAATATAATCCTTAAAAATCCATGTTTGTCATAGCTTTGATAACTATCTAGAGTATTTTTTTAAGACATTATTGTACGGAGCATCAATAGCTCCTTAATAAACACTGACAAGGTAACAATAAAGCCACACAAATACCTATACCAAATGAACTACTCAAGTTATATATAGATGGATGTCATGACATGGGGTCTAATGTATTAAAAATAAATTGTCTATTTTATTTATCCATGTGAGTGGATCCTTACCATTAAACTTGCATGCTTCCACTTTTGACATCATGCGCTTCTAACTAGTATTGGAGTTGTGATTATTTTGATTGGGAAAACCTAAATGGAGGATTAGTTTGTGGAATTTGAGTCATAACTACCCAATAATAATTTCCAATTTATTATTCAATAATTCATGTCCCATTTTACACCAGTGATGTCCCCTTCAACTGCATTAAGATCATATTTCTTCACCATGCTTTGTATTTTTGCAGGAAGTTGGTGAATTGTATCAGAAACCAAAGGATCTAAAGTTATAGACTCTCTGTCATCCTTGTGAGGATTTTTGGAGTGGCTTTTCCTTTCCCATGACCATGCATGTTAGGAACAATCATGCATAAACCCTAGGATGGAGGGTTTTGGGCCCAAAAAAGTGTACCAATAGATTATACCATTACGATTATCTCGTAAAGACAAATCTATTTAACCCTTTTTGGAAATTATTTCTTATTAAGGGTGAAGATTTAGGAGGAATATAATATTAAAATGAATTAAAACTATTCCTTAAATTATTTCAATTAAATAATTTAGTTTATTATATTCAATTTAAGTGTTGATTATGAAAAATACTAAATATAGAAAGTATACTGCCAAATAGTATTTTGATTACATAATCATGAAGAAGAAATTAATTAGCTTATGTAATTATTCACAAACATATATGAGATGTACAAGTGTGAAAACAAGTTATATGATATCCAAGGATCAATCATCAGATTTTGGAAATATTATTTTTGGTTGACTGAACACTTACGTCAACCTATGGATATTTGCTTTGATGTTGTCTAAATATCGACACAACTATCTTGTACAAAATTTTCATTGTATCAATATGTGACCACTCAGGTCTTTCTAGGTTTTCTATAATCTTTCATTTTATGTATTTGGATCTCACATGTACGTTATATGTCACTTTTTTAGGTCAAACCCTAGATCTCTACCTAAGGTTAGGTTACCTTACTAAAAAAGGGGATAGTAGGATCACATGTCGAGCTAACCTCAAAGATCCCTTTATCAGTGAGCATTGCCTACATAGTCAATACTCCAAGGAGGACCTCATAATTATGTAGTTCTCCCCTATGCATGGGAATGTGTGTACACAAGGGTATAATATAGTATATGAAGATTTATATAGTGATCTAGCTTATAACTTGAAAAATATGCCTCATGGGTTGTATTTTGTGTGATTCAGACATGTAGTATAATTACTCCTATGATTGATATGCAAATATGAATAAATAGGGAAGAATAGTTTAGGTTTTAAATTGATTGATCTTGAATAGGTGCTTGATTAGTAATTACTAGATGTTTAAATGAATTTGATTTGACTTATATTTATACTAGTTATTTTGAAATAATCCTCACAGAAGGGTTAATGACAATCTTAGGTCGACCCATACAAATCAAAAGATTTTAAAATTTGAGTGTATGTAAGGTAAGGACATTTTCATTGGAGCAAGGATATTATTGTTGACTATACTATCCTACCATGAACACAATTTTCTAGGATGAAGGAAAGTTATTAAGGTTCTATTACTGAAATTAAAGATAATATATCAAATTTGAGGCATTCTCTAGTTACAAGTGATCAAGATAATGAGATTAATCATGGTTATACTAAAAAATAAGTAACTAAACCTAGTAAGGTGGCATGTGTGAGCCTTTTGGTTGTATGAAAGGTCAAACTAAAGGGTAGAGCCCTGAGATATATTTGTCAAGTATACAAGACTATTTTAACATATAAATCTAGATTTAAGAAACTACATTTCACCCCCTCCTTTTAATCTAGTAATTCATAAGGATGAAATTTTTAGGTTAAAGGGAAGAGAGTATACTGTGGTGTTTAGAATACAACTTGTCCTTGTTTGATCACACTAGAAATTTATATATGTGAATGAATTGTAACCAAAATCATGTTATAGGTTTAATTAATGCATATAATCTGAAATTTAATAATTTTAAAAATACTTGAATTAAAGAGAGTAAAGAAGGGGTACACCTATGTGTTGATGAAATCATGTTTCACTTTGGTAGTTTATCTTAGTATATATGCTTCCTAGATGAAGCATTGGAGAGAGGTTCATGACTAAAAATTTGAGATATGAAGAGGGGGAATTAGAGGGTGATCATGCCCCCAATCAATTATAAGGATGAATTGTGCCAATTCTAATGAGAGCATAGAATATCAATTGCACAACTCAAGTATAACCAATCTAGCCAATCTAGCCAATTTATGTAATATCACCCATTCCAAATGGTGTAACCATATCAACAAAAAATAATTGAATCATAGTTCCAATAATATAATCATAGTGTAAATTTCATTGAGGGTGCAAAACCTAAATCACACTAATAAAAAAGAGCCAACTAGTACAGTAAGTAAAATCTCAAATGGTGTATCTTGGTAAGGTTAGTGCATAAATATATGTATAATTTGAAAGTGTATCTATAATTTGATGCATATACACATAAAATATGTCTCAAGCTAAGGTATCTATCAAAATGTAACCTTTGATCTATAATATGTGTATAATATATATCACAAATCTAAAAAACCTTGTTCCAAATTTGTACCTAATGCATAGATTTATGTCCCAAAATGTATATATGAATCATGTAAAATGTGTAAATTAAATTAAATTCTACCCATTTTATAAATTATATATATGTGGAGTTATGTCCTCTATGACACCCCCTATCGATATGCCCCCCTTTGAGGTGAGGGGATTGCAAAAGTGATAATCACCTTATCTCAAAAGGATAAGACAACTATGTTGTATCTATGTGAATCATGTATTAAAAGAAGCATATAGTAGTTTATATATCAATGAATCTCATAGTATTCATACATAATAATCCCTAAGATGCATAATATGAATCATGGAAATGTCTAGAGGATAACAAGCTCAAAAATAATCAAGCACACATGCAAGAGTACTCAAATGTCACACAAGGAGGGGTCTAATGAGACTAAAAATAATGGGAATGTTAAAATGTTTCACACTCAATTAGAATACATGTCCAAATGTCCACTCACCAAATAAATAAGAAACACTCAAGGCACTATGTCCAATAATCAAATGCACATGTTCAAATGATTCATAACCAAGACAAAGAAGCAAACAAGAAGTACAATCAAGTAAGCTAATGTAAATATATTAAGTAATGAGATATAATCAACTAACATAAGCATGTCATACTAGTCCTCGCATGCATGTGCTAGTAAAATGTCATGTAGAATAGCATATCAAATACATTGTGTAAGATAGAAACATGAGTATAGGCATGTGTAAGATATATAAGCTTAATAAGATAACATAAAATGATCACTAAAATACAAAACCTATGTCGATCATGATCATATAGAATAAATATGCCCCCAATGTAGTGTATCATGTTGGAAGAGGAAAGCTAAAAAATATGCATGTTTGAGATATCATGGGTCTAATGTATGCTTGTATCACACTCAAGTACCCTTGAAGCATATGTGTGTATATAAATGATATGATGTATACTAACATAAATTTAAAAATATATGCAAAAGATATAAAACATGTGAAATTCTAAATATTTTTTTAATTTTTTAATTATTTTAATATTTTTGTATTTTCTTAAATATTTGTTTATTTTTTATAATTTTTGAATTTTTGGAATGTTTTTAATGTTTGGAATATTTTTAAAAAGAGGATAGTTAATCATCCCATCTAAATTATGCTCATAGGGTTACCTATAATTTGAATGTGGTATAGTAAACTAGTCATGTTATCAAGGATCATGTATATGTAACAAATCTAAATGTGTAGAGTATGTGATGTTATGTGTATATCTCATAGGACTATGTGATTGTGAAGAATCAATAGAAGGTGTAGGGGTTCATGTAACCCACTATTTTATTCTATACAATTTCCTCAATGCAATATTGGGTCTTATTACCCATTTTGAAACATGGTGTTTTGTTGTATGTAAATGGCTAGTTCATGGAGGTGTGAATGAGGATCTCGAAGAGTCCATTGTAGATCTCTAGTGTAACTTCCTCTAAAGTATGGGGTTCCTAGGAAATGGGTTTTTTTTCTTACCATTTCACACATGATTGGCCTTGGTATGTTGTATAATCAACTATCATGGAACAAACATTTCTTATTGCAAAGGATGTTCATATGGAATCCCATAAACTGTAATTACCTTGTTAACATGAATATACTTAAGATAAATATGCATTTTGGAAGGTACTACATGGATCATATGTATCCAAGGACATACCAATAACATATAAAATACTCATGTATATGGTATAACTAAAAAGGTAGTGGTCATATGTGTTAGACCAACCTAAAGAGGTAAATCAATCTTACTAAAAACTTGTTGTAGCTTCACATCGAATGATTTTATCATTTTATTTGAAGGTAATAAATCATAATGTGTGTATCCCAAATTTATGAGTAATTTCATGTTACATACATTCTCATGAGAACCATTTTCAATAAAAACACTATGTATAGGTTGATGATCAATATATGCCCTAATAAATAAGGAATGAATATCTAAGTCATCATCCACAATCTCACTATCATAAAATGAAATATAAGGTCTAAGAACCATAAGAGTTATCTCATGTGTAAATGTACCAATAATCTCATCTTATTAGTGCCCATAATGGTATGGAGGAGGATGTGCATGATATGTCATTTGCACTTCTAGAGTTGTCTTAGAATGATCTTGTAATAGATTGTTGAATATCTTTTTTTATGATGATCATTAGTTTATGATCCTAAATCTATGAGATAATCCTCAAAGGTAAGTTGATCACTATCAATAAGGTCTTGTATATAGTTCTTTAGTTTATAACATATGATCGTAGAATGCCTCACACATTGGTGATAATCACAATAGGTATTAACATCATATCCTTTTGGTAAAGTTTGACTATATCAACCACTGTAAGAGGAGGGAGAGATATGATATGACACTCTACCAACTTTGAAAGTAACAAAGCTGAAGACTCAATAATCATGTAAATTATCTTTTAGGTGCATTGGATAAGATGAGCTTATTAGGTTGTTGTGGCACTATATTAGCCATGGTATTTGTGCCCTTTTTAGCATCAGTAGGCTTTACCTTGTAACTTGGTTTGATATGAAACATGTTATGGATATAGTTGGTGTGTTAACTACATAATTAATCTTTTTTAATGCAATAATTTTCATTTCTCTATCTTGAACAATATGGTATAAGTCATCAAATGATTTGAATTTATTGAAAATAATAGACACATGTAAGGGAACGAGTAAAATTTGCTTGATTATGTCTTGAAGTTATTTATCTACCATTAGATTTGTCATTTTGTCCAACATTGTCTTATATCTCAAGACATATTCATTAATTGGTTCATTGGTTCATTGGTTCCTTGTTTCATTTAAGAAATTTGTGCATATGACATATTTTTAGTAGTGTTATTTCAAAAATGTGCTAAGAATTGATTGACTATTTGTATTGGTAGATCATATAACCATCTCAAAGCATATTCCTTTAATCTTCTTATAAATAATTTTTTAAAAAGTTTGTCATTAGAAGCATAATCAAGGGATGCCTCATAAAAGGATCACAGATGTTGTTGAGGATCACTCTTTCTATCATAAAGTGTGAACTTGGGTGCAAAAAAACTAGTTGACAAAGGGTACAAAGATATCTTAGGTGTAATAGGGTTATGCAATACATCTTGTGAATCAATAACATGGGATGATTTCATAGAATTTTTCACATTATTGGTAGCCTTATCTTGAATTTTTTTAATAATTTGTATAATATATTTCACATTTTGATCACTAAGGTTTGATGTTTTAGAATTCACTAAAGGGGATGTAAATGCTTGTGTGTAAATAGGCATTAAAACTGGTAATTAGGTTGAAGTGATAATCATTCCCATGGAGATCTAGCAATAAGCGAGTTGGTTTTGGGGAACAATAGCTTAAACACATAACCTATGCCCCCATTAGATGTAGTATGTAATGTTTTGCTCAAGGAAGAGAAACAAGAATATGGTGATGTCTCATAGCTCTAATAGCATGATCAATAGATGCACATGGTTTTTCATCTATGCTCTTAGTTGTTTTAGTGTGTAAAATAGTATGGAGGATCTTATAAAGATCTTTAATATTTTCATGAATACACTCATAAAATAATTCAATAGCCTTAACTTGTTTGTGATCTAATTATTCATTTTCATTATCATCATGTGTTGCATTATCCTCATGATCAGATATATCTTGTATAGGAACTTTTTCAGTATATGGCTCATTATCATTATTTGCATTTTCATTATTAGGAAAATTAGAAATGGTATTAGATTGAGAAATTTTAGGTGGCCCATATGTTTAACATTTTTTGGAAATTAAGTTATTATAAAGGGTTAAGGGTTAGGAGAAATAGAATATTCAAATGAAGAAAAACTATTCCTCAAAGTAAGACAATTAAATAATCTAGTTTATGATATTTAATTTTAGTGTTAAATTATGAAAATACTAAATATAGAAAATACAATGCCAAATAGTATTTTGATTGTGTGATCATGAAGAAGAAATGATACTTAACTTATGCAATGATGTGCAGATATATCTAAGATGTATAGATGTAAAAACAAGTTGTCCGATATTCAAGGATTAGTCATCAAATTATATAAATATTTTTTTGGCTTTTTGGACACTTGCATCAACCTATGGACACTTGCATTGATGCTACTATTTGAATCTTGACATAATTGTCATGTACAAAATGCTTGGTTGTATCAAGATACAATGGCAAGGGTCTTTTTGTGTTTTCCATCACCTTTCATTTGATGTATCTAGATCTCATGTGCAAGATCCATGTCACTATTTTTAGCTCAAAACCTATCTCTCCACCTTAGGTTAGGTTACCTTGCTAAAAAATGGGTTAGTGGGCTCACGTTGTTGAGATGGCCTTAAGGACCTCTTTGTCAGTGAACGCTTCCTAATAGCCAATTCTCCAAGGGCCTCTAACTTATGTAGTTCTCTCTTATGTGTAAAAATGTATGTACACAAGGGTGAAATATACTATATAAAAATGCATATAGTGATCTAGTTTATAACTTGATAAATATGGCCTATGGATATATTTTGAGTGCCTCACACCTGTAGTATGATTGTTCTTATGATTGATTCACAAATAGGAACGAATATGACAAAATAGATTAGTTGTACAATTTATTGACTGAGATTGAATAGGTTCTTTCTTGGTAATTGCTAGATGTCTAAATGAATTATATTTTACTTGTATTTATACTAGATATTTTGAAATAATCTTCGTCGAAGGGTTAATGACATTCTTAGGCTGACTGATACACATCAAAAGATTTGAATATCTAAGTTTTTTTAGGATAAGAACACTTGTGTTGGAGTAGGGACAATAGTGTCGATGTTATTGTCATACCTTGAATGTAAATGTATAGAATGGAGGAAAATTTTTGAGGTTTTGTAACTAATAATGAAGGATATATATCAGATTTTAGGCATTATATGGTTATAAGTGATCTAGATAATTAGAATAATCAAGATTGGACTAAAAAATAAGTAATTAGACCTAGTGAGGTGGCGAGTACGAGCCTTTTGGCTACAAGTAAAATCAAATTGAAGGGTAGAGCCCTAAGATATATTTGTCAAGTATACAAGACTAGATTAACATATAAATCCATATTTAAGCATCTACACAATCTATTGATTTCTAATTGCATAAGGGTGCGAAAAAAAAACCATAATTAAAAAAAAGAGAGACTGAACAATATTGTAGTGATGATAAATTAAATTCTTCTCAAATCACAAGTTATGTTTTTTAATCCTTTACCTATCTAGATAACAACACCAAATCCAAAAAATAACATTGCAAAAACTTTCCCAAATCAATGATATGATACCACTCGTAATAAAATTACTTAGATGTTTCACAATAATGGAATAATATATTGTAAAATTAAAAGAAGAATAAGTAGATCCATTTAGTCATATAATATGTCAAAATTGGTAGCTTGAGTGTGGCTTATGATACCCAACCCATAGGTATTTCTTGCATGCTCTCATGACCCTTCTAAACACTTTTTTGCTTATTCTTAGTCATCTCAAGCTTTTCAAACGATCATTCCACCTTAGCCAGGTAGCATTTCCCAAGCCAATCCTATCCCCCCAAGTCTCGCACCTGTAGAATAGGAGCACCCAATTTTGATTATAGTGTTGGACCCTAGGGTGTCCTATTTTGGTGCTATTATCTAATTGCTTTTTTAGCTCCAATGATTATTTCCTTTTAATTCCTATCCTTCATCTTGTAGACCTAGCATGAATACATTTGATCCATGACCAATAGATCTCTATAAAATCATATTCAAAGTTTATGTAAAAGGGGGTTGGAAAATATTACAAATAAATCACTAATACAATCAAAACCACTAAGGCAAATTTTCCTATTCTCTGCATACAACCATTCAATACAGCTATAAGCATATCCAAATCCTTGCACTAGTACCTAGCCACCTCAAGCACATCCAATTTAGAATTTTTTCATTTGCATTACACTATTGCATAAAGCATATTAAGTGGGAGAACTACATATGACTTGATCCCTCTTTAAAGTATTGGTATGTAGGTAGCGTGCCCACACAAGGGGTGTGGATACACATTCAATGCATCTTACACACACTAACCCCCCTTATTTCTCAAATTTTATCAAAGCACAATGAAATCTAAGGTTTAAATATTAAATAATCTCTACAAGGAGTTTCATATATATTCAGCAATTGATATTTCACAAGTAGGCTCACATAGGGAAAGTGAATAAACCCCAAAAAACTTAGGTCTCCATAAATAGTTTGGATAATAGTGGAAGAAGAGGACAACAACACCAGAATCTAGGGTGCCCTATTTTGGGGGTCCTATCCTTTCACAAAATGAAAGGTAGAACCTAATTTATGACACTATCCTAGTCTTGCATGATCAATATCAGACCCTACAATAGTTGTTTCAATTTGTTTTAAGCTAAGTCTTAATTTCTCCATATTTATTGATATTTATAGAAAGGTCAAAAATATAAATATATTATACAAATAAGTGGTTAAATTATCACAATATTATTTACTAATTTACTATTCTATGCCCTTAACTAAATTAAGAATAAGACACCAATATTCCCAAAAAAATTAAATCATTTGGTGAACTCGACTTACTTCGTTTGTGCATAAAAACCTTCGAAACCCTAGGGAAAATTCCTTCATGATTTTTCCAATATTTTTTTTAATTTTTTACCTGCATATTTAAATAAAAAATTTACATTAATTTTTAAAATTCCATAGTAATTTTTAAAAAAACTATATTCTTTCAAATCCTAGTTGAATTTACTAGGTCCATTTAAATCAAAATTTTTCCAATATTTTTTTGATTTTTTACCTGCATATTTAAATTAAAAATTCACATTAATTTTTAAAACTTCCATAATATATATATATATATATATATATATATATATATATATATATATATATATATATATATATATATATATATATATATATATATATATATATATATTTTCCTTATGTCACCTAACCTATATATATATATATATATATATATATATATATATATATATATTTTTTTTTTTTCCTTATGTCACCTAACCTATATATATATATATATATATATATATATATATATATATATATATATATATATAGGTTAGGTGACATAAGGAAAATAAATTGAAAAAGGAAAGAGTAGATTAAATAAATATAATCTAAATAATGAACTCCAATATGCATAAAAAGGATACGAAGCTCACAAACATGTAAGGTGATACCTCAAAAACAATGGGACCTAGTATATGCAACTAAGGTTTTGAAAAATGATATATATATATATATATATATATCAGTTTTCAAAACCTTAATTGCATATACTAGGTCCCATTGTTTTTGAGGTATCACCTTACATGTTTGTGAGCTTCGTATCCTTTATATGCATATTCCAGTTCATTATTTAGATTATATTTATTTAATCTACTCTTTCCTTTTTCAATTTATTTTCCTTATGTCACCTAGCCTCCTTGCATATCTTCCTTTCAGATGAAGTGCAATACTTAGTGGCAATCTTCCTAAATTCACCCAGATTCCTCCAACCCATCCATATACCATGGATAAACAACCATCTCAACTTCCTATTATAGATCTTACACATCCAGATTACACTAATTTCCATGAAGATAACTTCAATAATGAGCAGTATGAGAATAACAATGATGATACAAACATCAATGTTCATGACCTACCACATCGGGTTCTTGATCCACTTCCACCTATTATTGATAATGATGTTATCATCAACAAAGACTTGATTCTAAAAAATTTTAGATAAAGACTCAAGGAACAACCCTGAGATCATAATCTTATCTTACAATCTATCATGGAAATTAAAAAGGCTAAGCAAATTGAGTCTTCCATTCCTTCAGAGCAATCAATTTTAAATGACATTACGGGGGCAACTATGTATCAACAACCCCTATAGCATCCCAAGCTTCTTCTATGCCACCACCAACTATAGCTAGTACATATTTATCTCTTGATGTGGTTGCCCTTGTGCAAGAGATAAAATATCTTCAATCCAAGGTGCTACATCTTGAGCAAGGTGCTTTTAGACCAATGCAAGCTTTAGATTCTTTTGCTCTACTGCATACACCATTGGCACGTCATATTGATTCAACACCCTTGCCACCAAATTTTGTTCAACCCAAGCTCACTCTATATAATGGCAAGGGTGATCCAAAAACACATTTAAATTTTTTTCATGTAGCATGCTTGGACTATGTGCCAAATGATTGGCTACTAACCAAGTTATTTCCATGGAGTCTAAAAGATTATGCTTTATAATGATTCTATAGTCTACCAAATCAGTCGATCAATGCATTCAATCCTTTAGCTAACATGTTCCTAGCTCATTTCAACATTAACATTGGTGATAAGGTTTCCTATGCCTAAGTTGCACAATAGAAACAAAGGTCAAATGAGCATCTCACAAATTATTTTCTTTGATATAAAACTATCTTGGAAAAGATGACTAACCCCATGGCTGATCAAGAGTTACAATATCTCTTCAAATAGAGTCTTTTACTAGCTTTGCATGAATCAATAATGTTCAAAACATTATCTTCCTTCACTGAGTTATGTCATACACTAAAGGAAAGGGAAGTCAAATTAATTTTAATGGGCAAAATCAAGTACACAAGTATATCATAAATAACAAACAAGAGTAATAACAAAGTTCCATACAAAGTCAAGGTCAATGATAACAAAAGTCATAATCAACCTATAATCAATGCAGCTTCAGAGCCCCCTCAATGAGTGGTTTTATCAACACCTCCTCGGTGAACCCTTACCAATTTACCAGTTTCTCCTGCTAGAGTTTTACAACAAATTTTAGAATGTATTATCATATCTCTCCCTCCTATTCAGAAAGTTGATCCAAAAAAGCCTCTTCCATGAGGATATGATCAAAATGCATTTTACAACTTTCAAAGGGCACCAATCCACACAACAAATAGATGCATCAATTTGAAACACAAGATATAGGACTTGATAGATGGCAATCTTATTGATCTTGGCACTCCAGTTGAGCCTTCCTAGGCAAAGCAAACATAAGACAAGGCTCTAAAATTTTTCTTAGATCCTTTCTAAAACATTTTAAATAAGAGATAGGGGACACATCATGTGTTCACCATATGTATCATGCACATCTACCACTAGCTACATATAGGGCACCTTCAATGGAGTCACATCCTTTGAGTAACATGATTGGTGTGTACAATTCTACAGTTTCAGCTAGACCTTTGATCTCCTTCTCAGAGTAGGAGATAGTTGAGGATGATTCAGATTATCATGCACTCTTTATCAGAGCTTACATTCATGATCATTCCATTAATAATGTTCTTATAGACAATAGATCTAGTATGAACATGTGAACTATGACATTATTACAACATTTGGGATATTTCAAAGTAGGATATTACCCCAACAGACATAGTTATTAGTGGATTTAGTGGGCATATAAAGATTTCATTGGGTGAGATTGTACTTCTTTTACAGGTTGGTCCAACACATGTGGTCACACCATTTACTATTATTTCCAGTGCAAGATTTTTCAATATGTTACTTGGCCGATCATGGATTCATAAACTTTGAGCAGTACCTTCTATAGTTCATAGATGCATGGAATTCATTCACGCTAATCAGGTTGTTACAATTAGTGGAGATACATATGAGTTACCATTCCCCACTTTAGAGCCATATTCTACTTTACAGTTACCAGTTTCATCTTCTCCACTAGTTAAACTTATTTCTCTAATTTAAATTCAAACATAATCGAGGCCTTCCTTGCCAGCATAGAGATTTCACACACTTCTATGGAGGCCTCTTTTAGAGTATCCATAGTTTCAAGACTCTAGATAGTTTCTAGATATAGTGTTCACACTCAGGGTAGTATCATTCAAGTCTCATACCTCTACACATAGAACACATATTTAGAGAGCTTCTCTTACCACCAAATGGGTCCCTAAGAACCCCACAGTTGCATCCACTTCTCAAATTTATAGGAGGGCCCCACAATTGGTTTTTAATTTATAGATTTTAGAAAATTTACAGTATACATAGCTTTCAGAGTTATAGTCTCAGCCTCTCCATCATGTTTCATGATCATGCATGATCCCTCTCCTTGATACAAAACACCATGATAATGAGTCTCCCATGAGAATAATTGATTAATATCATTTCTTCTCACTATTACTTGTACATAGTTTCTTTATGATTTCTTGTACGTAGCTTATTCCATAAAATCCAAAAACATTCAAATAACTCAAAATACCAAAAACAATACAAATTTTCAAAATACAAAAACATTCAAATAATTCAAAAACACAAAAAAAATTCAATTGTATGCATTATCCATGCTTTACATTTCTACTACCATGCTAGATTTATATTTGTTGTTCTATGTTATTGTTTATCAATTTATCTACATTACCATACTTCACTTGATCTTCTTTGAGTATGTACAGTGACATTTAGATCCATGATTGCTTCACTCTACCCATTGAGGGGACATCCTACTTCTACATTTGAGATATACATCAATATATATACCCACCAGGGGCATATTTTACATGACTACACCATTCAAGTTATGTCATTCCTACACCACACACTTTAGTTTTCATGTTGACATACATTACTTACTAGCTTACATAGATTAATCTATCAACATTCAATAATATATATCACTTGTGTATTTCTCAGCATATACCTAGTCTTGTACTCCATATTTTGCATACTTTCACATCTTGCTTTGATTAGTTAGATGTGATTTTACTTCCAACATTTACATGCTTTCATTTCTTACTTTGCTTAGCTAGATATGATTTCTGTTAAGCACGGGATATACTGAGAGGGGGGTGAATCAACATATCATATATTTTATAAAACTTTCCCCTAATAAAATTCAACTTTAACATACATTCAAGATATGCAATAAAACTGAAATAATAAACACCACATAAGATAGAGAGAGACACTAGATTTAACGTGGAAACCCAATGTGGGAAAAACCATGGAGAACAATCTCAAGTATATGAATGAGCACCAACTCAAAACACAATATTCACAAGCACCAACTTGCAAGAGCACCAACCCCTTTGTTGAGCACCAAGACAACAACTATTCGTGAGCACCAACTCACAGGAGCACCAACCCCTTTGTTGAGCACCAACACAACAACAATTCATGATCACCAACCCACAGGATCACTAACCCCTTTTCTGAGCACTAACACAACAACAATTCATGAGCACCAACCCCTTTGTGTATACCACACAACTATCTCTCAATGTTGTTATCTCAACAAATGATAATTCATTACAATATCTCTTTCCTCTCTCACCTTTGCTCTTCTAAGCTAGATATAACAAATACAAATCATACTCATCTCTCACGTTGCTCTTCTAAGCTAGATATTACAATCTCAAATCCAATTCTATCTCCCACATTATAAATGGCTTCTCAAGCATTTATTTATAGCTTTCCAAATGACCTTTGAACTTCCCCCTTTGTGACCCTTCAATCCTCATGGAAAATGGTGCCAAACTTGCATGACCCTTCGTATCCTTGCATTTGAAAAGTCATGTCGTGACCCTTCATAAGCAAAAATGTCCTTTCCTCTTTTGTCCTTATCTTGGTGACTTTTCTTATTCCTCAAAGTGTCCTTTCATGAGAAATTATGCCCTTCCTCTTTTGTATTCACTTGGTGACTCTTGGAATTCCCCAAGATGACTCTTCATGGGAAAATGCGTTCCATTCTTCTTTTGTCTTTACCCCATGACTCTTTGACTTCTCCATGGGCCCTTATTTTGTCTTATATGCAACCAAAAATATGTTCGTTAATATTAAATAAATATTAACACACATTAGCCAAGATATAACTATTAAAAACATCATTAAATGCAATGGGGCCTTTATCACAAATAATGCTAGACCTTTGACATCAATGCCAATATTTCCAATAATTTCATTTCTTAGTTCATGTTCTATGTCTTGTGTATGCTTTACGACATTTGCCAATGTCCTTTGCTTATACTCTTCTATGTGCATGTGGCCCTTGTGCCAACCTTGTTTGTTTCAATTATATGTGTATGTGGCATTTGAACATGCCTTGTATGCTTTCTTTCCATTTTGAGTGACATGTGCCCATGTCCCTTGTTTGCTTGGCCCCTTGGCCACTTTTTTATGATTCTTTCTTTTTGCTTTGTGTGCTTGTTGATTGATTGTTTCTCAATTGTTTATAATGCCATGATCCACATCATGCATTCTTTTGCTTTCTTGGATGCCATGATGGACATCATGATCTATTCCTCCTTGACAACTAAAAACTAACAACTAACTAGACTTCTAGTTCCAATTCACTATATTGCACATGTTATTACATTGTTATATCTATCTAGGCATACCCCTATTGATCTAACAATCTCCATACAAACCATGCTATATCTTGAGATATTTTGTCGATTATCATTGCTATATCATATATTTTTGTAGCATAACACACTTGTAGGGCTCTTTATTCAGAGGATAGTCATTGAAGGGTCTTCATTCCTACCCTAAGAATAGGGGGCAACAAACAAGGGTTTTTATCACAAAGATTAGAGCCTTTAACTGGTCAAAAATCAGTTTTTAGAACACCTAGAATAGTATTCAGACTTCAAACTAGGCAAAATAGACTAGACCGATAGTGAAAATTATAGAACAATATTTAGAATCAACACAAGATAAGAGTGCCAAGTTTGGTTTACAACATTAAATAGTAGAGTGTCCTATTTTAGTGCTCATGTCCAAATAGCAAAAAAAATAGATTTTCCAAAAATAGACAAAAAGGTAAGACTAGTTACAATTTTGTTAGCAATAATTCAGTTCAAAATTAGCAATTTCAATATAGCTTTTCTTAGAGAATATAGATATAGGGGGCATCATGTGCGACATGATGGCTCTCATTTCTAGTTTCAGATAGGGCAGTTGGTATAACTTCTAGATCAAAATCCATGTTACAAACACCAATGATTAGGGGCAAAGTATGTGACACATTTTCTTTTTCTTCTTTATAGTTTACAGCATTACCCAAGTATTCTCAGTAGTTGTGTGCCTTATTCTATCTGTAGGTGGTTGGTATCATTCCTGAATGGCTTCTACATAAGCCTATTTCCTAGTTTTGGAGTGGCTTTCATACAAGTTTAATCTCCACCTTTTTCAAGTGGCCAAGAGTGGCCTAGTTTCCAACACACATTCGGCTATCCACACATATTGTTAGATTAAAGAACATTCATGGGCTTCAAGATCCATCTCATATGACACACATTCATACCAATATTAGTTCATAGCTTCATTTCATGAGGCAATGATGGAGTCAAAAGACTAACTAGCCTTTGTATTATTGAGCCACCTACTCAGAGGGATTGGACACACAATCCAAACATTGATTAACACATACATGATCATATAGTTTCACTTAGTGGGTGATGATGGAGCCAAAGGTCTAACCTTTGCATTCTTAATCCACTCTCAGGGAATTGAGCACTTAGATACATTCGTGATATTAATTTTGGTACAACACATATCCAACATCACTCAGTATCACTCAACAACATAACAAGTTTTGTGTGCATTCATTCCTTTCTCTTCCTCTCTCTTTTACCTAGCTTTTGCATTTTTAATTTAGACATAGCATGTCTCATAAGAATTTATTTACTCCTGATTTTATTTTGAAGATTTACACTTCACATTGTGCTCTCTCTACACACATCCAACATCACAAAACTTCATGAGATTCACCCTTATAGGTAAGTTTAGGTACGCTTTCTACTTTTAATTTATCCTAACATTTTGCTTTGTTGCATCACTCGAATAAAGGTAGGGGGGGCAAATGTAGTCATATAAAATATAAAAATTGGTAACTTGAGTGTGGTTTATGACACCCAACCCGTAGGTCTTTCTTGCACACTCTCATGGCCCTTCTAGACACCTTTTTGCTTATTCCCATTCATATTGAGCTTTCTAAATAGTCATTCTACCTCAGCTAGGTAGTATTTCCTAGGTCAATCCTATCCCCCCAGGTCCCACACCTATAAGACAAGAGCACCCAACATGGACTATAACATCAGACCCTAGGGTGTCCTATTTCGATGCTCCTATCAAATTACATTTTTAGCTTTGATGGTTATTTCCTTTTGGTTCCTATCCTTCATCTTGTCAACCTAGCATGAATACATTTAACCCATGACCAATAGATCTCTATAAAAACCCATTCAAATTTCATTTAGAAGGGGTTTGACAAATATTACAAAGCAAGCAAGAATATAAGCAAAACCACTAAGGAAAATTTCTCTATTCTCTGCATACAGCCATCTAATACATCTACAAGCATGTCCAAATCCTCACACCAGTCCCTAGCCATCTCAAACACACCTAGTTTAGCATTTTTGCATCTATATTAATTCCACAAAGCACATTAAGTGGAAGAACTACATATGGCTTGATCCCTCTTTAGAGTATTGGTATGTAGATAGTGTGCCCACATAAGGGGTGTGGATACGCATTTAGTGCATCTTACACACACTAATCCCCCCTTCTTTCTCAAGTTTTATCAAAACATAATGAAGTCTAGGGTTTGAATATTAAATCAACACTATAAGGAGTTTTGTAGACTTTCAATAGTTAAGATTTCACAAGTAGGCTCACACAGGGACAACAAACAAAACTTAGAAAACTCAGGTCTCTTTGAATAGTTTGGATAATAGTTGTAGAAGAGGACAACAACTCCGAACTCTAAGGTGTTTTGTTTCAGCGGTCCTATCCTTTCACAAAATGAAAGCCAGATCTTGATTTGCAACACTGTCCCAGTCCTGCACAACCAATATCAGACCCTGTAATAGCCATTTCAATTCATTTTCAGCTAAGTCTTACTTTTTCCATATTTATTGCGATTTATAGAAAGGTTAAAACTACAAATAAATTATACAAATTAGTGGTTAAATTATTGAAATATTAGTTACTGATTTACTATTCCAGACCCTTAACTAAATTAGGAATAAGACACCAATATTCCCAAAAAAGTTAAATCAATCCACAACAATAAATGATGAAAGAGAAAAATACTTGATAAATATGACTGAGCCACTTTGAGGGGGTAACCTCTACAACAATGCAATAAGAGCAAAATTCATAATCTGGAATCAAAGACTAACCACTACCCCTTTATATACTCTATCTATCCATAGTTATTCTATAGGCCAACCTTACTAAGAACATAGAGAAATGTGATAGGATAATTTGAAAAGCATGTAAGCCATAAGTCAGCCACACATATCCCTATACATGTTATAAGTTTAGGGCATAGTAGATACCCATATTTATTTGCCAATACTTGATGCATTAGTGTACCAATTGATGGCGATTCCTTGAAGGGTAGTCAAGAATCATCTTAACCACATCCAAGTATATGTCTACCCATTGGTTGTCTAGATTATGACATACCTATGATGGTACCATATTAGTTTGTTAGATCCATCACAAGTAAAATTTGGTAACTTTTGATTTTTATGAGATGGATTTGATGGGTTAACCATGGATCTATAGTGGTTTTTAAATGGAAGTATCCCTCTTAATAAGGTTAGCATCAAACATTCATTTGCTTTCTTATCACTATCAGACAAGTCCCTACGGTTAACCTTTCGTTTGGTAGGCATCCATAGACTATCTTATCTATCGTCATGCTCTTTTTCATTCACTCTAGCTTTTTATTTGGGATGGCCTAGACTTTCATGTGATTCCCTTGCAACACCTTCCAACCCAAACTAGTTGGCAAGGTCTACACTTCCTTTCTCCTTATTGTAAGTTGCATAGGGTGCACCAATTCTTGTTGAATCTTTACTAGTTTTGGTTTCAACTATGGCTATGACTTCTTATGCAATGACCTTGGATTTTGCTTCAACATTAGCTTCAGACTTTATACCTGATTGGTGGAATTTTTAAAATGGTTGATCGCTAAAACATTTATTTATTTTGGTGTTTCTTCACCAAACAAGTAAAATATTTAACTTATTGGCTCCCTCCCTAATTATGTGGCTCTCTTTTGTCTTTGTTTGGGTCAATAACATGAATTAATGATTGTGTGTCTGTCTTCTTCTTTGTAAACTCTTTGTATTATTGTTATATCTTTTGTCATTACATTTCACAATTATGCTTGGCACATAGATTTGTGAACCAAATTTGACTTTAACCTGATTTTATTTAAAGCAACAATGCTAATTGTAGAGTGATTAATATCTACCGAGATATTGGACTAGAAATAGCAACATACACAAAATAATAATCTGAATGATACCAGCTTATATTCATAAATGATAAGTCTTAGTAAAATTCACACAATACATGGAAGATCTGATACAAATGCCCTTTCCCTAACATACATCATGCTATTTAAGAAGACACAATGGGTTGTCGATTAACTCATCAACTTCTAAAATATGCATTTATAGTAGTAACCATGCCAACACTAATGTTAAGGTTTGTAGAAACTATGAACCATGAGAGGTAAGGCCATTATTAAGGAATCAACTACTAATGGTAAGGGAGACTCAACCTGTGACCAACATTGGTAAAGTTACGCCTCTTTACTATTGGACCACATCACATGAATTATTGACATCTCACACTATTACACTCCTCCCATTCCCTTAACTATATAAATATAATTACACTTCGTAACATAATACCATATGGCCAACAATTAATATATGATAATATTAATTTACAAGTTTTACATGTTCTATTATGGTAAAAGTGAGTTTTTTGGAAATAGGGACTCTACCCTTTACAATAATAACTGTAAACATGGTCTTCAAACCCAAATATAACAAAAATGTTTGCAGTGAATCAGCTAAAAATAATAATACCAACACTACAAAAACAACAAATAAGCAACAAATTCCACATCAGCTACATAAAACAAAGGTGTATCAAGACCCTTCAAAACTTATTTTCTTTTGAGATCTAAGGGTCATATTAAGAGATGTTAAATTCTTATTCCATCTATCATTCTTTTTGTTACCTATCGTAATCCACTTCCCCCCATCATCTGGAAGAAAAGTAATGGACATATTCAGTGAAGCTTCTGAATCATTCAATGGTAACCGCATCAAAGAATCCCTATTTAAATCTTCACCTCTAATTTGATGATCTTTGTTTTCCATCCCCAAGGGGGGAGGAATTTGTGGTGCTTGGTCAACTTCATTTTGGGCCAAAACTGTATCTCCATCTGGTTCCTCTGAATCACTCTCACAAACCATGAAATGTTCAGGGAGAGCTTCCTTCCACCACGAGATAATGGTAGTACGCTTACAAAAATTACATGAAGAAGCAAGATGCCCTGTTTGATGGCAATTTCTACAATGGAAAGATAATGTCTCAAAGTCGAGAGATTGCTTCCAAGTTCTACTTTGAACCTTCAAATCAATGGACTCAGGGAGATCTATGGAAACATCTAGATTAACTAAAATCTGAGCAACAGTTGTGTGGTGAATAATCTTGGGATCCGTATACAAGAATTTGCCAAGTGAATCCCCAATAGCTTTAAAACAAAAAAGAGTCTAGAATTGTAAGGGTAAAAAGGATAGCCTTACCCATATTGGTCTGACGTTGAATGCCTCAGAATGAGGGTCAAATGAAGGAAACCATGGTTTGCAGGCCAAAACACAATGGTTCGAAGACCGAATAGGCCGCTGAAATAGAAAAGTCCTATCCACTTCTAAATGAAAAAGAACAATGAAAAATCCTTTTACACAGGGAAAAATATGCATGTTACCATCCATAAGTGGCAACCAGTTCTTCTTCAACCAGCGATTCAGATATGCAAGAGAAGGCCACAAGTTGGAGAAACGACCACAAGTTGGAGAAACGACAAATCAACCCATGATTTGATAGATCTTGTTCTCTATCCAGAAGTGTTTGAAGTTGCTCTCCTTCAAAAGAGATAGAGGGATACAATTTAGAAGGTTTAATAGGCTTGTTATGCTTTTCCTTAGCTGCAGCTGCCGTGTAGGAGGGACGTTTATCCCCTAAATTTCTTTTCAAAACCCTCTTAGGGAATCAATGTTCTACCACCACTTCCTTGTTTGCTAATAGGGACGGAAACTTATCTGCTTCCTTAGACGCCAGGCCCAAGACAAAGTCTGCCTTGGAAGGAGTTTTTGACACAGGGATTGTCGATGTCCTTGTGGCGGCTGTGAAATTTGGATGACTATCTAAAATAGATTTCTTTGCATCGACCGTTGCACCCTGAGTCCCTTCCTGCCTCCTGCCAGTTGCATTCTTTCATGCCAACGCATCAACTTTCCTCGCAGAAAGAACTGTCACCGCCACGGAAGTTCCAAAAAGATTAGGGTTCGAAAATTTCAAACTAAGGTTTTCTTCGAGAATCGACATCGAAAGCTCTCAAACTTTTACCTAAAATACTCTTTTTAATAATCGTACAAATTTTACATGTTAATGTAAAGATAATATCAACATAATTTTAATATATGTTATTTTAAATATAAAAATGAAAGGAAAATCATATTTGACATTGAATTTAAAAAAAAAAAAAATCAAAATACAGCGATAAAATAAAGTGGATAGATATTAGATACTAATAATCATGTGACGTGCCATTGGCTACTTTAGTCCATTTAATTGAGTACAAGTTGTACGTCTACTTTCAATTTCTATCCAACTTTCTATCTTTCTTTCTTTCAATGGTCGTTATCAAAACTATTATTTGGCCCCCTCCACTTTATTTCTATCCTTGCCTGCAAAATGCATGGGCTGTGCGTTTATTATTTCTATCCTTGCCACCCACTCACCCAAACCTCCACTCTAAATAAATAAAAGTCCAATTACAAGGGACATGAAAGAGAGGCAGGCGTACTTGGTACGGGCTGGCTATCTACAATTTTCAAGAAAAAAAATTCAATGTCAAGAATTTGTCCTTTTTGCCTTTCCTTTTATTTTAAATTAATTTTCTAAACTTTTATATTTTGATAGAAGGTGTGACAATTTATTACTTTTTTTTTAATATTAAGGATATTAAATAACTTTTTAAAGAAATATTATGATATTTATTTTTCAATTAAAAAAATTAATATTTTTTTTATTAATATTTTAAAAAATTCATAGTATTTATAAATTTAAAAAAATATTATAAAAAATGTGAAGTTAAAATTTTTAAACAACAGATTTTGTATAATGTTTTATGAGCCAATCAATTTATAAAATTATGGAACGGTAGACAAATGTGGTGTCCACAAACAATTACCTATAACTTATGGTATATTTTTTAATTATTGATAAACATTTTTGAGTTGGAGTTATGAGTCAAAACTTTGAATCAAAAGAATATTAACTTTTGACTGGGACTAATAAACTAATTTGGGACACAAACGAGAGGCCCAAGTTCTCCAACAAAACCATCAATTACAACCAATAACACCACAAAAGCAACAAAAATAAACAAAACTCAAGGAGAAAGATACAAAAAAGAAGACCCAGAGAAAACAAACTAACAATAAGAAGCCAACAAAGAAGCAACACAATCGCAATGAAAAATAAGAAATTAACAACGAAAAAACAACAAACCTACAAACCTACAAAGGCCCTGGGAGAAGCCTTGACACCTAATGAGAACAAATGACAGAGACAATCAACCGCAGGAAGGGATCAACCTTCTCTTGAAGAGGCTCTCCTCAATCGGTCTCAAAGATACATCCTCAAACATGCCTTCCACTTCCAGTGTCAACTGCTCCGCTTCATATTTACATCCTCTATGTTTCATTGAAGTTTCAAAATTAACCTTGAGTTTACCAATTAAATGGTTGGGAGCAGAAGAGTGCACACAAGGCAAACCCAAAAGATCTTACCCTCGAGCTAGTTCCTCATGTAGAGAGCCATCAACACTTGGTTCCTCCTCACTTCCCAAGGCATCCACCTTTGAGAAGATTTCCCTAGCAGGGACTAGTCCATTTGTAGGAGGAAGATTGAATCTATGACGATTAGCATAAAAGACTCCATGGTTATGTGCTAATAAAATTCATTCTTAGAAGGCCCCTCTTTAATCTTCCAAATCCGTTGACAACCAAAGGAGATTTTAAAAAACAAGAAACCACTCGGTGTCCCATTTGATTGCAGTGAAAATATCTGAAAGACAATTCTTCGTAGTTAAAGAATTAGATCTAAGATCCAAAAAAAAAAAAAAAAATTAAAAGAAGAAAAATATTTTAACAAATCAATCAAAACACAAACTCTAATTGAATTGTATCCCATATAACCTTCTTCAAATTCCCCCTGATTAGTGAATAGAACCAAATAATTTTAATATGTAGAACACAGGAAAGATTATAGAATCTTAGCCACATTGGAAAAGAGAGCCCACTGCTTTTTCAACATTTTAAAAAGTGCAATATTAAACTTACAATATTTACCATTTTTTCTTGAGTTATAAACCAACATTATCTCTCTTGCTCTTCCCCCCTATGGTGTGCTAGGACCCGTACTTTATATCTTGATAGTAAAGGTTTACGAAAGATTGAGATATTTATCTTTCAATTAAAAAAATATTGGAAATATAATATTATAATTGTACACAGGGTTATAGTGAGACCACTCGTTTAACATAAGGTGTATTATTTAAACATTAAACACTCTCGACATTCATATAGATATTAAACATTTTTGATATTTATATTAAAAAAGATATTTTAATTTTAATTATGTTGATAGATGTAATTTATATTCATAGTCAAGGGTGGTGGTGAAGTGTAATAGTGTGAAATATTAATGAAAATTATGATTTTAAATTTAACGTTCATTTGACTATTATAATATAATTTTCATCTAAAATGTGACGTCCATCTAATTGTTATACAATTTTTTTTTACTTGTAAAAGGCAATAAAAAAATCATTATATCTTGAACATATAGAGAAATTTCGAATCCTATTTTAATTTTTTTTTGAATCTAATATTATGATGAAGTTAGATTGAGAAAGAAAATTTATGTAAAAAGATGGTAAAATCCCTAATAAATATAATATGTGGTGAATCAAAAATAAATACCCCAATTTTATTTTATTTTATTGGTAAACACTTTTGAACCAGAGCTATGAACTGAAGGAATGCTTTTGACTAGAGCTATGAACCAATCTGGGACACAAACATGAGGCCTAGATCTCCCTAATAACAAATATTACCACAAACATCACCACATCCATTGCGAGTCCCAAAGGCCAAACCCCAACCACCATGAGTCCTATTTAAGGAAAATAACAACACCATAAAACAACTAGAAGGCGGTATAAATGCAACACACAATTTAGATGAACTCAAACAAGCTCCGAGATAAAGAACGACCGAATAGGGGAAAGACCAAAAGAAGATAAGACAAAAATAACATAAAGGCAAACATCAAAGCTTCAAAAGACGACCAAGATAACACACGAGCGAGAGGAGAACCAAAAAATACAAGACTCACCACTAAGATTTGCGAAAATTCATCCACACGATGTAGTCATTCTCCTACTGTGATGGGAAATAAAGTCATCCATGGTCTTTTGCAAGCCATCACTCACCAAGGACTCCGCTTTTATTCTTAAAAATTTAGCCTCCATTCTTCGCCCTCTCTTTTTGGAAGCAACTCTCACATTAGCAGGAATCTTCAAAAATAATGACGTCAAAGGCATGGGATCTTCCTCAATTAGGTGAAGATAAATTAATGAAGGTGAAGGGGACACCACATCCCTAGAAGCAACCTTCAAAAGAAACACCCAATCATCAGCGAGTAGAGAGGGCAGATAGTAAAATTTGTCGTGGTTATGTCATCTGAAATCTTGATCTGACTCCCCATCCTTTTCCAACGCTGATGATTGTAGCAAGAAAAGACCCCTTAAAATCTACGAAAACATTTTGCCATCCGATATCCAAAAAGATTACAATAAAAACAATGAAAGGAAAGATCTTCATAATTAAATCTATTTACCACGAGAAGAACAAATATTCACCAAAAATTATTCTCCCTTAACATATTTCAATTATATGTATTTAAAATAATGTTTAATTTTAAATTAGGAGTTAATAAATCCTAAAGTTAAAGGTGAAGCGTCGTTATAGAGGAGTCCTTACATTTCCACGCAATTGAAGGTGCTCATTAGTTGGTGGCTTCCCTGTCCACATCCTAACGTGATGTTACATCTAACATTAATATCTACATTTCGATGATTAAAAAAAAAAAAGCATTGGATATAATTTCTACGGTTTGAAAATATTGATCTTTTGTGTTTGACTAGTATTCATCATGTGAATGGAGTAATTTATATTGGTAAAAATTTCGTGGATTGAACACATATGTGGACTATCAAAATATGGGTTGAACACATATGTGGTCAAACATTTCGCCCATTTACATATACCACTAAAATAAGTCAAATTTAATTTGAGTTCAAAATGCTATGGAATCATTTATTCAAACTTAAACATTTCCATTTCTTCAATCATGTCGTCGAGATAAAATATTTGTTTAGGAATTTCCATCTGTAATATAGTAAAAGTGGGATTACATCAAAATACACTCCTTGATTTAATTGCAATAAGAAATAAAATTATCAAAATGCATTACATCATTTAATAGACTATTTTGTAAATTGTAATAAAGAATATTTTAGTATAAATAATAGTTTAAGGAGAAGGCTTTAGAAGAATATTTATATTTTCTATAAATTTGAAAATAGTTGGAAGAAATAAATAGAATTTAAAAAGTTCAGGGCAAACATAAAACTTTTTTATAACTACCATAATTGTTGGGATGGTTCTTCGACCTATTAGAATTGCGGAGTTGATAGTTCTGTGAACATATACTTATATGAAAATTGATTATAACACCTTATTCACCTTTATAAGGACTCCAAAAATGTCACTCGCTTTTTATGAATTATACGTAAATATCTAGGAAACTAATATCATTTTTCGCAAGCCTAACAACTCATCAAAGACCATTAAAAATAAGTAATCGGTGAGGGCATTGTGTTATCTCTCCATCGACATTGTTTAACCCTAAATTGTTTTGTTATGTGGATATCTAGGGTTAAGAATATAGAAATAAGCATAAGGGTGATAACTAGATCTATAACATGCCAATAAATTTGTAAACTCATAAACAATATTCTAAATTTAAATATTGAGATATACTAAAAACAGAAAGTATAATTATTGATTGATATTACAATAAATTGAAAACAAGAGTACTTAGTTGGTGTACTATGTGCATGCAGATCTGCGCTGAAACGGGTTGGAAGTGGACTGGATTAGGATCATCGAATAGTTGTTAGATTCTAGAATTTTAATTTGGTGACCTCAGATGCTTGCATCAGATCTAGATAGTTGCATCGACGTTAGTGTCTTAATAAGACGTATGTGCCCTGTATGAAATACTGACTATATCTAAATACGACCAACTAGAGCCTTCTGGGTTTTTTATTTTCTTTCTTTTGATGTCTTTTGGTCGTGTAAATAAGTTGTTTCTCTTCATCAAATGATCAAACCTTATATCCTCACCCTTAGAGTGATTATGAAAAAAATAGGTTAGTGGACACACAATATCGAGCCACCCCAAGGACTCTTTTATCAATGGGCATTACCTATATAGCTAATATTATGAAGAGAACCTCAAACTTATGTAGTTCTCCCATATGTATTGGCTTGTGTGTGCATAAGGATGCAATGTGTGATAAGCAAGTACATATAATGACCTAGCTTGTAACTTGGTAAATATGGCTCATGGGGTGATCCTTCAGTTCTTTAGATCTACATGGATACTGCTCTTATGATTGATATGAAAGGAGGGATGAATAAGGTAGGTTTTCTCACTTGAATACTTGATTGATTGCTTCTTGGTAAGTTACCTTCTAAGTCCCCAATATATGTTAGGTGAGGAATGAATGAGGGCTGATCTTGTATATATACCAATCCCTTTTGAAAATATATTACACTAAAGCACTTAGATTAACCATTAAGATAATGTTTCGTATGCAAATTGGATGACTTGTGAGAATTGGTCACTTAGTAGGAAAAGAGACACATGTGTCTACTTCGGCATCTATCTGAGACGCAAGTGTTTCTAAAGCTAGAAAATAGGTACAAGTCCAAAACTAACAGAGAAAAATAATGATAAGGTTTAGAGCATATTTCATAGTATAGAAGTCCTGGTCATCAGAATAATAATGATCAGACTTGGCATAAATAAATAGTGAATGTAAGTCTTTTGGTAGTAGAAAGGTATTAAAAATGAAGGCTACATCCATGATAGGTATTTTTCAAGTGTATAAGATTGAGGTGATATATAATTTAAATTTTATGTTTACATTTACGCCCCTTTAATATAGTAATGAAATCACCAGTTTAAAAGAAAATAGATGCGTACCTAGGTGTGTATAACACACCTTATCTTTGTGTGAGCCCAAATTGAGTGTTTTGTTGGTGACTAACCTGTAACTAAGAACATGTTAAATTATATCATCAATGTATAGAATCTGATATTGAAATAATTTGAAATACTTGAAATTAAAAGAGATCAAGGTTAAGAGTACACCTATGTGTTGATCCAACCATATTGCCTTTTGGAAATTTGATTTAAAAGGATGCCTCATTATGAAGCCTTAAAGATGATATTAAGACAATTCTGAAATGCAAGTGCATATATATATATATATATATATATATATATATATATATATATATATATATGAGAACAACATGCCTCCAAACTTGGTGAAAATGTGAGTTACCACCCGACCATTAAGTTTATCTCAATCATGCAACCTAATCATACTTATAACCTAATGAGTCTGAGTGATATAATCAAATCACACTATATATCTAGTGAGGATGGATGATTAAATTTCTCCATCCTATAAATCTTGTGAATTTTGATGATTTAATCAAGTCTAACTTATAAACTTGGTAAGATTGAATGATTTAATCAACTCAATATTTCCAAAAGGTGAACCAATTAATGTAGCATATTGTCTTAGTAAAAGTCCATCATAAGTATGATAACAATCCATAATAGTATTTGAAATTTATAATTTTAGGTGCCCTTTGAATGACATATACACCTCATATATGTCTCAAGTTGAAATATAGGTATAAGAATGAACCAATGTATAGAATGATACCAAAAATATTTATCTGAATCATATAACTGTGAAATTTGGCCAAATTTAAAATTTTTACAAGTGTGGAGGACATGTTCCCATGACATGTCCCCAATGAATGTAGATAATTTGAGAACTAGTGTAAGTTTGAAAAACATGTTTCTATAACATGCCCACATTGCGATCTGGATAATATGAGTATTGAATAAGTGTGGAGGTCATGCCTTTTTGGCATGCCCCCATTAAAAACTAAAACTACAAAAATGTGAAAGCCATGCCTCTATGACATGACCTCACTTATGTGCCTACCATTTTGAGGTAAGGGAAGTATAAACAGGTAGTTACCTTATCTCAAAAGGATAAAATAATTGTATAATCTATGTATGGATCATGTAGTATATAGGAGTAACATGTCTAGGTAAATATAGCAATGAGGCACATAGTATCTAATCACATCAAGTCATAATATGCATGGTTTAAATTATGGAAATGTCTAGAGAGTAAAAATACAATATTAGCAAAAAATCAAACACACACACAAGAACACTCAAAATCAAAAAATAAATGGTCCAAGGAGACCTCATACAAGGGGCATGCTTAAATGTCATACAATCGAAGGGACATGACTTAGTCAAATTTTCATAAATCATAGAATGACATGTTCAAATGGAAACATACATCAAATAATGGCATATTCAAATGTCAAAATAGGCAAATAAATGCATGGGGGATGCAAGCAATGGAACATATTCAAATGATCAAACAAGCAATACAATGCAAAACAATAACAATAAATATACACACTCAAGCAAGTGATAAAAATGAAAGGTATGTGATCATGAGCAACCAACATAAACATATCATACTAGTCCTTGGATATATATGTTGGCAAAAAATGTTAATTACATAGTATATCAAGTACACTGTAAAATATATAAGCATAGATAAAGGCATACATGTAAGTACATAATCTCAATAATGATACTAGAAAATGTTACATGGGTATATTATGATCAAAGAAATGAATTCCTCCAACATATTGATGACATGATTAGAGGGAAGGCCCAACATCCATATGCACATATATCATATGCCTGGGTATGCCTGAATCACACTCACAATGTTGCATGAAATATATGTGTTTTTATAGAGAGAAATGATATGCTATATACCAACATGGAACCAACAACATAAATGCTAAGGAGCTAATGAAACATGGAAATGCTGAATAGTTTTAGATTTTAGATTTTTTTTTTTGGAATATTTGATTATTTATGATCCAAAGTGAGATGTATCAATTATAGGATCACAACTATCAACTATGTGGTGTATCCTCTTCTTTAGATCCAAACAATGATTTGTGTGATGCCACTGCATAATATGATATTGGCAACAATATTTTCTTCTTCTGAGAGATTGTAAATGAGGTAAGGTGATCAAGTTATGTCTAAGCGGTACCCTTATAATCTCACTTTGAATTATATTAGCCTTTTGCATATTG
This sequence comes from Torreya grandis, assembly GCA_037957365.1. NCBI lineage: Eukaryota > Viridiplantae > Streptophyta > Pinopsida > Cupressales > Taxaceae > Torreya > Torreya grandis. The sequence continues at coordinate 1,450,828 of JARHVA010002910.1, read as the reverse complement.
TGTAAATCAGTTATTATAATGGATTTTATTTTAATGCTTGATTTTAAATGATCCTTTGTCAGGCATGACATTGGCAGAAGATACAAATGTGTGTGTATTACTAGCACATTTTGAGTTTTGTATATATAAAATTTGATTTTGCAGTGATATGTGATTTGATCTCAAATATTGGTTTATATTTTGAATGCTTCTATTAACTTGCTCATAGTGATGGTTTGATCTTTTAGGTCCTCATAAGTGGAAACCCTAGATACCTTAGATTGGATATGAATACAAACATCATTTAAATGATATGGAGGAGGGGTATGAGGAAGGACATATTGATTACCTTCATTTGAGATCATAGGATTGGCCATTGTATCCCTTGGAAGAGCGATAACATGGCCTTAGTTATAGGGATGGTAGCTATCACCCTCCTTAGGGTTAAGAATAGAAAGAGGCTCCACTTTGTCCATTTGAAATGTTATAAATATTGAAATGAGGATAGGATAAAAGAGGCACACAAAATATAGGGATCAATTCATTATGCTAATGTGTTATTTTAATTTTAAAAATAAACTAATTGTAAACACTATTTTATGATTATATAACATCTCAGTCTTGTATACTTAGAAAACTCAGACCTTGGTTTTTCCTAAAGTTCTAGACCTTTCCCATTTCAATAAGTCTTGCATCTACTCTATCTTGTTTCCCTTGACCTATATCTCTTAGTTTAATCAGTATTATGTTAAGGACCCAAGCCTTCTATCTTGTCCATAATGCTTTAAATGTACTTATCTTTCATCTCTACAAGTTCTAAACCTATACCTAATTTCCTATTCCCTGGACACTAATGTCTAGGAAAAACACTAGAGTCGACGTTAGTGTCCTAACTAGAGGCAAGTGTCCATTGTCCTAAACTCATCTAAATCACAAATGAAACATATCCTAACGGTTGTTCTAAGTACTTTAATGCAAGTTATTACTCTAAAGGGATTGCTATAAATATAAGATCAACCCTCATTCATTCCTCATCAAGCAAAAAAGCCAAAGAGACCAAGGTAACTTATTAAAATCACTCTATCAAGCATTCAATTGAACAAATATTCCCTATTTCCACACCAGTCATAAGTAGATCACATCTACAAGTTTGAAGTACTAAAAGAGTAACCCAAGATCCTAATTTTCTAAGTTATAAGCTAGTTCATTATTTTACTTGATTTCTACATCTTGCATGATTCACACATAAGGAAAAACTACATAAGTCTGAGGCCTTCTTCTAGAGTATTGGCTATGTAAGTAGTGCCCTATGATAGTGTAGTCTTTAGGATTAGTTCAACACCATGTGTCTACTAATCCATTTTCCCCCAAGATCACTATTAAGATAGAGAACTAAGGTTTTACCATTTCATAAGGAGCATCAGTCCATGACCTAGATCTAAATACACCATAGTGAAGGCAATGTAAAACTTAGAAGCATCTAGGTGGTCACATATTTTTACAGTATGTATTTCATACATGACACTTACTTCGAAACCAAATATTAACATCATTTTAATCATCTTAGGTTGATGTTAGTTTATATATCTCTAGAAGAGTCAAATCCAACATCAGCTGACTATTATAGAATAATCTTATAGCTTACTTCCTACTTGTTTTAGATCAAGTATTGTATCAACATCAGAATCAACTAAGTTTATTACTTACTTATCATTTCCATACATAGCATAGTTTTACTTTACATATTTAGACAATCTCAATTTTATGAATTCAATATATGCCCATATCTAATTTTAGCATCTAATTGGTCTACTATAGATATAATTATCACCTTTGTGCCATTTCATTTGTATATACCCCTTTAATCAAATCTAGGCCTAACAATAAGATCACCTAGATCATTTTTGGGTTAAACATTTGGTGAACCCTATTTTTGAATGCCATTATGCCTAAACACACCATATAGGATGTTTATTACCTACTTTGTCATAACCTTTATGTTTTTCATTTCTTTTATCATGGATGATATTGATGGCTTTGATGACTGTGATTATGAAACTATCCAACTTCCCCTCAGGGAATGAATTAAAATTGACTACTCTTGCATTCTCCTAAGTGTTAAAGAATGTAATATAAATTCATTAAATTGTGGTAGTTTTTATCCATCTAATTAGGTCAATGCTCCCACCATTTCAAGAGATGAGTTGATCAATATTAAGGAAGATAAAAATGTTAGAGGTATAATCACTAAGAGGGGGGTGAATCAGTGAGTCTAGATATTTCAATTACAATTATAGTCCTTTTAAACTATTAAACAATCATCATATATTAACTTGATCAAGAAACATTAACAAGATAGATCATTGATTAAATACATACACAAGATCAAATACATAACACATAGTTCCTGTGGGAAACCCTCATGGGGAATAAAACCCACTCTCAAGTTTACAACACATAGAACACTGTCCTATAAAAAATTATATACAAGAGACTGATCAACTCCTTTAGACCAACAAACCTTAATCATGTCCTCCTAACCAAAGGTATTTAGTGAAACACCTATTTCACAAGTAGTAAATACCCCTAAGGAAGATCAAGTCCTTTAGACCCCCTTTGAAGTGAACACCTCCACCTTGGTATTGATTTCTTCAATAGTTGATGATGGATCTCTAACCTTTGCATAAATTCCCTTTCTATCTCATGCAGGCCTCTCACATAGGCATGCCACAGTATTTATCCTTTTTCAATAATAATGTCCTCATATTTACACTCAAACCTCTTCGCATATCATCAAATTTCAAGAGCACTATTATGACATTGGGAACATGACCTACAAGTTATGCACATATTCAACAAAATGTTTTGCTCATTAAATCAATCAATAGGGACACTACATACCCTTCCTTATTCACTTCAATGCATACTCTTCACACAAGACTTCTATAAAATATCACATCCAAGTCTAGAAACAAACACATTTGGTTTCAATATATATAGAGTAATCATGAATTAACAAGATCACAATATTTTCTATCGGCCACAACACAAGCCTTCTCTAAAATCTCACTTCCAAGTCTAGAAACCAACACATTTGGTTTCACTATATATAGATAAATCATGAATTAAAAAGATAATAATATTTCATATTGGTCACAACACATGACTTCGCCCTTAAGGCATATCTCATGGGTCACACTTAAGCACAATCCATTTTCAAATAGGCCTAAGTCACTTTTAGGTCCTATGGAGATCCATTTAGATATTTAACACTTCTTCGAGCAAAATAAGAACACAAAAACACTTTTAAAACTCATGAAACCTTGACACAATATATATAGTTCCTCATTAAGTGTCCATATCCATCACAATACCCTTCTATTTAAGCACAAATCTCTTAAAAAATATTCTCTACACACAGTCACCATGAACGAATACACAATCGACTTGTAAACCTTTATTCATGCTATATACGATTGGTAAAACCTTAATAATACAAATAGAGCATACTTATTGAGTATAAAACACTCCCATATAGCTAATTCATCATGAGATATCGAACCAACATCAGAATGAGCTCAAATACCCTTCTCATGTTACTTGAAAAACATAGTCGAACACATAGTCAAATTTAGATATCAATATATTTGTTTATATATATAATGATACCTTAAAATTAATATATAAATATGCATCTTGGCATCCTCTACAAGTTTTATCTTTACATCATGAGTAAATTTTGCATAGTCGAAAGATATGACCAAAATACAAAGCATTAATTTTTTCCTTTGATAAATTCAAATATTTGAATTTAAACGGTCACAGTTAAAATTTGAAAAATTGACCTCATCTTATGAAGTATTGAAATATTGACTCAGTTCACACCATAAATATTTTTGGATCATCTTCTTCTTTATCTTATATCTCTCACCGTCTATTAATCTGTACGAATACCCACTCGCCATTAGATCCTTATCCTTTACCTTTGCTCAACACTTAAACAACTGTCACTTTGACCTCTTTGGCATGACATGTGCCATTATACCTATATAAATGATCACCCATGAACTTTTGGGTCTCCATTTTTTCTTTAACTTTATCTCTTTCAAAATTGACTAAGTATAGGGACCATTGCAATCTGTCTAAGAAGCCAACTTTGAACCTTAATAAATTTTACCTCGCTCACTCATATGATCTCAAATTTGGACCATATGATCTCCTCATATATGAGAATATAAACATGTGAAAAAATGATCCTAAAACACTCACACATGTGAGATATAAATACATTAAAATGTTTACTTAGATTTTTCCACCACAAAGCCAACAATGTTAAGACTTGCCTAGAAGGCCAACTTTAGACATGCATATATTTTAATGTGCTTCAATGCATGACCTAAAATTTAATGAAAATTAACTAGGATAAAAAATAAACAAACCCATATAATCATCTTGTTCTGAAACATCCACACATGTGAGATATTTCATCACCAAACGTATTACTTGGCTCTTTCTTTCCTCATGTAAGTTTGACTAAGTATGGTAAAACAATGTCAAACTGCCTAGGAGCCCAACTTTGCACCCTCATAACTTTGACTGTGCTTAGGTGCATGACATAATATTTAGAACATATAAATTAGGGACTAATATGATCACAACCATATGACTAACTCCACTTGACACATCCACATGTGACAATGGTGATGTCAACAAATTGCCTACTCAATTTTTTTGCCATTAGACCCAACCTATCTAGATGAAAACTATGGATTACCAGATGAATTCCAATCATGAACACAAGCTCTCCAATCATCCTTGAACATTTAAGAGACCCATTAGACATGATATAATAAACATAATCACCACTTAATATATCTAATCATGCCAAAATTAAAGATCCACCAAGCCTCCTTTAAGCACACTAGGACAATCACATTGCACACTTTGGCATTGTTACTTAGGCTATCAAAGCACTTCATCCACTCACCAAGACACCTCCATGACACCAATTTTAACTCTCCAATAATATTCCCCTTTTTCATTGATGTCAACAAAAATCATTTAGCCCACCTTCTTTCTCTTCAAGCACTCTCACAATAGGAACTTTCTCACCCTTTGACACAATGACAAAGTGGGCACCAACTAATCTTGAGGACCTAAAAGTGCCATCAATAGGAAATGACCATATTATAAAGATGATAAAAATGACTTGTTACCTTGATCCAACCTCTTCTTGCCTTGATAACTTCCTCTTGCTCCATGATAATACTCTATTCTTTAACCAAACCCTGTAACCAATGAAGACAAAACACATAAAAGAACTAAAATTTGATGTAACTCACCAAGAAACATCTGAGAGGTACTCCCCCTAATATTTTTGAATAATTTCACCACTTGATCATCTTCATATCTTGATACACCATGAAGAACCACCATGTAGGCTTACTAGCCTTCTCTTCTCAAGAAACTTTCATGACCACCAACTCTACATCTGCATTATAACTTCTTTAAAAACCTCTAGGGAAAGCTCATGAACTTATTGCTCCTCATTAACCAAAGACCTTATATTTATTCATATAGAAAGAAATGACACCCAAGATTTGTCTTAGATACTCAAATGTCACTTTTGACAATGGTTTGGTCATAATATCTATAAATTCTCTTCTTATTTTATCATTGTCAGATCCAAAAACTATGTCATCAACATATAAAAAAATAATTAATTGATGATTGCCTTCTTTCTTAATGTATAAATTACTATCAGATACCCTCTTTTTAAAACCTTGACTCAAAAATACTTATCCAACCTATCATACCAAGCTCTAGGATCCTGTTTAAGACCATACAGAGCCTTCTTCAGTTTACACACAAAATCTTGACTACTTGACATGATGTATCCTTTAGGTAACTCAATGTAGACTTAATCTTCTAAGTTGCCATTCAAAAATGTAGATTTCACATCTATTTGATATACCTTAAAACCCTTGAAGATTGTATATGCCAAGAAGAGTCTAATTGCTTCCATTCTTACTACAGGAGCAAAATTTTCATCAAATTCTATTCCTTCAACCTAAGCATATCCTTTACACACTAATCTAGACTTTTTCCTTGTGACTTATCCTTTCTCATTCATATTATTTTTGAAAACCCACTTGGTACCTATCACATTTTTATCTTTTGGTCTAGAAACTAAGTCCCATGTTTCATTCCTTTCTATTTGATGATTTTTTTCATTCATTGCATCATTTCAAGTTTCAACTTTGCTAGCTTCCATGAATGTTTTGGGTCCATTCATGGATAAAAGAGCTGAATATTATTGATTCTAATTGATCAACATTTTCCTTCTAGTTTGTAACCTTGCACCAACATTTGTAATAATTTGAGAGATTAGATGATCTTTTTCATTTCTTCTAGATGGGGCTTTAGAATCTTATCTTTCTTCTTCCTCTTCATCTTCATCATCTGTTTGGACAGATAACTCATAATTGTTTGTAACAACATTTTTCATTGAGTCTCTTACCTATAATTTTGGATTCTTGACTCTACTAGTCTCATCTACCCTTACATTTGAACTTTCAATAATCTTGTGAAGTCTCTTATTGAAGCACCTATAGGTAGTGTTGATAGAGGAGTAACTTAAGAATATGCCCTTATAAGACCTTGAATATAAATTTCCAAGATTCTTTTCATCTCTTTAATGAATAACCTACTCCCAAACACTCTAAAATGTTTGAAATTATCTTCTCTATTCTTCCATAACTCATAAAGAATCTTATTACTATTTGCTCTGATTTGACACCTATTTAAGATGTAAACTAAAGTGTTTGTTGCCTCTTCCTAATAAGCATATGATAGTTTGGAATCTTGAAGCATGGTTCTACTCATCTCTTGAATATTCCTATTCTTCTTTTCAACAACATCAATCTATTGTGGTGTTTTAGCAGTAGAATATTGTCTTCTTACGCTTGTTTTTCAAAAAAATCATCAAATTCATGAGACCAAAACTCACCTCCTCTATCTGATCTTATACACTTGATATTTGACCCTTTATCATTTTCTACAATCACTTTGAATGCCATAAATTTTGTAAAAGCTTATTATTTTTATTTAAGAAAAAATATCCAAGTCATCATAGTAAAATCATCAATGAGAAGCATGAAGTAGCTATTACCTTGAATGGTTTGGGTCCTCATAGGTCCACATAGATAAGTGTGGATCAAATCTAATGGATTTGTAGTGGACAATTCCTTAGATTTGTATCTTGTTCTAGTTTGCTTCCCATGAAGACATGCCTTGTAGAGAGAATGAGGAATCTTAGAAATTTTGGGCATATGCCTTACCAATCCCTTTGAATTGATCTTTACCATGTTATCAAAATATATATGTCCAAGCCTTCTATGATAAATTTATATTTCTTCCAATTGACTCATGAAACACTCCTCCTTCTTAGATTCATGTAATACATACATGTTGTTATTTATTTTATAAACATTTGTAACTAATTTTCCAACCTTTCTTACTTCATAAACATCATCATGAAAAGCTACAACATTTATTTGCTTACAAATTTGGCTTATAATTAAAACATTATATTTCAAACCTTCTACATATAAGACATTCTCAGTCCTAGAATGACCATTATCCAAACTCACAATACCTTTTCCAACTATATTAGTAGATTTATTATCACCAAATCTCACTAAACTAGGGTTGGTCTTCCAAAGCGAGATAAACTTGCTCTTATCTCCTTTCATATGATTTGAGCATCCAATATATATAAACCATATCTTGTTCCCATATTATTGAGTATACAAAGCTACTTGAACAAACATTGATTCTACTTTTGGAAGACCAATTTAATTCTGCTTCTTTTCTTCTTCAGTCTTAGACTTAGTCTTCTTAAACAATTTGATGGTGTCAATGACTTATATATCATTTTTCCAAAATGATCTCTCATAGTTTTTGGCTATATGATGTTGTTGGTTATAATTGTATCATATAAGATTCCTTTTGATCTCTGGAGAGAAATCATAATCCCTATATCTATGACCAAATTAATTGTAGGAGAAGCAGTACCCATAGAAGACAATAAGCAAAGTTGACCTACCTTTCTCTTGATCATTACCTATCCATGAATTTTCATTATTTACCCTTTTGGTGGAGCTACAATCCATTTTGTCATTGGATAAGAGCATATCTGAGTAAGTCATGACTTTATTTTCAAATTATTCCTCCCTTTGGTTGAGACCACCAACCATCATGGCCTACAGATTCTTGAATATTTTTTTATAGATCTTTCAATTGCATCTTCACAACATCCATGCTTGAATTTACATTTGATAAATCACATACTAGTGTGTATTAAACATAAACCATAGCCTATTTATCAGTGATTATACCTTTGATCACCTTCTAGTGGTTAAACTTTTAAGAAGGACCTGCTCTGATACCAATTATTAGGGGTACAATCACTAGGGGGTGAATCAATGAGTCCATATATTTCAATTACAATTGTAGTCTTTTTAAACTATTAATAAATCAACATAAATCAACTTGATCAAGCAACATTAATAAGAGAACTCATTCATTTAATACATACACAAGATCAAACACATAACACATAGTTCCTATGGGAAACCCTCATGGGGAATAAAACCCACTCAAAAGTTTGCAACACATGCAATACTATCCTATAATAAATTACAAACAATATACTAATTATCTCCTTTAGACTAACAAACATTGATCATGCCCTCCTGACCAAAGGTATTTAGTGAAACATCTATTTCATAAAGAACAACTGCTCATAAGGAAGATCAATTCCTTTAGACCCCCTTTGAAGTGACCACCTCCACCTTGGTATTGATGTCTTCAACACTTGATTATGGATATCTAACCTCTACATAAATTCCCTTTCTATCTCATGCATGCCTCTCACATAGGCTTGCCACAATCTTTCTCCTTCTTCAATCAAAATGTCCTCATATGCACACTCAAACTTCTTCGCATATCATCAAATTAAAAGATCACTATTATGACATTAGGAAAATTACCTAAAAGTTATGAAAATATTCATCAAACTATTCTACTCATTAACTCAATCAATAGGCACACTACCTATCCTTCTTTGCTTCAACGCATATTCCTCACACAAGCCTTCTCTAAAATCTCGCATCCATGTCTAGAAACTAACACATTTGGTTTTAATATATATAGATCAATCATGAATTAACAAGATAAAAATATTTCATATTGTCCACAATACATACCTTCACCCTTAAGGCATCTCATTGGTCACACTTAAGCACAATCCACTTTCAAATAGGCTTAAGTCACTTTTATGTCCTATGAAGACCCATTCAGCTCTTTGACACTTTTCTAAGCAAAATGAAAAAACAAGAACACATTTACAACTCATTAAACCATTAAAAATTATCTATAGGTCCTCCTTAAGTGTCCATATCGATCACAATACCCTTCTATTTAAGCATAAATCACTTAAACAATATTCTGTGCACATAGTCACCATGTATGAGCACATAATAGACTTATAAACCTTTTTTCATATTGAATACAATTTTTTAAACCTTAATTATGCACATAAAACATCCTTATGGAGTATAAAATACTTCCATATATTTAATTCATCATGAGATATCAAAACAACATCAAAATGAGCTCAAATACCCTTCTTGGGTTACTTGCAGAACACAGTCGAACACATAGTCAACTTTGGAGATCAATATCTTTGTCTTTATATAAAATTATACCTTAATATATATATATATATATATATATATATATATATATATATATGATCCTTGGAATAATCTACAAGTTTTATTTTTACACCATTATCAAATTATGCATAGATTGAAAGATATGACTAAAATATAGACCATTGGTTTTTTCATTCGATAAAATCAAATATTTAAATTCAAACAGTCAAAATTAAACTTTAGAAAGTTGACCTCATCTTGTGAAATATTTACTCAATTCACACCATCAATCTCTATGGATCAGCTTAGTCTTTATATTATAGCACTCACCATTTGATCAATCTGTATGAACACTTGCTTGCCATTAGATCATTATCCTTTACCTTTGCTCAGTTTTTAAATAACTGTCACTTTAACCTATTTGAATCGACATGTGCCATTATATAAATATTAATGATCACCCATGAACCATTGGATCTTCATTTGGTCTTGAAATTTAACTCTTGAAAATTTGACTAAGTATAGGGACCATTGCAATCAGTCTGACAAGCCAACTTTGAACCTCAATAAATTTTACCTCACTCAATCATATGACCTTAAATTTGGACCATATGATCTAATAATATAGGAGAATCTAAAAATGTAACAAATTGATCTTATAACCATCACAAATTTGAGATATAATTACATTAAAATTCTTATTCATATTTTTCTACTATAGAGCCAACAATGTCAAGAATTGCTTGGAAGGCCAACTTTGCACATGGATATCTTTTTATGCACCTCAACTCATGACCTAAAATTTAACAAAAATTAACTAGGATCAAAAATTAAAAAACCCATATGATCATCTTGTTCTGAAAAGTTGACATGTGAAATATATGCCATCACCAAACTGCTTACTTGACTCTTTTTTACCTCATGTAAGTTTGGCTAAGCATGAAAAACACTGTCAAACTCCCTGGGAGCCCAAATTTGCACCCTAATATATTTGAATTCACTTAGGTGAATGACCTAAGATTTATTGAATATAAAATAGGGACTATTGTGATCACAACCATATGACCAACTCCCCCTAACTCATCCACATGTGGTAATGGTGATGTTAGCAAACTGCCTACTTAGATTTTCTACCACTAGACCCAAACTATCTAGATGAAAACTATGGAATATCATATGAATTCCACTCATGCACACAAGCTCTCTAATCATCCTTGACCATTTATAGGACCCCTTGTATATTCTCCAATCACCATACTCATCCCTGAACATCTCTAATCATGCCAAAATTAAAGATCAACCAAGCCTCCTTTAAGCACACTAGGACAAGCACATTGCACACTTTGTCATTACTACTTAGGCTATCAACAGACTTCATCCACTCACCAAAACACCTCCATAACATCACTGACAACTTACACCAAAAACTTCTTTAGCCATACTTCCTATACCACCATTATATGACTTTGGCATTCGATACTTGCAAAAGTTATAGATACCAAGGCTAAAAATTGGAAAAATATGAGAAAGGTATAACCCAAAATATATCTATTCAACATAACAATAAAAATAGGTAACGTTTTGGGTTTTAAAAAACATCCTTGAGTTACCAATTATTCAATTCAACTAAACATGTACAATTTGTGAAAAAAGTGAGTATATATGACCAAGACGTTCCTTCATTTGATCCTAATAAATTATTAAAAATACATAAAGAGATTTTGGTTGATTTAAAAAATAATAATAAGGGGGACATGTCTTCAATCAAACTAATTAAAACCCCCAAAATTCATACATTTCCAAATAATATCCCTCTATTCAAGGGTGATGGTTTTTTCTTACCTTCATTTAAAACAAATTCTATATCAAAAAATGTGTGCTTACCAAAGTTTTCTGAACATAAAATTACTATACCCTTACCAAAGGAAAATAAAATAGATTATTCAAATGCTACAAGCTATTTAAATGATATACCATATATACCAAAGTTAAAATATCCCATACCATTACCAAAATTTCCTAAATTTAATGATCTTGAACTTGCACTTGTTATACATGAATATGATGATATTTATATGCCTAGATTCAAAAAAGGTGGTAGGTTCTAACCAATGATAATGCCCACAACAAGCACCAAAATTCATATAGAATATCTAATGTTCATGATGACCACTATTTGGGATCTTCGAAATTAAATTTCTATACTTCAAATTCAAATGGATTTCCTTAATGATAATGCATATGTAACCTCATTAAATATTCAACCTCTTGAAAAATTTATACTTGAATATCCTTATCTACAAGATTTTAAATTACCAGATTTATCTCTCTTTTTGAGACACAAGGATCCATTCAACCACATGATTAGTTATATACATTATTTTGGTCAATGGGCACAAGATGACAAACTATTACTAAAAGTATTCCATATGAGCATTTCCTTTAACGCTCAAAATTGGTTCTATATCCTACCAAAAGGATCCTTAATCATTTTTTCCCAATTATAAGATGTTTTCTTCATGGCTTTCAACATACACAAGGTGACAAAAATTACATTAAAACATTTGCATAATTTAAAACAAGATGATGATGAATCCATTCAATTCTATATTATTCAATTCAAAAGTACATAATATGAGCTACCATATAAACCCTTAATTTAGAATTAGAAATTATTTTTAGTTAAGGGATTATGTCTTCATTAAAGGAATGATAATTACATAAACAATATGATTCATTGACACATTTATATGTGGATGTGAATAGATATGATTCCTTCATAATTACTCATTCAAAGGAACTTAACATACCTCCCTTCAAATACAAAATTTTTATACCTCACACAAAGGAAGGAGATAAACTACCTAAGGACCATTATGAACAAAAATGTGGTATCCCTAATCTTTAAATGACTAGTTTGTAAATTTTACTTAACATGGGGCAAATCCAAGGACCATGTCCTATGCAAGAATCTTAAAATTAACAAAAAAAATGTATCCATGCCAACATGATTTGACAATTACATTATTTATTGGTGGTTCTTATTTTTAACATGTTGATCATACCCAAGAAAAAACTACTTGTAATGTAAGATTTTTAAGACAAATTGGATTCAATCTAAAAATCATAAAAAATAAAGGAGGTTGGAAAGAATTCCTAGGAAACATAATAATACCAATTGCTTGTGGTCCTAAAGTAATTCAAGCATGGGTTTGGGTTATGCCTACTGTAAACACCCTAATTTGGTTAAGCAACCATAAGTACTATGTCTTGTGTTGCTCTTTCACATAAGGGTCTTATTGATGGTTATAGTCCTTATTTACTTGGTCATCTTGAGTCTTTTTATCTTTCTTATGTCTTATTTTACCTATTTTAAACACTCCCAATAGTCATAGGTCAACTTTTCCCTATCTCAGGGGCCCCTAACCTATTAGAGTTTTTCTCTATTTTGAGCCTTAGGAAATTAGTGCCACTTTTAGGATAGTAATGCCACATGAAACTTGTGGCTTTAGTGTCTGACAAGCCCTTTCAATCATGTTTGAGTCTTAAACCTATATTAACCCTTATATTATGTTTTTTATATCTTTTTCATGAACTTTTTCCTATAAATAAGGTATTATATTCAAAACAAAGATCCTCCTCTATAAAGAGCCTCACAAGGAAATTTATATCTATCACTTACTATTATGGCACTTATTTACATAAAATCAACCAATAGTACAACTCAAATACTCTACATACTACTCATTTTTCACACCTAGACGTTTGCATGATTGATCAAATAAGGTCCTAGATGAAATTCATTCTAGCATACTGTGTAATTTGATGGTGCATGTTCCCTAAGGGAGAACTACATGTGATCTAAGACCCCTTGCATTGGGGTTAATGTAGGTAGTGGCCATGACAACAAGGTTTCTATTATATGCTATCATAACATCCCAAAATCTATTTTTTACTTTCCTTTTACATTTGATTAGTTCATTATTTCATGTGTGTAGGTATTCATTAGGTTTCTAGAGAAGAATCAACCAAAATAGTGACACATACGAGCTCTCATGTGACATAAAATCACCTACTAGATCTATATAAACTCTCGTAGCTTCCTTTGAAGTTATAGACAACCACTATAGAAGGGACATTAGTTCCATAATTAGATACTAGGGCCACATGGTGCTACTATCCTAAGAGGGATGCTAATGTTCACAACTAGATCTTAAAAATAGTTAAAATATGAAAGACTCCTCTATATATGCTTAGTCATATCAAGTATCCTAATCCATGAAAACCTATGCATATTTATAGATAAGTTACTTTTCTCCTTTTACTTACTATTTCGGAAAAGTTACACAAAATAAATAAATTCCAATTCTATTTTGGATTAACAATAGATCTAGCCCTTTAATCCAGCTTAGGATTTACATAGTAAAACCTTAAAAGGTTAAAAATTTTGGTGAACCCATCTTACTTATAATATTACTTCAAAACCCTAATTTTCCTTAAGGTTTACCTTCTCTAAATTTTATACATTAAATTAGGGTTAAGTCTCATTTTCTAATTTTTTGGCCTAACATAGCTAATTTTTTTAATCTTATACTAGGGTTTTATTTATTTAATATAATTTAAATATTTAAAATTCAACCCTTAATCAAAACCCTATATCCACATACTAGGTCCCTATACACACAAACATTAATAATTAGGGTTTCAATCACAATCCTATTTTCTATTAAAACACTTTGTTCAACAGATTCACACATTGCACACATACTTATGTGAGATTATATTCTAACTCTTGTGTGTTTATTATTCCTTATTTACATTATCTTCTTTGGAAAGTTTTAAATGACATCTAAAAAGTATTCTACCCCTCATCCACTTTATGTAATCTTTAATTTCTCTCATGATTATAATAATGAATGGACCAATTTTCAAGATTGTATATTAGAGCATGATAATTACTTCATTTATAATGATGATGATGACTAATATTATAATTATGGATATGAGGATTATTATGAGCATGAATATACAAATGAACATGAGGATATAATAGATACATCATCTTCTCTTTCCTCTTACTCCTAAAAATAAAAGTAATAAAATAATGCCAAAAGAACATCTTATTGGTAGTGTTTTATTCCAATGTGATCCTAGATTTTCAACAAGTTTTGCTAATTCATTATTCAAATTAAATCAATATACATGCACTACACAAAAATCAGCTTTGCCTGCTTTAATTAAATTAGATAAAAATAATGCACATTTTTTACCTTTATTAATTACATTTTAAAAAGTAAATAAAATGGATGGTACACTTTTAAGCAATGCACAAACTAAGGTAGATGAAATTACTTTATCACCCTCATTCACATTTCAAGCTCAATGCAATGATTATTTGCGAAAAATAGATAATGCACATGTTTATAAATCTTCTCCTATATGTCATAATTTGGAAAAAGAAAACATGGTTGTTACTTCTCCTTCCCTTGATTCCAAAATAGAAAGTGATAATCATGCTTGTGTTTCAAGAATATTTAGTGAAAAAATGCCTTACATTACACCTACATATGATGATACATTTCATAGTAATAAAGAGTTAAAATATTATTCTTCTCTTTCTCCTAATGAGCATGTGGATGATACTTATTCTACTCTTACTTCTTCAAATGAATTAAATTCTAATTTTGATGAACAATGGAATAATGATGATTATTGTGACTATGATGAAGATGACATAGAATCTACACCTTCTATTGCTTCTATTACCTCACATATCTCTCTTGTTCAACCAAACAATAAGTCACATGTAAACACACACACACACACACACACACACACACACACACACACACACACACACACACACACACACACACACACACACACACACTTATTATTACATGCATAATTTACATTCACTATAGAATAAAACACCTTATATTCAACTAGTATGTGATACTCCTTCACAACTTAACAATTTAATATATACCAATGAATTCCCCTTAACCCCCCTTACTATAGTAGAACATATTTCTCAAACAAACCCAAATGAAAATGATAACTCATTTCCCTCTAACCAGGTCCAAGAAATCACACCTCCAAAGGTTATTGAGAGCACATTGACCCTTTTTAAACAACATTTCTAATATAATATACCAATGGATAAAATACATAATAAAATTCAAGCATTAAAAAAACCCATTGATAATGATAATATAACTTCGAAAGTGTTAATTTATTTAATGCATGATATGGATGCTTTAAAAAAACAACTACATTATCTCACTTTGGAGAATGAATCATACAAATCTCAAGTTGATGCCAATGTTATACATAATAACCCTATTCCATATAGAAATATCAACTATGAGGTTACCACACAACTTTCATATACTAGTGTTACCTATCTTTGATGGATAAGGAAATCCATATTTACACTTTTATTATTATGAGAAATACATGGCTCATATTAAAAATAATTTAATTCTACTAAAAGTGTTTCCAAATTCACTAAATGGGAAAGCACTAGATTGGTTCCACCATACACTCCCTAGTGGATCTTTACATACATATGAGGAGCTAGATATAGTATTCCTCAAATATATATAAAAAATAAGGGACATCTAGTCACATAAGAGAGATTACCTTCACTACATCAAGGCAAGATAGAGTCTACATTAGAATACATTTTATGGTTCAAAGCTTGTTTGCATTGGCTAATTTATCAACCAACATATTTAAATGTATAGTATATCTTTGCTAGAGGTTTAATCTATCCTCTTAAGGAGAGATTGATATATCAAACATCTAAATAATTAATACATCTATACAATTCATATATATCATTAGAGGCATAGTTGGGATTAGTAATTACATAGTCAGCAACATATTTGGCTATAAACCCCTCAAAACCTTAGTCATCAAATTTGGGACAAGAGCCTACACCACTTCCAATTCAAAAATTAGTTTCCAATAGAAACCACCAATAAAAATAATTAGGAAGGGAAAAGAGCCACTCTACACATCATAATCTATAGTGACTAGAACATAAGATATATGTAGAGGGGTTATATAGTTTTTAGATAATGTTGGGCATCATGACATCTTGATTACACTACTAGATAAGGGTATGATCACACTTCCTTCAAATAATCATTATCCACCACACCATTTTCATGGGGTACCACATAATCATTATTTTCATTTTCAATAGATAAGTGGACATTCAAATGATCATTATTATTCACTTTGATCTTACATCGATCAATATCTTAGTAGAGGCATCATAGAGTTTACATAGGGGACATCAGGCTCTCATTTGCCACACTCTCCTAAATCACACTCCTTTATGATAGATTTATCCCAAGATGTTACTTTTAAGTAACCATTGGTTACTCATTGTATGAGTCCTATGACTTCTAGGATAGCCATTTATTAGTAGTCCCATACATCACAACCTCACTAGCGATGAAAACCAATTCATAAAATTTAGAATGCACCTCCAGTGTATAGACCAATTAAGATATTTAGGAATAACTACAAACCCAAGGAAATAATTTTTACACAATCACCAATCAAAATATATGGAAATAATTATAGATCTCAAAATTCACCTCCAATGCATACATTGATTAAGATATTTAGGGATAACTATCAACCCAAAATCATAGTTTTAGTTCGACAACTGATAAAGATATATGGTAATCATTATATAGATCAGAACCCATCTTTAGTTTTCACACCAATTAAGATATTTTAAAGAAATATTACAACCCAGAGTATAGTTTCAAAACATCAATCAATCAATATTTTTGCACCATACTCTACACATTCATATACTAGTAGTGCATCATAAACAACTCTAGTTTCATAGTCTATGTCTACATCAACACATCATGAGTAGTATGGTTGTTGGTTCTCCATGCCATTTGGGTTTAAATAAGTCATGCCACCATCACATGTTATATACTTAGACATCTTCTAAAATATAAACAAAAAACCATATCAATAAAATACAAAAACTTAATCTCCTTCACATATGCATAAAACATTCATAAGACATGCAAATTAATTAAATGTACTCCCCCCAAAACAAATTGTAAATATCAACATTTCAAACAATCAAACTAATTTAATACATAACAATATACACAATATAACCAAATCCACTTGCCAATACATAATGTCATATTAAAAAACAACCATCTATATATATAAATCATAACATCATTTCAATACAAATATGGTGCATCAATCAATGATGTGAACATCAATGCTAGGACCAGCTCCCTCACTCTCACTATCAGACAAATCAAAACTAGAACTAGAGTCCCCACTATCTTTACATGCCCTCGATATATGGCCATGTCTACTCTCTCTATCTCTTGGTACATTACAAACTCATTCCTACACTCAACATACTATTATTGAAGTCATATGTAGTCATATCTTATATGAATACTAGACCTATCTAGAGCATCTAAAGTAGACATGGTACACCTTTACAACTCATCATGTAACTCATCTCTATCTATTGTTACTCATCTAAATGCTATATTCGCTATCACTGCTTGATCAAATAAATGTGCATGTACCCCAAAAACATTGGTGGCTCACTCCACCAATCCATCCTCCATAACATCATTTGGGATATGCCATGTCATCTCATGTAGTGTCGACTCAATGGTGACTTTTCAATATGAATCATCTCCTACACTTACAAATATTCCATATAATTCATAAGAATATTATCATATAAAAACATAATCAAATTTACATGGAACATACAAACACACCATCTAAATTACCATCAACAACCCTCAGGGGTTCTACATATAGTACCTTATCTATGATCATCCCACCTCTTGGGAATAGATGTGCCCATCTATGCTCACTCCACCAGGCTATGTAGGCTTTGGTCACTCCAACATCATTTATATCTAGTACCTCAATCTCAAGATCATGCTCTATCAATGACATATGATCTATCTCAGTAATTGATGGCCTCGTCCTACTACCTAGCCTCATATGAGCTCAAAAAATCCTCAACCACACCACATGTGGTAGGGGCATATCTTGTAAAACACAAAATTATCAGATAACCCTCTCATAATAAAACCACTTGTATAACTAATGATCATGTATCCAAAAACTAACCTAAATTTTCCTTGGCTGTGTGATATCCTCAAGCTACCCTTGATAGCCCCTATAGGGTCTCTAGATGATATCTTATGCTGTCAAACTATCTAGTAACTTTTGACACTATGTAGTATTCCTCATCAGTGCATGACTATCTTAGTCTATCTCTATACAAACACTTGCGTATGATCCCATCCATCTCATGGATGTACCACTAGCTTACTCATAGCTATGTGATCGTATACCCAATAGTGTAATAGTGTTGATGCATCGATACCCCCACCATTCATCTCCTATGTAAAGTGGTATAAATCCATGAATAGATGATCCAACATGGTACAAACCAAAGAGTACATGGTGCCATAATATTTGATGTATTAAACTATCATGTGAATCCTATAATAGATTAAGATACCACTCCCATCCATAACAATAAATGAAGACAATAACACAACTAAAAATGTTTTCAATTGTAAAACATCATCCATCACCATCATGGTTAATAATATGTCACTCTAACTCCCTATGTGATGAGTCTTAGCTCTCATGAAAAAGAAACACCTATATGCCCATTGCATATCCTAAAGATAAGAGGCCTCCTATAATATATCTCATTTTGCAAATATCAAAAACCATAGGATCTAATATACATCCTCTGATGTCATAGTCATCTCACCCATAGGTAGCTAGAATATACATGTGTCTCTATTCCACCTCTCACATAATGTAGTGATCATATGCTTATCCTAGGGCATAGGATCCAATAAATAAACATACCATAGGCTTTCTCTCTCAAGCACCTCCACCTCCACATTAGATAAGGGCAAACCCCGAATAGTCTCTGTCATCTTACCTATATGGATCTCTCTCATATAGACATCAACCTATACAATTACAACCAAATCTGACATCAAAAAAATAAAACTAAAACCAAAAAATAAAATCATGAATTATAAATCATTAAAAAATGATAAGCATAACATATTAGTCATATTGGACACTAGTGCTTCTTAGAGGATAGTAGCACCACACCTTAGACAGTAGTGCTAGGATCTGGACAGTAGCACCTAGAATGGACACTAACACTAGCCTATCCAAAACAACCCTAAAATAGTCATTTTAAAACAAAAATAGTAAAAAATACAACAAAAATGATAAACATAGGAAAAATTCTAAGTCCCTTACCAGGCGAACCTCCTCTCTGACCTAAATTTGTGCCTCGACCTCCTCATAGTGTGACAAACTAATTCCTCATCTCCTCGACATGTTTCTCTCTCTTAGACTCAAAATAATTCCAACTCATATGATGAAAATGATTTAAAATGACCTATTTAAGTCATAAATTACCCAATTTTACCTTATTAAGGTTACCCTTGAGAGTTAATTTTGCTAATTAATACAAATATCCTATTATTTCTATATCTCAAGAACCATAACTCTGATTCATGAACCATTTCTTGCACATGGGACTTGATAATGATATGCTATGCCCCATATTAGTTAAACCAATTCCCTCATCATTATAAAACCTAAAAAATGACAAAAACAATCGCATTATATTAACAATACAATATACCAAGTATCTATCCAACTACACACTAAATTATCAACTGTGACATAATCAATACATTATTCAAACCTAATACAACATTACAACTACCAAATAACACCATAAAAATTGATCCTCACCACTTTTGGTCACAAACCCACTTCATAGTATCAAATCTCTCATGAGGGGCAAATATGCATAGACTACTTCAGACATACAAAGTTACATTTAGATTTTTGAACACACAAGTCTACACAAGTTTACACAAACATTCATATTACAAAACTCATTTAGATATATAGACACATGGGTCTACATAGATATTCAAAGTCACTTTTTTTTAGATATATAAACACATAGGTATATACATGTTTACATAGGCATTTAGAGTCATAGATTTTTGGATATATAGACACACATGTCTACACAGGTTTACACATGCATTTAAATTCATAGATTTTTAGATATATAGATGCATAAGCCTACACAAGTGCAATCACCTAAAAGTAGTAATTAGATGATAAGAGTGCCGCTTAAGTTACCTTATCCCTAGGATTTCTATAGACATATTTTAGATCCTTAGACTTGTACTTCTAGCTATTCAATAGACATTATTCATTTAAATCTAGTCAAGACACAATCTCTAAACTGTCACCTATGACCCCAATCTAACTTTCCTTGAATTCTATGAAAAGGAAATTAGCACCACATTTGGGACATTAGAACCACATGGTACTAGTGTCCCCAACTGGGTGATACTATCCTTAACCCTAAGTCTTCCCAATGGATACTTTTTCAAATGTGTGCCCCTCCTAAGGTTGGCCTAAGTTTATTTTCTTATCCACACAAGTAACATAGCTCTATAAATTCAAGTCTAATCCACCTCTATTCACTAGATATAAAATAAATTAAAAATCTATTCAAACCTAAGATAAATTTATGGAAAATCAAGGCACATTATCCCTATTCGGCCCTAATTTTTGCATATTATCTACAATAACCCTAAGTCTAGTTTTCAAACACTACAAAACTCAAGCACATTTAAGGAATCTAAGGCCAATCTCATTATAGCATTAACTTGCACATACATCAAGCACTAGGTGGGAGACCTACATCAAACTTGATCCCTCTTTAGAGTATTGGTATGTAGGAAAAAATATGCATAGTGGGGTGTTGAGGATGTCTAGTCCATCCTACCAACACACTAAAATCTTACTCATAACACACTTGCAAAGAGAACTAGTGTTTGTACATCAAATTAAGCTTTATAGGTACAATATATAGCTACATTATTTGATCTTAGAGGAACATAACATAAAGACATAGGTGCAGGTAGTCCCTAAAAAAGGAACAGTCCCACAAAGAGGACATTAGTGTCACATCTTGGACACTACACATAGATTTCACTAATGTCCAAATTATGTGCTATTGTCTAGTGAAAAAATCAATATTAGAATCCCAATTATGACACTTAGAGCTATTCAAATCTACAATTTCAGAACCTAGATCATTTGTGATAATCTATTTTTAGCTAAGTCTATATTTCTCCTAAGTTATTGTTATTATTAGAAAGTCAACCAAGGTCAAATTCATTTATAAATCAATAGGTTAATTATTGTAATTTATTTCATTGATTTAGACATCTCAACCCTTTAAATAAACATAAGTCATTACACATGTAAAACCCTAAAAGGTTAAATCATTTGGTGAACCCATCTTACTTTGAGCATTACATAAAATCCTAGCTTGCATTTAATTCTTATTTTTGTGCAACTAATTCTAGGCTACATAATTCTAATTTTATTATTTTATTTAGACAACCTAGATAAATAAAATCATTTTTACATTAGGGTTTTAATTATTTTACAATCTAAATTATTTGATAAGAAACCATAGATTTCATAACCCTAACCCTAGACACACTTAAGGTATGCATCCTTTTTCTTTATACTCATATTTCTTACCTAAAATATTCTAATTTTATATAATATTTAAAATTTGAAAATTTTCATAGATTACTATTCAAGTAAAAGGTTCAAAAGAAACACAACTTGTTTTCCTATCATCAACCTATAATGGTAGAATTTAACAACATATTTGATGAAATCGATAAACATCAATTACAAGACTTTTTGTACAAACATAAGTATATACAAGATGATTTCATAAATATCCTTAAAATAAAACTCCAAAATAACAAAAATGGTCAATCTTCCACCCTTCCAATTAATGATATTGTTACACCTTCAATGGGGCCCACTCAACCAAATCAGATAACACAACCAAAACCTGTTATTTGACCATAAATGACAACTACTTCACTTATGGCTAGTTTTACTCCTCCCAATGTATAATCCCTTATGCAATAGGTTATTTATATACAATATAAGGTGTTACATTTTGAGCAAGTAACGGCTAAGCCTTCTCATGCCTTAGATTCCAACATTCTATTGCATACACCATTGGCACATCATATTGTGGAAAATCCTTTATCATCTAGTTTTGTAGCACCCAAGATCACATTGTACGATGGTAAGGGTGACCCATAGAATCACCTTGGATCCTTTCAAGCAACATGCTTGGACTATGTGTCCAATGATTAGTTTCTTATGAAAGCTATTTCCACATAGTCTTAGGGATTATGCCTTACAATGGTTCTATGGTTTGCCTAACAAATCTATTATGACATTTAATCCTTTAGTAGATATGTTCCTAGCACACTTCTCCATCAACATCAATGACAAGATATCATATGCACAAGTGACATAACTAAAGCAAAAGTCAAATGAGCCCTTTGGCGATTATGTCTTATAGTACAAGATAATCTAATCAAAATTGACTGGCCCCATGGTAGATATATAAATTCAAGATATATTTAAATAGATCCTATTACCAACACTTCACAAAGAAATTTTATTCAAGAGGTTTCCCACATTTATAGATATGTGCCACACAGTTAAAGAAAGAGAGGTTAATTTCTTAGTAATAGGCTATTTCAAATATATAAATGGACTAGAATAAACTATTAAGAGTTCAATAAAACCTCCATATAAGGTCAGGACCTCATATAATAAAACATATCAAAAGACAATAGTCAATGTAGATTTAGAGCCTTCTCCCGGATTTGTCTTATTAACTCCTTAGCACAAAGTATTCACTAATCTACCAGAGTCACCAACATGAGTTCTACAACAACAACTAGAATGAAATGTCTTATCTCTCCCTCCCATTAAAGAGGTTGATATGACATGATCTCTTCCAAATATTTACAGTTTAAATGCATTCTACAAGTGTCATAGGGCACTAATCCACACCACAAATAGATGTAATAACTTGAAGCACAAGATATAAGATCTCATTGAGGCAAATATTATTGATGTGGTCACACCCATAAAGGTAATAAAATAATAAACAAAGGAAAAGGCACTTAAGATACTTTTATATCCTTTTCCTAAGCATACAAATAATTAGGTAGGGGGCACATTAGGTGTTTATTATATATACCAGGCTCATCCACTGCCAACTTTTTATCACATAGTTATAGAGGAGACACATCCCTTACATAATATTATTGGAATGTATCACACTATATTGACACCTAGGCCACTTATCACATTTTTTAGAGTAGGAAATTATGGATGATGTCACATATTTACATGCACTCTTTATACAAGCATATATATACCACCATCCTATACCACAATAGGTCAAGTTTAAACATTTACACCATGACACTCTTATAACACATGGGCTACACAAAATGGGATATTTTATCTATAAATATAGTTATTAGTGGTTTAAGTGGCCATTTTAGATCTCCATTAGGGAGATAGTGCTTTCATTACAGGTGGGACCAACACACATCACCACTCAGTTTCTAATAGTACCTAGTATGGGTGTATTCAACATATTATTGGGTAGGACATGGTTACAACAACTCAAAGACATCTCATATATAGTACACAAATGCCTCAAGTATATACATTATAACTAGGTGGTTAAGATTGAGGGTGTCCCATATGAGTATCCTCTTCCCATCCCATAAGTAGTTCTAGCACAAATTCTAGTCACACTTCCAACACTGACACCAATTATAGTTATAGTTCCACTACCAGATATTGTATGAATATCTATTTAAATAGAGAGTACAAATCCTATGTATACATCATAATGTTTAACATATTCTTTATAGTAGGTTAAGTCTAATTATACATTATTTACACACATGCATACTCTCCCTCATAGACCATTACTAGAGAGACTATTGCATCATATATATGTTATGGATTCTAGAGGACCTCCATCTACATAGTTCACATCAAGATCAATTATATTGGGGTCTAGGGGTTCTTAAAACATAACACCTATATCACCTAAAACTTTTACATTTACCAGATGGGTCCTCAAGACCCCTACAGTTCATAGGGCATCACAGTCAGTGACATAACATCATAACATCACTATTTAGGTAGCTTTAGGTTTAGATTCTATAGCACACTAGAACATGGGCTCACAATCACCCTTTCACACTACACATATAGTCACTATTCAACTCTTTAACATAGGTCATGGTGATGGTGAGTCTCCAATGAGATTAATTGGTTAGTATTATTATTACCCTTGTACATACTTATTTTCTCTCTTTTGCTCCTTGTACATAGTTTAATTTCATATGCTTGTACATAGCTTATACTTAGAAAATACAAAAACAATATAATATCTCAAAATCCAAAAACTTTCAAATTTCTCAAAAATATAATTTTTTTATATAGATTATATGAATTGCTTTATTTACATTTTTACTACTTGCTAGATATTGCATATTGCTAGCTATCCTAGTGTAGTTGGTTTTAACATACACATATGCTTTACTTGTTCTTATTGAGCACTTGTATATTAAAAATAGGACTCTAATCCATTATACTAACCCATACCAACTATCATTTATCTATTGGGGGTATTCATACTAATCCATGTTTATAAATTGATACATCCACCCATTTGGGGACATCTCCTACATAATTTCTACAACCAAGTTTTATCTTTACATACTATACATTCCAATTATTCATTGATTTATCTTGATATTGATCAATGCTATTCATTTCTTAGATTTTTTTTCCAACTATCATTAGTTAGATTTAGTATATATGCACCCTATCATCTACATAGATTTGAATTACACAGTTATACATGCTTTTATTTCTAGTTCCTAGCTTAGACTTGATTGTGTTAGTATGCTTTCTACATCTTCAAGGGCATTTGAATATGCCATTGTTCCTTGGATTCTATGCCACTTATCTATTTATATGACTTGGAAATGTGCTCATGTCCCTTGTGTGTGTTCTTTCATGTTTCTATATGTGGACATTTGAACATATCCTTATTTGTGGCTCTACGCCAAATTTCTTGCTATTTTTATATGTGGACATTTGAACATGTCCTTGTATGTTTTCATTCTTAGATTTAGTGACATGTACCCATGTACCTTGTATTGTGGCCCTTTGGCCTACTTCTTACATGCCTCATGTGCTTGTATATTTGATTTTTTCTATGCTTCTACACCATGACACATGTATTTGATTGTTACACACACACACACACACACACACACACACACACACACACACACACACACACACACACACACACACACACACACACACACACACACACACACACACACACACACACACACCAATTTTTGATGCCACAAGGGACCTCATGCATCTACCTTGCCTACTTGGGAGCCTTGATGGACATCATTCCCCATCCCCTAGGTAGTTACTCAAATTTTATTATTAATATACATTGATTACATCTACCTTGACACCCTTGTCTAATGCTAGATTGCAACATACATCTTACATTTACTACTATTACTCAAATACATTTACATTATGATGTTATGTTTGTAAATTATATTGGAATATCATGCTCTGGATAACACATTTTTTAGAGATACTTATTTATAGGGTAGTTATTACATAGATTTCATAACTACCCTCAAAAGAGGGGGCATTTATATAGGTTGTCATAGAGATTAGGCTCCTATTTTGATTTTCACAAATAAATTTCATCACACAGGCTCAATTATAGAGATTAGACTCAAGGTAGACATAGAATAGAATAGAGGTTTAGTAGTCCATCTAGACCACACAGAGATCCAACTAGGTGGTCAATAGTGCCCAGATTGGGACACTAGTGCCACATGGAACTATTATCCACTAAAGGGCACTACTATCTAGTAGTGTTAGCTTTAGGATAGTCTAGTTAATTCATACTAATACACTATGTACAATACATATTTGTATAGATATAGTCACAATTTTAGAAATTATGTTTAGATTTAGCTTAGATTCGGTTTTTTGAATTCAAATTCAAACTAAGTATTTATATTGGGGGCATCATGCAAAACATGATCACTCATAAATTTAGATCAGTACATAGATATAAATATTACATACTTGATTCAAATTTAGTATATTAAGATAATAGGTTGGGGGTATGTGCATGGTACATAATTTCTATATGCTTAGATTTAGATAGGTTGATAAGATGGAATGGAAAACTCCATGTCATTCTCTATTCTGTATACACTTTCTATCACATTCTAGTTTTCCACCAAATTCATGCCTTACTACATCTATATTGATTGGCATTCTTGAGTGGCCCAAAGTCACTTAATATACTTGAGTGGACACAAAGTTGAATAAACTGTTAGATCACTTAGATAGATACTTTATCACTTTGTGAAATATAGTTACAGATGCATCTAATTCATACAGGGGGAAATGATGGAGTCATGGCCTACTTGAGTTTTTGATCCACCTACATAAGAGGATTTGACACACTTACAATATTATCCAAGGTATTCATAGAGATTAGGGTCCACCAAACAAGGGTGGACAATGGTGGAGTCAAAACTGGATTGAATTCTTGAGCCACCCATATGAGGATTGAGCAGTCCATCAGCTCAGTTCAAGTTATTCAATGATATGATCACTATGCACTTTTACACATGTAGGTTGTCACCAGGTTCATGCATTGGTTTTCATATCCAATGAGGTGTATTCATTAATTTCCTCTATCTTTACTCAGTTATTTCATTTAAGCACAGTATTTTACTTTTGATTATCTCATTAGTAAGGACTAATTTTTGCATGTTTCATTGTTGGACATTGATTTGGATCATGTTTCACATACGTAGACCCAGGTTCACATATTCACACTCAACTACACATTATTCACTTCCAAGGTAAGTCCAAACACACTTATATTTCATTTATACTAGTCATTTCACTTTACTTCATTACTAGCACAAATGGGGGAAAACTATAATCACCTAAAAGTGGTAATTAGCTGATAAGAGAGTCATTTGAGTTACCTTATCCATAAGCTTGCCATAGACCTATGCTAGATATTTAGAATTGTATGTACAGCCATTCAATAGAAATTGTTCACTAAAAACTAGTCAAGACATAGTCCCTAAACTATCACCTCTGACCCCAATCCAAATTTCACAAAATTCTTACAAAAGGACATTAACGCCGCATTTGGGACACTATAGCAACATGGCACTAGTGTCCCCAACTAGGTGATACTATCCTTAGCACTAAATCTTCCTAATGGATACTTTTTCAAATGTTTTCCCCTCCTAAGGTTGGCCTAATCTCATTTTCTTATCCGCATAAGCAACATAACTCTATAAATACAAGTCTAATCTACCTCTATTCACTAGATGGAAAGTAGATGTAAAATATATTCAAACCTAAGATAAATTTATGCAAAATCAAGGTACATTATCCCTATTCTACCCTAATTTATATATAATAACATCTAAAACAACCCTAAGTCTAGTTTTAAAGCTATCTAAAGCTCAAGCACATTAAAGGAATCCAAGACCACTCTCATTCTAGAATTCACTTGCACATACATCAAGTACTAGATGGGAGAACTACATCAAAATTGATCCCTCTTCAGAGTATTGGTATGTAGGAAACTATCTACACAGTGGGGTGTTGAGGATGTCTAGTTTGTCCTACTAATACACTAAAATCTTGATCATATCACACTTTTAAAGAGAAATAGGGTTTTCACATCAAATCAAAACTTTACAAGTACAATATACAACTATAGGATTTAGTCTCAGAGGAACAAAACACATAGACATAGGTGTAGGTACTCCTTAAAAATAAGAACAATCCCACAAAGAGGAAATTAGTGCTACATCTTAAACACTACACATGGATGGTGCTACTCTCCAAACTAGGCACCACTATCCAATGCAGAGATGGATATTATAATCCCACTTGTGACACTCAAAGCTACTCAAATCTCTAATTTTATAACCTAGATCATCTATGACAGTCTATTTTTAGCTAAGTCTAAGTCTATATTTCTCCCTATTTATTTTTATTATTATAAAGTCAACCAAGGTCAAATTCATTTAAAAATTAGTAGGTTAATTATTGTAATTTATTTCACTAATTTAGACATCTTAATCTTTTAACCAAACATAGGTAATTACACATATAAACCCTAAAAGATTAAATGAACAGGTTTAAATAGGTTTTAAACATATATAAAATTTTGACTCAGGTATAATAGTTTATTACAAACATTTAGATACATAGCTACATCAATCAGATATCAAGATTACAGGGCATGATGCAAAGTGCACATTCTTGGTCCCCATTTTCATATTTATCAGGTTACTCTCAGTATCATCAATAGTATTATCAGCAGTATCATCACTAGTATCATCTCTAGGTTTTCACCAATTTGTGTTATAGGACCATCTACAATGGTTGATCCATAACATTACACCAGACCCAATTTACATACATAGATTCAAAGTGGGGGCATGTGAGCCTTGTTTTTTATGCATTTAGTTTACATTACTTAGATTTACAGTGGGGGAAAGCGAGCCTTATTTTATCCACACATTTAATTTACATTACTCAAATTTAGGTTGGGGGAAAGCAAGGCTTGTTCTCTCTACATGTTTAGTTTACATATTCATATTCAAAGTGGGGGCAAGCAAGCCTTGTTTTATCCACATGTTTAGTTTACATACTTGGATTCAGAGTGGGGGAAAATGAACCTTGTTTCTCCACACATTCAGTTTACATACTCAAATTCAAAGTGGGGTAAAGTGAGATTTATTTTATCAACACATTCATTTTATACACTCATATTTAGAGTGGGGACAAGTGAGCATTGTTTCTCCATGCATTCAATTTACATACTTAGTTTTAGAGTGGGGGCAAGTGAGCTTTGTTTTTTCACACATTCATGCTACATAATCAATTTTAGTATGAGGGAAATTCACACCATTGTATTCCATTCACATGTTACATTCCAATTCTCATAGACATCCAAAATTGGCCACAACTAGCTTCTGATCAGACTTCAGATTGATTCTTACCAACCATTACAAATTAAGCCTAAAAATAACTGAATGTCAAAGTTTATTCCTGCATCATTCATCAAATCTTAGAATCATGTTGAGGCATCCATATTTGGGGTATTATACCATATTAAATAATAAACTCTAAAATATTAATCCCTAATCACCTTATGGCATAAAAACTATCAATTTGGCCTATGGACCCATTAAAGATGGCACTCGATCAAACCTTGAAAGAGCTAAAATGCTAATCAAATTGAATTAACTAATTAAGAAAGATTAAAAGGTTATTTGAATTATCCATTTACAATTAATGAATATCTAAAAATTTAAATTCCAAAAATCAAAATATCAATCCCTTTATCATTGCTTTTGCGTTGTCAAGCTCTTTGAAAATATCCCAAAATATCTAATTTGAGAGCCATGCCTAGTAATTGAAAATCATAATTACATGACATTTATTAACTCAATTAGAGTTATTCTAAACTAACCTAGGGTTATTTTGAACCCATTTCATATTTAAACTCAACCTTAACTCACCTTGGGTGAGAGTTAATTCTTAAGGCTATAAATACAAGGCCAAACCCCTTCATTTCTAAGCTTAGATATTATAGAGTTATTATGTATTATTTAATTCATAAGCTTCATGAAATTATTATTACCATGGCCAATTATTAATCCAAGTAATCAAATCCAAGGTGATAAGGAAAGGTTAAGCCAACAAAGATCCATCGATGAATATTTCTTGATGCATAAGCTAAGCAAACCATTCAACAAGCTATTTGGAGCTCCAAGGAAGGTAAAATAATGTTTTACTTTATATTTTTGTTGTGTTTCATATGCATGCTTGTTACTTAATCTCTCCCTAGTGTCTAGGCTAGAGGTGTTAGGATTTTAGTTTGTTTATTTGAGTTTTATTTCTTAGACTAGGATGAGACTAACCTCCCCTCTATGTATTCCTTGTTCACATGTTGGTACACTTGGTGGGACCAAGCATCCCATATAACCAAGGAGATTAATATGTTGATTTTATTTTTTCTAATAGATGCATACAAATCTTCAAATTTCAATTTTATACTTCATTTTTTATGTCTTTCTATTTTAAACAAGTCACATGTTGCAGAGACTGATGCCATCTTTCCCCTAAAATTGATAGGGATTGATGCTAATTTTCTAGATCGACACTGATTACATGAATCAACCAAGATCTCTATGTGAAAATAAAACATAGGAGGAACATGGATAATAATGGTTTTTATTAATTTTTCTAGTCGTCATTATGTGTTTGAGGACCTGCATATTGTTTGTATAACCCTTTTATTATAGGATCCAATGAGATATTTTGGTATTGAGCTCATTTTATTAACCATTTTTATATCAAAACAACCTATGTTTTTTTATGTATTTTATCGGGAAACATTGACAATCTAATTAATCGATGTCAATATCTATAACGATGTTGATCCCTGTGTGGATTGATGATGATTAGTCTCTAAGACAAAAAAACAAAAGACCTGAGATTTGATTTTAAAATGTCCTTTTATCACTTGATTTTTAGCTTCTAAGTAGGCAGACCCTCTAACAAGTTATAGGTCCCGAGGTGGAAAAAGCAAAGTTTAATCATGGTTAAAACTTAAATATATTGTATTTGGTGCTTAAAATGAACGTAGTTGTTTTCATGCCTTAATTATTTTTAGAAGTTTTTGCAAAGTTTATAAACAAATAATGCCAAAGGAATCAAAATTCACTACATACTTCATTTTGGTTATTAAAATTAACTCTCACATTAGGTAAATACTCCTAAGATTTTCATTTTCATGCTTATTCATTGAAGTGTTTGTTTAGAAAAATGAGTGACACGCATATGTTCTCCTCCATCCCCTTTAGGGAACTTGGGTGATAAAAAACACTCATTATTTTCATTTGTCACCTTAGTCCAAAAGCATGGAATAAAATTCTTCAAGGTCCCCCCAAAATACACATGATTTGGGTGACCCAAAACTGACCCTAAATTACTTTCACGTGTCTTTATTTTCATGCATTTTGGCTTGTGATATGGGGTTTGTCACCTCCTCATGAGTTCTCTAGGCAAGTTTTGACCCAAAAATTCATCTTCCAACATCATTTCAAACACACTCCATGATGGGGTATATAAATTGAGGATGATCCATTGGGATGCTTATTTTGAGTGGTTAAAATAAACTCCATTAGTGGTACTTGGTCTCAGAACGTAGGGGGAACTTAGACATCACACTACACTAAGCAATTGATGAATGTAGTGGTTGTGAAAAGGATAAGACCTTTTCACAATAAGCTGGTTAATATGGATCCAAATAACATGATTAAATATCTAGTGTTAATTACACTTGGGACCATCTAAAAATGAATGTAAATTGATAGTTTAGACAACCCAAATTTCCATGGACATACCATTGATGCAAGGTGATTAACCCAAAGTTCCATGTCATTGTACAAACTCTTGAAAGAAGAGGGGGCCTAAAAACCCTAATTTTCATGTGATTTTACTTTTTAGATTAACAATTTAAAATGCTCTCAAGAGTGATTATATTGATAAAATTTGATAGTATGACGCAACCTTATCAGTTCTAGGATTTAAGACATTATACTTAGGTGTTTTTGTCATTTTTATCCTTACTTACATGGTCTTGTGTCAAAACTATATATTTTTCATACCACATCTAAAACAAGTCTTATTTACACATCACTCCTTTCTTTGAAGAGGTATTATGCCTTTCATTTTGACATCACATCTTTGCCTTAATCATTTGTCAAAATTTTATGTGTGTGTCACTTGATTGAAAGGGTATCATTACGCTATATAAATTGTTCCAAATATTTTACCTTAGAGTCCTAAAATAAACAATTTGCCACATCTTTAGAGAAAGATAACATCACTACACTGCTTGAATCATTTCAAAAGACTTGTTGCCTTTTGTCCAAATTTAATTTTTTTAAAACCACATGTGCCTTTTAGAAGTTATACCTAGTACCTTCATTTCATTCATTCTTGTTTATCTTGTCGATTTTGAAAATCCTAGTCTTCTAAATCAAGTTTGAAACTAGCCTTGACAAGTTAAAATTCAAACATTGATTAGTTTAGACCTATGCCTTGCATAATTTTAGCTTAGATGTTCACCCTTAAATTTTGGGTTATGGAACTTAGGTTAATTTCTTACTCCATTTAAATACTACTCTTTGTGCTTAGATTTGGGGAAGTATTATATCTTCCATATACCTAAAGTTTCATGTCTTTTGCCAAATGATCAAGTGCATGTTTAAATCCAAATTCCTAGTTTATGCCAGTTTTAAATTTGTTATATTAAATCTATTAAATTTTTAGAAATCATTTTGTTTAAAGTATAGATTTTTTACCTTATATAAAATACCTAAAAATACCTATTTTGAGCCTAGATTTTGTGCCTTGTTTTCCAAAAGACCTAGCAACTTTTGTTTCTTTATACCCAATTTAGACTTGTTTGAGAGACTTTCTACCTAAGTTTGGCATTATAGTTTTTATTCATCCAATTGACCTTTTTGTGTAAGACATTTGACATTTGAAATTAGATTGTTTTAGACCAAGTTTTAGCATTGACCATTTTGGAGATACAGCTTCACTTTTATACCAAGTTAGACCATGTTCAAACCATTTATCCTTTGGACCTTGTTTTTTAGATTTTTTATAACTCTAGGCATTTTTGTGAAGTGTTCATCAATGATTTAGATATGTATTGTTATAATTTTAGTGGATTCATGTAAAATCTAAGTTATGATAATGTGTTCGCATAAGATAAATTTGTTTAAAAACCCTACGGTGATGATGTTGTTTGTGAGATAGATCCTTATGTTCCTTATGATACTCAATCTAGAGAAAAAAGTTAATATCCTCAAGAATAGTATGCAGTGATACCTTTTTTGGGATGATTAGTGTACTAAGTTCACCCTTTAATGTCTAATAGTATCTGATCCCCTACTTATACCATTAACCCTCCTTCATCTTGTGCAAGCAAGCAAGCTTTGTAACTTCCTACCATTACCATTTTAGGACCTCATCCTTTGGCTCATGATAGTAACCAAGATTCAAAACACCCTACCATTACCATTCTATGCTCTCATCCTTAATATTTCATGATCAACCAAGCTTCACAATG
The DNA here is from genome assembly GCA_037957365.1 of Torreya grandis. Lineage (NCBI taxonomy): Eukaryota > Viridiplantae > Streptophyta > Pinopsida > Cupressales > Taxaceae > Torreya > Torreya grandis. Next base: position 1,416,862 of record JARHVA010002910.1, on the reverse strand, counting down.
CCCTACCATTACCATTCCAAGAACTCATCCTTTGGCTTGTGCATGCAACAAATCTTCACAACACCCTATCATTACAATTCTAGGCCCTCTTTGGCTTGTGCAAGAAACCAATATTTTTAATGCCCTATCATTACCATTCTAGGCCTTTCCAAGTATGGTAGCTCTATATCCCAACAAAGTTATGTAATTATAACTTGATGAGTCATAGTTACTGGCCTAGACTAGTAATCAAGCTTTATTAAACCCATATTAGATTAGCCTATTTATAAAGATATCATTATCCAACCACTATCCATTATTTATCCATTTCATATCTTCCCCCACTTTAGAAAACCCATGCTAATCATCAAGCCACAATAGATCTAATCGGTACCTCTCTAATAGAGTCAATCATTTAAAGATCAAGATGTGTTCAAAACTGGTATTTTACAACTACTTGTAAACCAAGACTAAGAAAACCAACCAATCAATGATGTTTTTATTGAAACACCTATTTGTGATGAGTTAACCTATGATGAATCACCTTTTGATACTATCCTTATTATTGAGGAGTCTTACTCTGACAAGCCATTCTTTACTGAGTCACTTCTTAATGATTATAGTTGCCTTTGGGAAAATCATTATCTCGATTATTATCCTATTTGTAAAGAGCCTCCCTTTGACAAGATAATTTTTTGGAGTTTTCTCTTTATTTTTTCCCCTTATTGAGGAGTCTCACTTTGATAAACTAGTCTCTATGGAGCCCATTATGCCATCACATGCTATTACTTTTCTAATACCAAACATTCAATAAGACATCATTGTAGTAGAATCCATACTAGATGAAGAATTAATATTAAATTTATGTTTTATTCTTGAACTAACATTAGGTTTAACATCATAATTAAAATCAACGTCAATCTCAATATTATATTTAGAGTCCCTTGAGTCAGAATCAACATCAAAATCATAATATGTTTGTGGTTATTACGACAATTGTTATGCATGCCTTGTAGATCAATTTGAATACATTGTGATCCTTCCATGGTTTTTGAGATGATTAATTCAGCATCAACACAAGTTCTCCTAGTATCTTTTATGAGATTCTTCTTCTTCCCATTCTATTACCATTCCACATACCATTAACACCAAACAACCTAGCCATTATATTGACCTTCCACCTCCCACAAGTGTCAATTAGGACCGACAAAATCACACTTTGTTGAACTACATCCATGGAGACATATCAATTATAGAATATTAGGGGGATCAAGACCATATTCATGAAGAATAAGAACACTTTCTTAGTGAAACCTTTCTGGAGGCCCTAGGGGATAATCAAATTCCAAACTCAACATCTTCTAGTGAAACCTTATTTGAGGTGCTAGAAGACAATCAAAGTCAAAAGTAAACATTCCTTCATGAAACCTTCTTGGAGGCACTATGGGACAATCAAGATAAATTCATTGGTGAAAACCTCTTCAAGGTGCTAATAACTGAGCACAATAATTCTTCACTACTTTATGAAGACATTATTAAAGATAACATTAATATAACTTCAAATCTACCATATAATTAGATGGTAACTACTCTTAGGCCTAAAAAATAAAAAAAACATGATGGTCTTATTAAGATCATATTCAAAATTCTTTAGCCCTACCACATCCAAAGTTATGTCAAATCTAGAAATAACAACATTGTGTGCGCCAAAAATCTCGATCTTCATTTGTTGCCTAACAATTATATATTCCATTATCATCCACCTTTACATATCCATATCAATCCTATCATTCAATATTTATCTGTATTTACCATACTTGGCCACACTTTCCTTGGTAGAGGCCATGAATATGTCTTGTCTTTATGTTTGAAGAAAACAAAATCAACGACCAATGAAGATCAAAACAACATTCTTGGAGTCCAAATCTGCAGTAGGTTCTTAATAAAGCAACTATTTAAAAGAGATGCGGGCTATAAATTTAAGCATGTTTGACTATTTTAGTTGTATCATATGTTTATTAGGACATGAATATCCACATTAGGAAGAAAAACATAAATAATTACCTTTCTATTTCTATTTTCCATTTACTTTACCATTTCCATTTGTCATTTACCTTGTCATTTCCATTTGTCATTTACCTTGCCATTTCCATTTTCAATTCCTCTTGTGATTATTTCATACCATGCCATTTACCTTACCTTATCACTTGGGGGAAACCCTATTACCACTATAGAAAATTATCATAATATCATATTACTTATGCCATACCATATACTATTCTAACATACCTTCCCTATCGACCAAACTTGTTTCTACTAGCCTTACCTAACCCCTTTTGACCTTGGTTCCATTGGTTATTTGGACACTTTCATGAGAGGATTATAATTTAGTTTTATAATTATGTGTTCAAATGGAAGTATATGAAATTACTATGACAATGGATCTAGAAATTACACATTTTATTTATGCTTGACTGGTATTACTAATTATAACTGGCTTTGGGAAAATCAATATTCCACCTTGTCTTACTGATTATAACCACATATGGGCAAATTAATATCACATACCTATGATTTTGTTTCCTAATTATAACCACATATGTGAAAATTAGGTTCAACACCTTTATCATTCATTTCCATATCACCTTGCTATTACTATTCTCATTTGCCTTGCCATTTGCCTAAATTCATGAACTTTCTATTACCTAGTTCGATTTCACCACCTATTTGTGTAAGAAGAACTAAAATGACTTCAGTTACCATTAAGACTATGTAGGAAATCCTCAATTCACATTGAGTTCAATTATATTAACCCCTTTTCCAACACTCTCACCATTTTATGAGCAACCTAACCCAATGTTCTCACCATTTTATGAGCAATTTCCAAGTTTGAATGTTATCATCATTTAAAAAGTTTTGACATTTCATATCTCATCATTCTCAATTGAGTTGAGATGCTTATAAAATTACAAAAAAATTCAAAACATTTAAAAATCCTAACAATTAGAAAATCAGCTTACCATCTCCTAGAGAGATATATAGCCTCAAAATCCAAAAAACATTTGCCTATCTAAATATAGTCACTCATCCTTGATCCACCCAATAGGAAAATCCATTGTTCATTCCAATCCATTCCATTCCTATTGGGTGTGTGACCTTACCTTTTCATATATCCTTAATAGGGGGCACTACTTGTTTATCCTTCCATTGAGTCATCGCACATATGTATTGACTTGGTTTAAGGTAGTATGTTTTTTGTTGGTTTTACTTTCCTACTTTTTATGTGTTTGTTTACTTGGATATTTGTTTGTTTTCTTTCATTTTTGTGACTTGAATCAATATATATATGAATTCATTGGGTGATTCCTTGCACAATATTATTGAGTCCATCCATATTCATACATCAATATTATCATCATGGTTTTAATCATTGGTTCCTCAGTTTCAATTATTTATTAGATTAGGAGCCAGTCTTTATGCATATTATGGCTGCATTATCATGGTGTTTTTATATCATGATGAATACCATCATGTGCTACAAAAAAATTCAGCTCAAGAAATATTACAAGCAATGGTGCTACATAAACTTTTCCTTGGTAACCTTGGTAAATCTTCCCACCTTCCTTGATCAAATTAACCAATTGACCATTCTCATTGTATTAATGCTAATATGAATGAGAATCTTCATATTATTAGGTAAAATAAAATAATTAACATTAATAAATTATTATTTTATATTCCTCATTCCATTTCCTCCTGATTTTGGGTGAATTACATTGGATTAAGATCTATTTAAATTATGTAGGCAATGCTTGGATACATGATGTATATCGGGTCAACTTAGCCACCTTTATTTTTCCAATCATCTCTATTAGCTCAGCCACCTTTATTATTTCAATCATCTCTTTCATCACTTTGTACATCCTCATATGCCTTCTTGTTTATGGATTCTTTAGTCATTAGACCATTGCATTTACATTTTTGCCCACTCATATTTAATCTGTGCAATAGGTTATATCCTTGAGTTATTCTTGCTAATATGCCTTATTAGGGCACAATAAAAAATCATTATTCAATGCAGGTCATATTAATTATTATAATTTATTGTGGGAAAACCATTATTTCAACTCATCCATTCTACTGGGGCATGTGCCTGTGCCATTGAATATAATCACTTTTGTGCAAATTAGTGTCACAACCTTTGTTATTGATTATAATTGCCTTTGGGAAAATCAATAGTTTTTAAATCAATGTGTGTAAAATTTATGTCAATTTGATTAATCATAACCATGGGTTAATTTAATTAGTCTTCTTGCTTCCTTTCAAGGGACTGTCCATCAATCCTATGTGTCAGCTGCTCCCTTAGGGGTCATCATTATAGGCTTACCAAACATTGTTTAGAGCTTCTTATTTGATTATTATCTTATTTCATTCTTAATGGCATTTTTCATTATTTAAGAATATGTTATTATTCTTATAAATTTCAATGACTTCCCAAATAGGGGTAAATTGTAGACATCCAAACTGGCTACAACTGTCTTTCAACCAAACTTTAGACTGATTCCTACTAATTATTACAAATTAAGCCTAAGAATCACTAAATGTCCAAAATTTTTTCAGGCATCATTCATAAAAGATTATAATCATGTTGAGGCATCCATATTTGGGTTATTATACCATATTCAATAATAACCTCTCATAGATTCATCCCTAATCACCTTAGGACATAACAACTGTAAATTTGGCCTATGGACCCATTAAGCAGGGCACTTGATCAAATATTGAAAGAGAAAAAATGTTAATAAAATTGAATTAAATAATTAAACATGATTAAATGATTAGTTGAATTATCCATTTACAATTAATGAATATCTAAAAATTAAAATTTCAAAAATAAAATATCACACCCTTTATCATTGCCTTTATGTGTTGTCAAGCTCTTTGAAAATATCCAAAAATATCTAATTTGAGAGCCATCCTTATTAACTCAACTAGAGTTAGTGTCAACTCACATAGGGTTAGTTTTAACCCATTGCATGTTTAAAATCAACCTTAACTCACCTTGGGTGAGAGTTAATTATTGAGGCTATAAATATAAGGCCATACCACTTCATTTCTAAGTTTTAATATTGTAGAGTTATTATGAAGGATTTACTCTATAACCTTGTGAAATTATTGTTACCATGCCCAAATATTAAGTCAAGAAATCAAATATAAGGTGCCAAGGAAAGGTGAAGCCAACAAGGCTCCATTGATAAAGATTTTTTGATGCACAAGTTGAGCAGGCCATTCAACAAACCATTTAGAGCTCCAAGGAAGGTAAAAGAAGGTTTTATTTTATGTTTTTGATATGTTTCATATAGATGCTTATTACCTAAGCTATCCCTAGTGTCTAGGCTAAAGGTATTAGGATTTTAGTGTGTTTATTTCTTGTACTAACACAAGACTAACCTCCCCTCTACGTATTCATTCTTCAAAGTTCTCATCCACTTCTCTAGCCAAGAGGTGGGAAAAATCTATATTACATTCAAATAGGTAATTATAGGTACTGTTAAACAAATTTTTGCCCTTCAAGATAAAGTTGGCCACCCCTATTTGAAAACTTAGCTGCCTAAGTCTATACTTTTGGCTTAACCAATATGTAGATTTTCTTCGAAAGAAGTGTTCTTTGATGAAGCCCACAACAAATGTATGAGTTTAATTATTTAAAAAAATTTTGGTTTTGGTCTTATACTAAGCCTTTGCATAGTAATCTTTTTGGGTCTTTTGTTTTTAACTAAGTGTTATTTCTTTCAGACTTTTCATTCGGCCAAGTGCTAAATTCTTTCGGACAATTTATTCAAGACAAATTTCCCAAAGACTAAGAGTAATTCCTTTGAGAAAATTGTCTAAAATAATTTCCTCAAAAGATATATTTTCAAGCTGAAGGGGTCATTTTTAAATTTTTTTAAGGGCACTTTAACTTTTTTGAAGGGCACTTCAATCTTTTTGAAAAGGTCACTTACAACTTTTTTGAGGGGCACTTACAACTTTTTCAAAGAGCACTTCAATATTTCTAAATTTTTTTTTTCAAATTTATGAGGGGTCATTTGTAAGAAGCCAATGGGTTCATTTTAGAAAAGCTGATGGTACTTTTTAATTTCCTTCAAGGTTATATTTCCTTTCAGAAAATGTATTTTTCAAATTACCAAAGGGTCATTCCAGAGTTTCGAAGGTCCACTTCAAGAAACCTGAAGGAATATTTCAAAGAACCAAATGGTCCATTTTCAAAAGTTGAAAGGTCATTCAATAGCCCAAATAAATTAATGTGGAAACATAAGCCCAAAGGGAAAGACCCAAAACAAAGATCCAAATGAATTCTCTTAGGAGAAAATACCAAAACAAAAAGTCCAAAGGAATTTGTTTGGGAAAATTATCCACAAAAATGGTAAAAGCAAAAATGTTGAAGGTTTTTTTTAGGAAAAGTTCCAAGACAAAAATTTCAAAGGATAAAAGTGTCCAAATAATGAATTCTCACAGAAAGAAAACAAGAAGTCTGAAGGAAACAAAAGTTTGAAGAAAATACCTGAATGATGACGGCCCACAAAACATCAACTTTAAACTATGGAAAATAACTGTTGGAGTCAAAAAATCTTAGTGGGAACTTGAGAGAAAATATAAAGGTAAAAAATGGCAAGATCTTGAGCATCTATTGTAGACAAACAACTGAAAAATAGATAGGTTGACAGTTTGAGTTGTTGCTGGCAGCTAACCCAAATCAAGGAGGTTTCCTGAAATCAATAAACATAGGTATCTAGAAGATAACTAGTAGTTAGAAGGAGAATTTTATAAATATCACCATGAGTTATATTTCCTTTGAATAATTATATGTTTTAACTCTCCTATTTTCATTTTTAAACATTCATGGATGATCTTTGATGGAAGCAATTTCCTATGCCAATTCTGAAGGTTTTATGCCACTTTTCACCATTCTTATGACTTGTTTCAGATAATTAGACCTTATAACATGGCATGAATTGACTCAACTATATTTCACATGAAAATTTTAATTGATATCCTTAAGGTGACACATGTCTGAGTGACCTTTGTACTTCCTTTGTTTTATTTCTCTCTCAAAGCTATACATATGCATTATTTTGGCTATTTGAGCAGCCTCCACTAGTTATTGGGAAAATAATAGCCATATTTGTACTTGAAGAAATCTTGAAGAAATATACAAGTGTTTTTTCCACTCATATGTTTTAATATTGAGTAATGATTTGAATCTTATCGATCTGGTCTAGTGAAAGATTATCTTTTCTAGCTTGTACTCTTGATGGTCTAACAATTTTCAAAAAGAAGATTATTGTAGGTCTTTGCTAGTACTCTTTTCTAAGTGTAGAGATATCCTAGATTTGGTCCATGATTGTATCCCTTTTTTAAATCCTTCATTACCTTCTTAAGAATCATATACCTTCTCGAATCTAGCATATGAAACACTGATGTAACAGTGAATCCTAAGTTGTGAGTTTTGTGTGAGAATCACCTTGCTAGTCTTCAAGTAGTAGTTTCAGTCAATTGAGAGGAAATTATACATTGGTGCATCACCATTTTCATTGTTTTTGTTATTTCTCTTATTCATTTTTCATATCCAAATTGTTAAGTTAGAGAGAGATAGATTTAAAGGTGCAACAAGGGGAGCTAACCCATTATCTAGAGATTTATTTCTCAATATTGTCACCCATAACAAGAGAAATGTCTCCATGGTGCCAATTAGATGAGGAGATTTAGGAATATGTTTAAAGGTGAGAATCTAAGTGTTAATAGTTTTTGGCATGCCCAGTGGTATTTAAAGTCCTAAAAGATTGTTCAAGATTGGTGCTAGTCTTGGCATAACTAAAGATAAAAGAAGCATATAAATTCAGTACCTCACAACTCCATTGAATAATTCAAGTCTTTGGTTTATGATCAGTCCTTATTTGTATGCCAAAGGTAACCACTAGGTTTTCTGCTAAAGAGACACCTTTTGAGTTTGTGCAACTACCTCCATATTCCACCAGAAGGTATATATTTGTAAGCACTCATACTTATAAAAGAGATTTTATGTTTAAAGCTTCTAAGTTTGTGTTAAATTACATTATTGACATCCATAGTGATCATTAAAATATGGGTAGAAGACAATTTTTGTGCCTTTCACTAGGGCATCTCCCTTGCATCTTACCCAATAGGATCAAATTCCAGGAGTAGCCCTCAAAAGTGTCCCATCTTTTAGTGGGGATGGTCCTATTACTTCCATTGAGCACATTAGGAATATAGATTTTTTTTTAATATCCACAACATCACATAAGAAAATGTAGCCATTAGGTTATTGGCCTTGTATTTCAAAGGAAAAGTTTTGGATTAGTATGGAACTCTACCTGTAAATTCCATTAGTTCATGGGATGAATTGGGAGATTTATTGACTAATAGGTTTGGGGAGAAGAGTGACTACCTATTTATATCAAATAAATTTACCAAAATAAATAGGGAACCACATGAATTCATGTAAGACTTTAATACTAGGTTCCAAAAATCTTGGGATAAAATCCCAACTCTTGTGAGGCCAACCTCAAACTATGCATTTTTGTACTACTTAAAAGCGTTGAATAGTGACATTGCCATGATGATTCAATATATGGGTGGAAATAAATTTCTTTATGCCTATGAAATATCCATAAATTCTAATAATTATCTTTTCCAATCAAGAAAGATATATCCTAGCCCTCCAATGCCACTATTCTTTGATTTGCATTCTCCTAGTCAAGGTGTATTGCCCACTTTAACCCCTTTACCTAATCAAGAAAGGCCTACCATTGATACTTAAAATGAAATACATGAATTTAAAATATTGATTTAAAGTGTTAAAAATGAGTTATTTTCACTCAAAATATAATAAGCTCAAGGTTATAGGCAATATCAAACATACAATCAGTTTGGGCAAACAAGTAGACCTCCTTTTCAAAACAATGCAAAAGGACAAGGCCAAATCACCCATGTCAAGCCTTATCAAAGATATAATACTAATTCTCCCTCATCCTAAAAATCCCTTGTCCTAGTCAAAACAACTTGTTCCAAGAACAACCCAACTATACATCTTTCGAACATGGTCAAGAACATGTTGCTTATGCAAATGAGATGCCTAATCAAGGCATGATATTACGAGATAGTCAATCTTTCCAAGTTTCAAATTTTGAAGGATATATGAAAGTAGGGGTGGAAAATGGATAACCTCAGATTTATAATACCCTCATATATCATTTTTAGGGTGAGTTTTTTTCCATTAATTATTGGGAAACACAAGCAATCAGAAGACTAGTGTTGCCTCTAGTACTAGGTCCAAAAGGAGGGTTGTTGGTGAAGTTCAAAGAGATAATCAGGGACCTATTGTGACTCCTAAATAATATAATATGGTAAGTGAGTCTAATAAATCTCCTAAACTACAATAAAATTAGAGTAATCTAAATTCTAGGCTAGCTGTTACAACTCTACCTCCATAAGCTACATCACAAGGTGCCAATGTTCATAAAGAGAAACCCAAGGTGAGTAATACTTCCATTAATATGGTGGAATAAATGAAGAATATTTCATTGTGGTATTATCTAACATTACCAAGGTAGAAAGATATACTTCAAAAGGAATTTCATGGATTGGGTAAACAGGTTGGCCCATCTAGAAATGACAATGTGGTTTTGGTAAATGGAACTCAAATTATTAATGGTCGAGTGAAGAAAGATGAGAAGAATCATCATTTTCACCTATATATAACCATTTTTTATTTATTTATTTATTCATAATTTTATTATAGATAGTGGAGCAAACACATCAGTTATGCCCAAATGCTTAGTAGATAAGCTAGGCCTCAAGTATGAGCCAATGACTAAAGGAGTTTTGTAATTGGATGGATCACCAACCAAGACTTTAGGGGTAGTTAAAGGTTTGAATTTGATCCTTCATGCTTTTCCTACCTTTTAAATTAATCATGATGTGTTGGTGGTATATTTTCCTCCCTATTTTTATCTTTGCTTATCAAGAGACTTCACATCCAAGATAGGTGGATATTTGGCAACGAATTGGTCCTACATGGTGTTTACGACAAAGTATGGAACTAAAGTGAAGATTGAGTCAGAACTTATACATAGATATCACTTGGAACCTTTATCACCTAAGGTGGAAAATGTTAATTATGCTATCATTGATGAAGAGGAACTTCATATTGACCAATATCCATCATCTTCCCTTGAGGGAGTTTCTGATTTGTTCCTAGATGAGTGGGGAGATGACAATTATGAGCATGATCCTTCCAATTTTATTAAATAATCTAGTCATGGAGCCTATTATATTCATGAGAAGGACTCTTTAATTATTAATTTTATGAAGTCAAGTGAGGATGTGAATGGATTATGGCAACTTTTCTTTGATGGGTCTAGAAGCAAGATTTGGGCCAGTGGTGGAGCAATGTTGGTTTCACCTTTAAAGGAAATGTATTTTTAAACTTTTAGATTTTAGCTCTCTTTCACCTATAATGTATTATAATATGAATCCATTATTCATGGCCTTGAATGGGATAGGAACAGAGGTGTCAAAGAATTATAGGTGTTTGGTGATAGTGAGTTCATTGTCAATCAGGTTAGAAGGCATAATTTGACAAAAACCTCTTTTCTTAATTCATATAAGCATAGAGTGTGGGATCTTGTGGAGGATTTAAAATCCTTAAACATCACTTATATCTCAAGAGAAGACAACAAGCATGCTGATAGGTTGGCCAAAATTGGAGCTCAATTTGATGTTCCAAAAGGGATAAAAGAGGACAAGAACCAACCTCATCTAAAAGTGATTGTAAGGCCCTCCATACTGGATAATGTCACAATTGGTAGGTGTTTGATAGTGACCAAAAAATAACACTTTTTATATAAGAGGAAGTTGAGTTTTCTTCTAAGAATCAGTCTAAATTATAACAATAATATGGAGGGGATATTGTGCAATTGAAGTCTAACAAACTCCCTAAAGGCCTAGTCACTCTTGAGAGCATACTCAATGATGATGACCAACTGAAGAAAGAGAAGGTAAGCATATATACTAGGTAGGAAAAATATGAGAAGGTTTAGATCTTCAAATATAAATTTCTTGCACTTGGGAAGGTATGCACTAGTGAAGAGAAGCATGCTTTTATTGAGTTATGCAAAGAATTTTTTGATGTCTTTACATGGGAGTATAGTTATTTAAAAGGTTTTGATATGAATCTAGCTCAAAATACTATAGATTTAGATGAGAATGTTAAGCCTATTAAATAAAGGCAAAGGCCAATCAATCCCAAGATTGAGCCTCTCATGAGGAAAACACTCACCAAATTGATTGAGTCCAAAATCATCTTTCCCATTAAGCATTCATCATGGTTGGCAAACCTAGTTCCTGTTAGGAAAAGGAATGGAGAGATAAGGTTGTGTGTTGATTTAGGTACTTTAATAAAGTGTATTTTAAAGATCATTACCCACTTCCTTCCATGGAAGAAATCTTTCAAGTTATGGCTAGTAGTGAAAGGTTTTCTCTCATTGATGGCTATTCTGGGTATAATCAGATTCTGGTAAAGTAAAGTGACCAGTATAAGATAGTCTTTAATACTAAATGGGGTACATATGGTTATATGAAAATTACTTTTGGGTTATCTAATGCTGGAGCTACTTTTCAATGTGTAATGGATATGGCTTTTCAAGGAATAATCAATGACATTGTGTTGGTGTATCTTGATGACATAATAGTTTTTTCTAAGGATGTAAAGATCACTTGAACCACCTAAGGTAGATTTTTGAGAGGTGTAGAGAGTTTATAATCTCTTTAAACCCAAAGAAGTGTGTGTTTTATATCTATGAAGGCAAACTACTGGGACATATTGTTTCCAAGAAAGGCTTGTCCATTGCTCTGAAAAGGGAGAAAGCCATCTTAGCATTATATTTACCTAAACATAAGAAGGGTCTACAAAGATTCTTTGGTATGATAAATTTCATTAGGATATTCATTCTTGATTTTTATAACTTGGTCAAGCCCTTGACCTCCATGCTAAAGAGATATGAAGTATTCACTTGGACAAGAAGGAGGAAAGAAAGTTTTGAGGAGTTCAAGCAAGCCATTGCCCAAGATCCTACCCTTGCAAGTCCTAACTTCTCCAAATATTTAAACCTATACACTTTTAGGAATGAAGAGGTAATCTCTGCAATGCTTACTCAAGCTAATGATGAAAGTTTTGAACCTATTGCCTTCTTTAGTCTATGTTTGGAAGACTATGAGATAAGGTACACATATGTTGAGAAACAGGTGCTTTCAGTTATAATGAGTTTAAAGAAGTTTAGGTATATGTTGTCTGAAAATATTCACATATTTTTGCCTCATCCTAATGTAAAATAATTTCTATTGAGTAGAGATTTGAATGAAAAGAGGGTGGGATGGATCACAAGGGTGATGAAATATGATGTGGAGATCAAAACTACCAAGTTAGTGAAAGGAAAAAGACTATGTGAGCATCTCACTATAGACTTAAAAGAGAAAAAGTAGGTTGTTTTGGTACTGCATGATGATTATTTGATAGTTTTACTTTCATGTATGAGAAATTGGACACAAGACATGATCCATTTCTTTCAAATTGGTGAGTGTCTACAAGGTCTTGATAGGGCTAAGAGAAGGTACTTTAGGTTGCAATCCATTCCTTATGTACTTTTTGATGGATTACTATTTAAGGAATTTTCAAGTGTGCTTTTGAGATGTTTTGATTCATATTATATTGATAAAGTATCATTTGAATTCTATGATGGACCAATTAGTGGTCACTTTACTCCAAGAACCACAACTGCTAAGATTATGAAGGTTAGTTACTTTTAGCCTAGATTTTTCAAAGATACCCATGATTGGGTAATAAAATTCCAAAAGTGTGCTATTTTTGATGGAAAAAAAAATCTATCTACCTTGTATCTTCATCCAATCCAAGTTGAACAACCATTTATGCAATGGGGTTTGGATTTTATAGGTCTAATCAATCCACCTTCTAGTGCTGGTCACAAGTGGGTGTTGATTGCTACTAACTACTTTACAAGATGGGTGGAGGCTATAGATCTTAAGGAGGAAAATGAAATATTAGTCCTACACTTCTATGAAGGTTTAGTAGCTAGGTTTGGAGCTCCTTTAACAATCATTTTAGATAATACATTAGCTTTCCTAGGAGTAAGGACAAGTGAATGGGATTTGAAGCATGACATCTACCTTAGCACATCCTCAAAATATTATCCCCAAGGGAATGGAATATTTGAGTCCAAAAACAAGAACTTAATTAGGATCATTAAGAGGACAATGGAGGAAAACTAAAGGACTTGGCACACCAAGTTGAAGACAACCCTTTGGGATGATAGGATCACCCCAAAGAGAGCAATTGGAAACTCACCATATCCACTTGTCTATGGAATGGAATCTAGAATTAATATATAACTTAAGCTAATAGCTTTAAATACTACCTATTAGATATAATTGATGAGAATGATAGTGTGGAAGTTAGGTTATGTGAGTTGATGGAGCTTGAGGAGACAAGAAATCAAGTTTTGCACACTATGACAACTCACCAAGAGCAAACAAAGAAGTATTTTGATAAGAAATACATGACAAGGAGTTTCAAAGAAGGAGACATTATCCTAAAATGGGATGAAGATAGGTCCAAGCCTAGAAGACACACAAAGTTTGATGCTTTGTGGAGTGGCCCATATGTGATCCTGCAGTGCAAACAACACAATGCTTTCTAACTCCCAAAGTTGGATGGAGAGAAGCTGCACATTCCTGTCAATGGGATATATCTAAAGCATTGTTATTAAAGTTTTCATTTTCCTTTGTACATATACTTCTTCTCTCTTTATATTCCTTAAGTGATTATGCACATGTGTGAGTTGTCTTGTGTCTTATTTTGCTTTGTGTCTTGTTTATTTTATTCTTGTTGTGTGTTTTGTCTTGTATCATGGGTTTTCCTTTTAGTCTGGTGTGTTATTCAAGGTTTTGAGTCATGACTAATGTTTCCTTGTTTGAGTGTCCTTAGATGACTCCATGCCCAATGGATTAATTTGGCTACTAGTCTGGTTAGTACAACAGGCATACTACCACTATGAGTCACCAATTTGTTGACCAAATTTTGGCCCTTCAAGCCAAAATTGGGCACCCCTATTTGAAAACTTAGCTATCTAAGTCTATACCTTTGGCCTAACTAGTATGTAGATTTTATTTATAAGGAGTGTTCTTTGACAAATCCTATAAGAAATGTACAAGTCTAATTCTTTCAAAAAGTTTGGTTTTGGTCTTTTGGTAAGCCTTTGCATAGTAATCCTTTCATGGATTTTGTTTTGGATTAAGTTTTATTTCTTTTGGTATTTTCATTCGACCAAGTGCCAAATTATTTTAGAAAATTTGTCTGAGACAGATTTCTCAAAGATAAAGACTAACTCATTTGAGAAAATTGTTCAAAACAATTTCCATGAAAAATATCTTTTCACACTGAAGGGGTCATTTGCAACTTTTTTGAAGGGCACTTCAAATTTTTTGAAGGGTACCTCCATCTTTCTGAAAAGGTCACTTGCAACTTTTTTGAGGGGCACTTGCAACTTTTCTGAAGAGCACTTCAATATTTTTGAAGGGATTTTTTTCAAATTGCTTAAGGGTCATTTACAAGATTTCGAAGGGGTCATTTTACAAAAGTTGATGGTACTTTATGATTTCCCTAAAGGGTATGTTTCCTTTCAAAAAATGTATTTTTAAAATTATAGAAGGGTCGTTCTAGAGTTCTGAAGGTCCACTTAAAAAAACTTGAAGGAACATTTCAAAGAACCAAATGGTCTATTTTCAAAAGATAAAAGGCCATTCAATAGCCAAAATAAATTAATGTGGAAAAAGAAGCCTGAAGGGAAAGATCCGATGTAAAGAGATAAATGAATTCTCTTAGGAGAAAATGCCAAAATAAAAAGTCCAAAGGAATTTGTTTAGGAAAATTGTCCACAAAATGGCTAAAGCAAAATCCCTAAAGGATTTTTTTGGGAAAAGTGCCAAGACAAAAATTTTGAAGGAGAAAAGTGTCTGAAGAATGAATTCTATTAGAAGGATTATCTAAGGGAAACAAGAAGTTAGAAGGAAACAAAAGTCAAAATAAAATACTTGAAGGATGATAGCTCCCAAAACATCAACTTTAAACTATGTAAAATAGCCATAGGAGTCAAAAAAGATTGGAAAGAACCTGAGACCAAATATAGAGGTAAAAAATGGCAAGATCCTGAGCATCTGGTGTAGAAAAACAAGTGAAAAATAGACAAGTTGATGGTTTGATTTATTACTGGAAGTTGACCCAAATCAAGTAGCTTCCATGAAATTGATAAACACAGGTGTCCATAAGATAGAAGTAGTTAGAAGGAGCATTTTGTAACTATCACCATGAGTCCATTTCCTTTGAATAGTGCTATGTGTTGACTCTCTTATTTTTAGTTTCAAATGTCAATGGATGGTCTTTGATGGAGGCAGTTTCCTGTGCTAATTCTGAAGGTTTTATGCCATTTTTCACCATTCCTATGACTTGTTTCAGAAAGGAAGACCTCTTGACATGGCATGACTCACCTCACGCCTCTTTCACATGAAAATTGTGATTGATATCCTCAAGGTGACACATATTTGAGTGGCCTTTGGATTTCCTTTGCTTGATTTCTCTCTCAAAGCTATAAATATGAATTATTTTGGCTATTTGAGTAGCCTCCACTGGTTATTGGGAAAAATCTAGCTAGATTTGTACTTGAAGAACTTTTTAATAAATATACAAGTGTTGTTGCCACTCATATGCTATAATATTGAGTAATGACTTGAATCTTGTCAATCTAGTCTAGTGAAAGATTATCTTTTCTAGCTTGTACTCTTGATGGTATACCAATTTGAAGAAAGGAGATTGTTTCAGGTCTTTGCTAGTATTCTTTTCTAAGTGTAGATATATCCTAGAAGTGGTATATGATTTCATCCCTATTTATAACCCTTCATTACCTTCCTAATAATAATATACCTTCTTGAATCTATCATATGAAACACTGATGTAACATTGAATCCTTAGTTGTGAGTCTTGTGTGAGAATCACCTTGCTAATCTTCAAGTAGTAGTTTCAATCAATTGAGAGGACATTATACATTGGTGCATCACCCTGTTCATTATTTTAGTTATTTATCTTAATCCTTTTTCATATCCAAATTGTTAATTTAGAGATATAGCTTTAAATGTGCATCAAGGGGAGCTATCCCCTTATCTAGAGATTCATTTCTCAATATTGTCACCCACATCAAGAGAAATGTCTCCATGGTGCCACTTATATGAGGATATTTAGGCATCTCCTCAAGGGTGAAAATACAAGTGTTTATAGGTACACATTTATATTTTCTGTTATTCCAATACTTCCATTTTATTGTATTATTAGAATAGAAGGGGGGAAAGTGTAAACACCCTAATTTAGTCAAGCAACCACAATTACTATGTCTTTTATTGCTCTTTCATGTAAGGGTATTAGTGATGGTTATAGTACTTATTCACTTTGTCTAATTGAGTCTTTTGATCTTTTTTATGCCTTATTTTAATTATTTTTGACACTCCCAATAGTCACATGTCACCTTTTCCTAGTCCCAGGGGCCCCTAGTCTATCATCCCTAATTTTTGATCTATTCTAAGCCTTAGGAAATTAGCACCACTTTTAGGATAGTAGTGCCACATAACACTAGTGTCCACTTATGGCTTCAGTGTTTGATATTCCCTTTCACTCGTGTTTGAGTCCTAACCCTTTTGTGACCCTTCTCTTATGTTTTTAATATCTTTTTCATGACTTTTTGGCCAACAAACAAGGTATTATATTCAAAACAAAGATCTTCTTATATAAAGAGCCTCACAAAGAATTTTACATCTAACACTTACTATTTTGGCACTTAGTTACATAAAATCAACCAATAGTGCTGCTCAAATACTCTACATACTACTTAGTTTTCACACCTAGACTTTTGCATGCTTGATCAAAGAAGGTATTAGGCAAAATTCATTCTAGCATACTATGCAAGTTGAAGGTGCATGTTCCTTAAGGGTTAAATACATGTGATATAAGACCCCTATCATTGGGGTTAATGTAAGTATGAACTAGGATAACATGGGTTCTAATTCACATGATTGTAACATCCCAAAATCCAATTCCTTTCCAATTACATTTTATTAGTTCATTGTTTCATGTGTCTAGGTATTCATTAGGGTTTTGGAGAAGAATAATCCAAAATAATAACTTAGATGAGCTCACGTGTGACATAGAATCACCTAAAAGATCTCCATTAACTCTCATAACATCCATAAAAGTTACAGACAACCACTTTAAAAGGGAAATTAGCTCTAGAATTAGACACTAGTGCCACATGGCACTACTGTCCTAAGAGGGGTGCTATTATCCAAAGCTAGATCTCAAAAAATAGTCAAAATACAAAATAGTATTATATGTTTTCTTAACCATCTCTAGTATCCCGATCCATGAAAAAATATACATATTTCTAGAAGAGATCCTTTTATCCTTGTACTTACTATTTTGGGAAAGTTTCATAGAATCAATAAATTCCAATTTTATTCCATATTAACAATATATCCATCCCTTTAATCTAGCTTAGTATTTACATAGTACAAACCTAAAAGATTAAAACACCTACCACATCTCCATATGAACTTACACAAAGAACTCTTTGTCTATACCAAATGGAATGAAAAATTGAACCAAGTTAGTAGGGAATTTATTTTTCCAATGAAGGAAAATTAATACATATTCCAAATAATAACAATATTTATTATACTACACGTATAAAACATGATGAGGAACATGTTATGTACCTTTTCATATTATCTAATTATGATACAAATAATGTAAAATATCCAACCTAGGGTTGTCAAACACAAAATAGGGAGATACCTATGACCATCCATTAGATGAGATTATAGAGTAGTCTCTTTAAAACATTCTAAAAATACCAAAAAAAAAACATTCAAAAATCTAAAAACATTTTTAGCATCTACATGTTATATTGGCTCCTTGGCAAATATATGTTAGTTCCTATTGATGGATGGCATATTTATTAACTCCTACATACACATGTGTCTCACACTTCTACTTGAGTGTGATACAAGAATGCAAAAATACATTATCTATTCTTATTTTAGATGTTGGGCCTTTCCTTTAATCTTGTCATATAGACATTGGGGCATCTTCTTCTTTGATCTTGATACACACATGTTATATGGTTCAATGATCAGATTTAATTATCATGTTTGAGATTACATATGTACTTAAACATACCTATATCTATGATTATATATTACATAGGGTAATTGATATGTTATATAATTGACATTTTTTCCTAACATATTTGATCTATGGGTTACTATGCCATGTTTATGCTAGTTGCTTATGTTTTACTTTATGCACTTCTTTGAGTGTCTTACCTTGCTATTGTAATCCTTGTTTGAGCATTTAAATATTATCCTTTGCTTGTGGCCCATGTATTTATGTATGATTTATTTGACATTTTCATATGTCATGTTTCTTTTATGGAAATTTGGATATATCATTATTTATTTTATGGACATTTGACTAAGTCATGCTCCTTCAATTGTGTAATATTTAAACATGCCCCTTATTTATAGTTTCCTCAGACCATTGCCTTTTGAATTGATTTTTAGTACTCTTGTATGTGTGCTTGTTTACTTGTTGATCTTGTATTATTACTATATATATGTTTCCATGATCATGATCATGCATCTTAGGCCTTCATGTATCTTAGGACTTCATGTGATCACATTGGCTCTATACGATTCAATGTTATATCTACCTAGACATGTTCCTTCTACATGATACATGTTTACATTCATAGATTATATAACTATATTATAATTTTGAGGAGAGTTAACTATCAAGTTATACATTTTCCTCATCTCAAAAGGGGGCCATATTAGTGGGGTCATGTCATAAAGGCATGTTATCCACACTTGACATAGTTTTAGAATAAGTGAAGGTATGCTTTGGAAGCATGTTATCCATACTCATTCAACATATTTATGCTTATATAAATTTTTAGATTCAGTGGGGAAATGTCATATAGACATGGATTCCACACATTTGTAGTTATCAGATTCAGTGGGGTCATTCTTTGGAATCATGTTACCTACACCTATTCAATATTCAACATCTCCAGATTATAGTGGGGGCATGTTTTAGAAACATGTTCTCCACATTGATAATTATATAAATTTTCAGATTTCTCCATATATAGTGGGGGCATGCTTTAGGATCATGTTCTCCACACTTACATAATTTACCAAATTGGTGATAACACATAGTTATATGATTCAGATTCATAGTTATGGTAGAATTTTATACATTAGTGCTATTTTTATACACATTTTCAGTATGAGACATATATAAGGTGAATATTATATGCAACATGTGCCTAATTTTTAAAATCCAAATTAGTTTCAGATTTCAAAAATCTTTTATGGACCATTACCACATCATAAACTTTTTCATATGGATACCCTGCAAACTTTTATGGACATTACTGAGCCAATATACTATAGTAGTTGGTACAATTTTTGGTATGGATCACTCAATCTTGCCAATTTTTTAAGTTTTAATTGATTGTATCATCCAACCTCACTAGGTTATAAGTATCATTAGGTTGCACAATTGAGCTAATCTCAACTACTAGTTGAAAACTCACCTTTTCTCTAAGGTTGGGTGCTTGTGGCTTCCAATCTCTCTCTCTCTCTATATCCTTGGATATATGCACTTTAAATATTTATCTATATTTTTCCTAATTTGAGTTTTATAGCCTTACAATGATACATCTTTTTCATATCAATTTACCAATAAGCAAGGCAGTTACATCAACACACATGCATAATCCTAAATGTTGTTCTTTCAAATTTAATCTCTTTCAAGTACGTAGTCCCATATTATATGCACTAGTTATATATTGTAACATGATCTTGGTTTCATGATAGACACCAAAAAAGTTCTCAAGTTGGGCAGACACAAAGATAAGGTGTGTTATACACACCCAAGTATGCATTACTTTCCTTTAAACTAGAAATTCCATTACTAGACTAAAGCAGGGGGCACAAATGTAAGAACTATTTTATTATTGTATATAACCTCAATATTTTAAACTTGGAAAACTTAGACCTTGGATTTTTCTTTCAGGTCTTGACCTTTCACACTTTTTTAAGTCTTACATATACTCAATCTTGTGCCCCTTGGTCTATATATCTTAGTCTAACTAGTATTATGTTGATGACCTAGGCCTTCTATCTTACTCATCATGCTTAAAATGTACTTATATTTCATATCTATAAGTTATGAACCTATACCTACTTTCCTGCTCCTTAGATACTAACGTTCAAGATAAACACTAACATTGACATTAGTATCATGACCCAATTAAAGTATTTAGTACTAAAAAGTCATCTAATTTATAAATGAAACATATCCTAATGGTCATCCTAAGTGCTTTAATGTGAGTTATTACTCTAAAGGGATTGATATAAATACAAGATCAAAACTCATTCATTCCTAACCTAGTAAAAATACTAAAGATACCAAAGTAACTTATCAAAAACACTCTATCAAGTATTTAATTGAAAAAAGCTTCCTCATTTCCACACCAATCATAGATACAACACACATATAGGTCTAAAGTATTAAAGGAGTAGCCTAAGATCTCAAATTTCCAAGTTATTAGCTAGGTCATTATTGTACTTGCTTTAAAAATATTTCATGATTAATACACAAACCAACATGTAGGGGAGAACTACATGAGTCTGAGGCTCTCTTCTAGAGTATTATCTATGTAGGTATCACCCTATGATAGTGGGGTATCTGGGGTTATCTTGACACCATGTTCCCATTGACCCATTTTCCCCCATGGTCACTATCAAGATGGAGAACTAAGGTTTTTCCATTTCATAAGGAGCGACAATCCATGACCCATATTTGAACACACTAAAGTGAATGCAAATCAAAACACATAAGCATCTTAGTGGTTACATCCTTTTTTAGTATGTATTCTATATTAGACACTTGCATCGAACCTATATAGTAGTGTTGACACAACCATCCTAAGTTGATGTTAGTGTCTAGAGCTCCATAAACATCAAATCCAAAATTTGATGACTATTTTAGAATCATCTTCAGCATACTTCCTACTTGTTTTAGATTCAACACTATGTCAACATCAGAATCAATTAAGTATATCAATTACTCATCATTTCTATACATATCTTAGTTTGGCTTTCCACATTTGGACTATCTCAATATTATGAATTCAACATATGCCTATATCTAAGTTTAACATCTAATTATCTTGATATAGATTTGATTATAACCCTTGTGACATTTAATTTATATATACATTTTTAATCAAATCTATTGCTGATAATAATATCACCTAGATCATTTTAGGGTTAAACACTAACTTTTTAACAAATTTTAGCAAATTATAAATTAGAAAAATACTAGAGCATACCAAGAGTTGCATGAAAAGACACAAAGATTAGGGTCAACAAATGTTTAAACCTAAATAATTTTTATATGGATATATGCAAGGTTGAGCATATAAAAATGAATAATCAAAAGGTGATGAATAGATCTATGGTAGAAAAACTAATTTAAAAACTTAGATAAATAATATTCTAAATTTAAATTTTGAGATATGCCAAAAATAGAAATTAAAACTTTTGATTGATATCATAATGAATTGGAAACAATAGTACTTAGTTGGTTTATTATGTTAATGCAGATCTATGTTGAAATGGGTTGGAAGTGGATTGGATTAGGATCTTAGAACAATAATTAGATTATATAATTTTACATTCGATGGCCTTAAACACTTGTATCAAATCTGATTAGTTACATCAATAATTGTGTCTAAACTTGACATAGGTGTATTGTAAATAATATTGTCTAGATATGGATGCAACCAACATGACCCTTTTGGGTTTTTTGCCATATTTATTATGAAATATTTGAATTGAGTGCATAAGGTGGATATATTCATTAAAAAATCAAACCCTAGATTCTTCACCCTTGGAGTGACTATGAAAAATGGGTTAGTGGGCTCATGGTATTGAGCTACCCCAAAGACCCCTCCATCAATGGGCACTATCTACATAGACAATAATCTGAATAGGGTCTGAAACTTATGTAGCTATCCTCTACATGTTGGCTTGTATGTATATAAGGAAGAAATGCATGATAACCTAATATATATAGTGACCCAGCTTGCAACTTGGAAAATATGGCTCATGGGATTATTCTTTAGTAATTCAGACTTGTGAGGATACTGCTCATATGATTGATATAGA
Organism: Torreya grandis; assembly: GCA_037957365.1. NCBI lineage: Eukaryota > Viridiplantae > Streptophyta > Pinopsida > Cupressales > Taxaceae > Torreya > Torreya grandis. The sequence continues at coordinate 1,394,446 of JARHVA010002910.1, read as the reverse complement.
AAAAGGATCAAATAGGGTAATTTTATCACTTGAATGCTTGATTGAGTGATTCTTAGTAAGTTTACTTAAAATTCCTTTGTTTTTGTTAGGTAAGGAATGAATGAAGGTTGGTATTGTATATATACCAATCCCCTTTGAAAATATCTCTCACTAAGGAACTTATCCCAACCATAAGGATACATTTCATTTATAAATTATATTACTTTCAGGTACTAGACACTTATTGATAAAATTGGCATCTATGTCAATGTAGGTGTCTAGATGGGACATAAGTGTTTGGAAATATAGAAAACATGTCCATGTCCAAAACTAGTATAGAAGGATAATGATAGGGTTTAGATAATTTTGGATAATAGAAAAGGTATAGTGATTAGAATAATAGTGGTTAGACAAAGAGATAAGTGATTTGGCATAAAGAGATAGAAAACATGAGTCTTTCGATAGTGGGAAAGTATTAAATATGAAGGCTACATCCATGATAGGTATTTTAAAATTGTAAAATATTGAGGTGATATATAATTCATATTTAGTGTTTACAAATACCAAGATCCTATTTTGGGTCAAATTTAAAAGATAACACTCAATTCATTTCAAAAAGTAATTCCTAGATGTAATCCCTAATTTTATATTAATTTTCATGATAGTATGATAAATGGCACAATACAAATGAATAATTCAATTATATAATAAAATTCTAATCTAAATTTTCAAATTATTCTCTTAAAGAATATATTGACTATTTTTTTCAATATTTAATTACCACTACTAAAATTCATTTCCTATTTCATGTCTTGTCTACAACAATGTACTTGTGTATTAATAGGATTCATAAATTAAATTTATGACCAAATTGACGTGAAAGTTAACACATAACCATAGGATAGGTTGACTAATAAGGAACATAAGGCATGTGAGACACATAATAGTGGTCACAAGGTTCCACCCCAAAACCATGCATTATATGATCATGGTGATCAAAAACCATATAGTGTAAAATCATGGGTAACAGACCTAAAAATATGAAAATCCAACCAATAAATAAAGATAAAGAGGAAAGAGGAAGTGAAGGGAATATAAGGGGTAAAAGGTTAAAACACAAGGAAACATACACCAATAAGATCCTAATATGAACTAGTAATTGATAAACACATATGTACTATAAAAAAATGCAATTTGACAATTAAAACTACCCCTAGACCAAAATTAGGTGTCTACATAATCTCATAATTTCATGAGTGTGTGTGCATACATATCAAAGTAAAACTAAAAAGCTTACCTAGAGTGTTCATAGAAGATGCCTTAATCTATAAATTGATAAGAGTTATTGTAATCAATATAGGAATGATAATGAACTTGTTGAATAAATGATTCCCTTGGTATGGTATGACATATTTCAATTTCATTTGATAAGAAATTAAAATTATATAACAATCGTAAGCTTCTTAAAGAGTAATGTATCTCAAATGTTGTTAAATAAATTTAACAAAGATCAGTGAACTTGTATTATCTCCAATTCAAATTCAATCAAGCCTTACATGATTGAAAATAAACAAAAGCATGTATTTAGTTTTGAATTATTATTTTTATTTAACCTATTCGAATAATCATATTTAAAATCTCATGAATTTTTATATTCAAGTTTAAATTAAATATTTCTAAAGGGGATCTCACACCATTTGATCTATGTAAAATCAGCTACACAGACTTTTTAAAAGTTGAGAGGGACTCTTGGGCTATTGGATCTTTTTGTATCTGATGACATGAGATATATTGAAAAATGTGATGATTTCATTGATTAAAATCACTCAAACGATAAAATTAAGGCTCCTAACACCAATATTTAACAGTTATATTCATGGTATGAAACCTCAACCTTAAAATCTATGCATGATGGATTCAGAAAGGATCTACAAAGTTAAAGGGACACTATAAAACGTGATCTTATTATCTCCTTAAAATATAATCCTTAGTCACGCAATATATAAAACTTAAACATTTTATAAATAACATCTTTATAATAGGGATGTCACATTATTCAATTTGAAAAAGATAAACCATATGAGCTATTTTTGTTTTGAGCATGGATCTCAGGCCATTTGATGTTATAAAATATAACAATGTGAGATATTTTGAAAGAAAACAATGATGCTAGCAAGAAAGAGTGCCTCACACTATCACATCAAGGATTTTAACAAGAATTTCTAGTCATCAAATTAAGTATAAGGAAAATGCATGGAAAATGTAGAGAGTTATATATTTGAAGTTTTCACATTCCATGCAAATATATTATAACTTTTTAGAATAACCATGTTCTTATTTTTTACTCAACATTTTAAATCACCACCCATGATCACTCATCATGAGAAAGGATTTATGATGAATCCTTTCTCATGATAATAGGTCATGGGTGGTGATTTGAAACATCGAGTAAAAAATAAGAACATAAATATTCTAAAAAAGATATAATATATGTAGAGAGTTATTTATAAACTTAAATATCTTATTGAAATTTATGATCTTATTTGAGATATAAAATACTACTAAGCTATTTGTAATATATCTTAGGACCAAGGAGATTTTAATTGATGAAAATAAATATTTGGCCCATAATGAATTAACAAAGTCACTCGAAGATACACCTATATAATAGATATGTGAAAGCTCCACCAACCCAAATCAAAGTGTTTAAGGGCAAGAGTAATTCTATGAGACTCATTGGTATTAAATCAATGAAAAAGGAACATTGAATCAATATTTTCAAAAAGTAGGTGAGATTGAGATGGGGAATTAGATCCCATAAAATCATTATGAGATATTGACCTAATGAGGCCATTCTTAGTAAATAAAAGGACTGGTATGAATAGTCGTGACCTAAATAATGTTGACTATTAATCCAAGATACTAAAAGAAAAATATTCAAGAAGAGATGTAAAATAGGGATTTTGATATACTCTTGTACCCATAAGAAACTTTATTTTCTTCTCCATAAAAATTTAAAGCACTTATTTTGAGCCAAAGTTTATTATTTAGACCTTATCCCAAGTCCCTTTTATTTGTAGTATTTGGCCTATGCTATAAATTGTGTAAAATATCCCATGCCCTCTTATTGAAGTGTAATTCATTTGTGCATACTTTATACAATTGATGAATGCTATTGTGACTTTTATTTGTTTGCCCTTGGATATTTTCTTGTTATTGAAACTCTATGTCTACATTCAATTTGCATATTTCCCCTTGCATTTATTTTATTAATTTGTGTCCATTTCCATTCATACATAAGTGATTGCTTTGTGTTTATTGAGATATATAATTAATCCATTTCTTATTATAATGTATCACTAATTTTACTTTTATGTATATCTATAACTCTTTCCCCCTCCAATATTTATCTTTATGCATTTAGCTTAGGTAGATTAACATTAGTAGAAGAAACACGACTAGCTAAATCTAGAGGTTCTCTTACAAGATCAGTCCTACACATTCAAGATTTCTCATGTTGTGACTGTTGCATGGATGAAACCAATTGGGAAAAATTGTCATTATATGTTTTTGGCAAACTTAGTGGAATGGGATTCTCCTCATTCAAATATTTGTAGTTAAGGTTTAAATGAGAATCTTTGTCATTTTAAATATTTTTTAGGCTAATCCAATTACCTGGTGACTCTATTGGTTAAAAAATCTAAAATATATATTTGAGTATATCCCAGCCCCGATTTAATTATTTTCAATTTTTTTTAATGAAATCTTTATAATGGTTAACCCAAGAGATTTACCGTTTGTCTCTTGGAATTTTACTATCCCCCTACACATGTAGTAATGGAATGACATTCCAAATCCAAAATTTAGAGAACTTATTGCATTCATATGAGATCTCTACATCAACCCTATATACCCCATTAGGTATTCGTAAAATCTATGTACAGTCTATTACATTAAAAATCTTGATGTATACTTAAGGATACTTTAATCTTCTCTCAAAGGTAAAGCACAATAATGGTTTTAGTTATTGGAGTCACAATAAATTTCAAGATAGGATGAGTTGGGATAAGGAATAAATAATTAATTTAAGGATAATGCAAATGCTATGTTTTTTATGGAACATCTCACAAAAATCAAAATAATATCCATAGAGGTCATATTGGATTTCAATCTCAAATTTTTAAAGATATGGGAAAATAATACATGCATAATTCAAACCTTTATTAGGTATAACATTATTATATTATTAATATAAGTTCATTTTTATATTTTCCTCTTGATTTAATCCTTAAGAGGAGATAATCTTCCTCAATTTTATGACATCATTATGTTAGTTGAGAGATAAAACATACAAACTGGTTAAATTTAGCACATAAATATAATACCCTTATTTCTCAATGTTCCTATGACCCCAAACTCTCATTATTAGATCCAACACCCACAAAACTATCCCAAATCACATCGATAAGTTCTAGCTCAATGGTAAAAGTGATAAGTTTATGCATGGGCTAGGATGAGCTAAAACTATCTTATTTCTCTTAATAGACTAGGACTCAATTAAGGTTAATTTAATATATACTATGTACAATTTGATGATATAGTAAGGACCAATGATGTACATAGATATATTATAGGGTAACCTAAAACTCAAATGTTAAAAGTAAAGGGTTCTAAAGCCTAAGCCTATAACATAATAATATATATCTCACTAGACCTTAACAAAGATAAATGGTTATAACTATGGTTGTAAATGTGAAAGTAAAGTTAATGGTTATAAAATAAAGTAAATTATGGTTTATATTATTGTGAAGGGGTAAGGTGAAATGGTAAACCAAATGGGGGTATATACAACTTAAAGTGACTAATGGCAAGTCTAGACAATTTTATGTCTACAATAGCTTATTTGATATAAGGAAAAACATAAACAAGGATATACACATTCATATACATATACAAATAAATAAATTAATTTATAATATACTAAGTGAATAAAGGAAATAATGTATGTATCAAAATAGTTACCTTGGGGTGGACCTATTGATGCTTCAAACTCCCCCTTGGATCAAGTGGAGCTTTGAAAATTTTTAGGTTGAAGATCTCAAATAGTTGGATTAAGACATAAATATCTTTAGTTAGGAACTCCTAATGACTCCTCATATTTATATTCAATGACACCATAAGTCAAGATCTCTAAAATGAGGTTCTAATCCACTAACACTCCCAAATAATTCCTTGTAGCAAAAAAAATGATTACAATTAGAGTGTATGAATGTGATATGATTTATTTGAAATGAAATATGACCCCTATATATACTATTAAGATAATAAATACCAACCCTAAACTCTAATTTTATGGTATCAACTAGTCTGATATAGTTGGAAGATGTTAGTTGGTAGAGTATGGTATCAGCTAGGTTGATACAATATAAATGTCAGGAAACACTCATACAGTTGTATCTAACTAGACAATATAATATAGGAAGTATAAAGGCATAAAATAGATGCTATCAACCAAGACTATATCATAGGATATAAGAAAGATATTAAATTTAGATAAAAAGAAAACAAAAGTAGTAAATAGATGGAAACTTGGAAGAGGTCAGACTGATAATAATGATGATGTTATAGGACATGATTCCAAAATATCTCAAAAACTAACATGAGCCATTCCTACCCCATTCCCAATGCACTATTTAAGGTGTAAACTCAAGGAGATTGATGCATCAACTATCTTTAGTAAAATATGAAGTATAAAATTGTAGAAATATTGTATAAGTGAAAAGTGTGCAATAGAGTCCATTTTGTATAAAACATGGGTTTTATTTGAATGCCAAAATTATGTAGAATATGAAAAGTCTCCTATAAATATAGAAGTGACTGATTATGAAGGTGAAGTGACATAGTCTCCTTGCAGAACTACAAATACCCTATATTTTAAAGGAAAGGATTGATCTATGTTTTTGAGAAATATAATGACATAGAGGTCATAGTTACCTTAAGAGTTTATGTGTTATTTATACTTTGTACACATTAATTTTACCTTAGTTATTTATTTCATTTTCTATTTGAATATAGGTATTTGATATGTTAAATGTGTCTAAGTTGATAAAAAAAATTATTCTAAGATGAATGAGCACTAATAATGAATGAATTCACTATAGGATAAAACCATAATATTTGAATCCTATAACTTCTTATATCAAGAACATGCATTAATATTCATATACTATAAAACATTAACATGTTTTGATGAGAGATTATAGGAACCTATGATAGCAAGGGTGTAGTGAGCATGGAAACATGTTGAGATGATAGACCTTGAATGCTTGTTGGATGAAAGGATACAAAAATTCACAAAGGAATAAGCAAGAATGGTGGGAGGTTATGATAAAAAAAATCATAGTTGAACATATCCATGGTGAGATTTATAAAATTTTACAATTCAAATCACCTAAACTTATAACTACATAGTTGTCAAGGATTGAGTATTACTACTTTAGGCCTAGATAAATAGAGGACTTTGTTCAAGATGAAAAAAAGTGAAAAGTGAGAAACTTAGATATAGAATTTAATTTTTCAATTGATCACTAGTTGAAGATTACAATTGATGGATACAACACTGAATTTGTTGTTTAAAGATATATTAAATTTGAATCTACATATGACTTGTTTTTAAGAGGAATCTAAGAAAAAATATTATAGTGACTTCATAATTCATTCAAATTTTGGTTGTAGACAAGGCCATGGTGCAAATACCAAATAAAATGGAGTATTTTCTAGGGTGATATAGTGATGTGGACTAATAGGATTTGAATGATGAGGAATTAAGATAAGGAACTTGAACCCAAAAACTAAATATGGATTACAAAGACAAGTAGAGAAAGAAGGTAATTATGGGACTTCAATGAGAACTATGAAAATATAAGATATGGAACAAATAGAGTGATCCTAAAGGAAATTATATTAGGAGTGGGATAGAGACTATGAAGACAACATGAGAAACTATATCTATAAAAGATTCTATAGACTACATAGATGGGGAGTGAAAATTCCTAAAAGAAATAAAAAGATAGTTAAGTATTTAGGTATGGAATCATAGAAAGAATAAGGGAGAGGTTGAAGATATCATGGGGAAATTGTAGAGATGATCAAAATTGGGAGTCCATAGATTTTAAATCACAAGTCCGTAGATTTGAAATCGCAAGTCCGTAGATTAGAAATTGCAAGTCCATAGAAATCCCACATGAAGAGGGATAATTATTTGGTAATATCATGCCTCAGCCACATGGGAGAAATCAGCCACTTTACCGAGCCACATAGCTCGTGATCCACCTGCCACGTCCCAAAATATGATAAAAGTGAAAATAGACATGCCAAGTCAAAGATCAAAATTTGGTCCTAATAATGGTTTCAATTTAGAGTTTAAATGATGGCACACTATAGATCTAGTTGAGAGCTTTCTGATGCATTTTTTGGAACGTAAATCCGAGTTTGGGAGCTCCTGTTATGGCCATTTGAAATTGGTCAAAAAATGTCTCTTGTGACATGTGGCACGTGTTTCAAGGTTGTTTCAACATTTGGACCTATCAGACGTCAACACTTGGAAAATTTAAAAGATTTAAAAAAATGGTTCAATGACATGCCACGTCATCAACATACCACGTGGAGTTAAGCGTGAGATAAGCTTGTTGAGCAAGGTGGCAAGCTCGAGGGAGATCAAGAGAGTTCTTAGCTGAGTCACATGGAAAACTTCAATAGTGCCTACGTATAGGCTAAACTTAGTGCCCAAGTATCCCATGAAAAGGGGCATTGACATATTCAAGGAGGATGCTAAGCTATTTAAATCATGTAAATTGCCTTCCACGTAGCCCATGTGGGATATGAATAAGTCTAAGTGCCAAAAAAGGAGGAAGATTTCAAACTCAAGCATAAAGTGCCTAAAAGAAAGGGCCAACGGTTTAAACCCTTGACCTACCACCCAAAAGGGATAGACTTTGACTACTTGTGTTGCAGTGGTCAAAGTGTTGTTTAAGGCATGAATTTGTATTTAAAGGCAAGCTTCTGGCCGACTGTGTATTGGGAAATGTAGACCTGCTTATAGTATTTGGTCATTTTGGAACCCTTAGAGGCCAAATCAGAGCTCAGAGTAAACTAAAAAGTTATTTAGAATTCTGATATGATCTATGAAGTATATTCATTTTCCCATTTTGGAGAATTGGTGATGCCATTTTGATCTATAGAAGTTGCCAATTTTGATTTGGAAAAGCCTTTACTTGTGATTCAGGAAGGTGAAGGACGCGCTGAGTTAGCCAAGGTCTTTCGAAGGTCTAATCACTATTATTTCAGAGAGATATGATCTTTTATTGTTTGTAAGTATTATTTTAGCTTGCAAAATTTAGCAACATTAATGGATCGATTTGATAAGAACCCGAGGACGTAGGAATTCTGAACCCCGTAAACAATTTCTATATTTTGATCTTTGGATTCATTTTTGCATTTCAGTTTTAGTTATTATTCAGATTATAAATTCAGATTTTTAATCAGAATGCAAAATTTAATGAATTGATCATTTACGAGAAACTAGATAAAATCAAGAATTTAAAAAATTTGATAGTTTCAATGGATATTTGATGTGATCTATCAAATCACTTATTTTAGTTTTGAAATATGATATTTGGATCAAATTTTAATCATATTTAATCATTCCAACATATTATAAGCTGAGAAATTTAGAATCCATACTTTTAAAATTTCACTTAGAGTTTATCTGTGGAGTTTACAGATCAAGTTGGTATCAGAGCAATTAGAATGGAGGGATTGCTTCTAGTTGTGTATTGACAGTTGCTTCCAGAATAGTTGGATTATTAGTTTGTAGATTGATTATATTGTAGTGTGCAGTGTGAAATTAGGTGTTTTTAGGAAACCATGGGCAAGTTGTCACATATTGAGGTCATCAAAGATGAAAATGTAATCTTGAGATGCTAGAAATTTGCACTTGAATTGCAAGTGGCAAAGTTAAAATCAGAACTTGAATCCAAGGATGAGCTCTTGATTAGATTGCAATGTGGTGAGTGTGAAAAGGTAAAGCCTTCAACTTCAGATGTAGAGACTATGATTGAGTGCAGTGTAAGTTTTTCACCACAAAAATATTCATCTTCTTCTACGATTTCAGATTCAGATTCTAGTAATATTATTTTTGGTGACTTTGAAAGATACTCTAAGGGCATAGGATCTAAATTGTTGTTTAAAATGGGTTATAATGGAGGAGGACTTGCTAGAGATAACCAAGGTATATCTAACCCAATTTAGGTAGAGCATAGATCTCTTCATGTAGGTTTGGGTTACACTAGTGAGTATGTGGAAATTAGAGAAACTTCCTCCATGACTAAAGGAAGACAAGATTTTAATAGCAAAGGACCGAGGCCACTAGTAGAGCATGTATGATGTAAGATGGAAGGTAGAAGAGGTATTGAGATTCCACCTCCTAGTTCCTACACTAGAGTTAGCACTAAATCTTCTGATCCACTTTTTATGTTTAAGAAATTTGGATTTAACATTCAGAAGATAATGCAATCATTTCCATGCACTTTTTGTGGGATGCATAACCACAGTGTTACATTTTGTTGGAAGAGACATGCTTTGCTTAAGCAGATTGTAGGTGTTAAGAACCATTCTTGTCATGGCAAAGCGAGAAGAGGTAAAAGGGAGACCTCACCTAAGAAGGTTGTTTGCACTCATTACCTTATGAGTGGACATCGGATTGATCATTGTTTTAAACTTCAATCATCTTCACATTCTGGAAATGGTAAAACTAAGATGATTTATCAACCTATTACTAAGGTCAATGAAGTTAAATCAATCCATAATGATGCTAAGGAATCCACTAAGACAATCAATTTCACTAGGAAGAAAGAAATGATTAAGTGGATTATCACTACATTCTTTTTATAAAGCATGGTTAAGAATTCACCTAAGCGAATGAATGAGCTTTGATAGATGTAGATTAGAGTTGGTGGGAACACTTCAAGATAGGTTTATCATATGAAGTTTTTCAATTCTCACTTTTTGATAACTCTAATCTCCTATTTATGCTTTGTGAGTTGTCTAGAGGACTTGAACTCATTTGATTAGTTGGAGATAATAGCAGAATGCATGTTGTAGGTTGAGTTAATTCCTTACAACACTTATTTGACTGCTATTTTGAATGTATCTATTTTTGCACATGGATGTATAGATGCATTGTTAAGACCCTATGGGCATGTTTAGATGTTAGGCAACATACACTTTTGATTGTTTGCATTTGCTTAGCATATAAGTCCCATACTAGGGCATTGTATTACAACATGTCCACAACATTTATTGTATGTTGTTAGCATTACAAACTTGTCTTGCAGTTACATTGGGATTTTTTTTAGTTTTTGGTAATTCACCACTTTATAGGATGTGACATTTGGGTAGGCAGTTTTGGTATGTTGTAATCGCTTTAGCAGCTGCAGATTCACTTACTCATGCCTTTGGATTAGGCATTTTTGTAGTTTGATTGTGAATCATTTTAATGCAATTGTTTATACCTCTTGCTATGATTTAGTTCTATTTTCATGAATGCAGTAGACTAGTTTGTAGTTTCAGGGGATATTGGACTTTTGGAGACCAAAAGCCTTCCATTGGGGAGGTGTGATCAGAAATTGGGAGTTCATAGATTTGAAATCACAAGTCTGTATATTTGAAATCATAAGTCTGTAGATTTGAAATTGCAAGTCTGTAGAAATCCCACATGAAGAGGGATAATTTTTTGGTAATATCATGCCCTGGCCACATGGGAGAAACCAACCACTTTATCGAGCCACATAGCTCGTGATCCATCTGCCACGTCCCAAAATATGATAAATGTGAGAATAGACATGCCAAGTCAAATATTGAAATTTTGTTTTGATAATTTTTTCAATTTAGAGTTTCAATTATAACACATTGTAGAGCTCGTTGAGAGATTTTTGACGCATTTTTTAGAACATAAATATGAGTTCAGGAGCTCCTATTATGGCCATTTGAAGATTGGTCAAAAAATGTCTCTTGCAACATGTGGCACGTGTTTCAAGGTTATTTCAACATTTGGACCTATCAGAGGTCGATACTTGGAAAATTGAAAGGTTTGAAAAAAATGGTTCGATGACATGCCACGACATCAACATGCCACATGGAGTTAAGCGTGAGATAAGCTCATTGAGCAAGGTGGTGAGCCCGAGGGGGATCAGGAGAGTTCTTAGCCGAGTCACATGGAAAACTTCAATGGTGCCTATGTATAGGCTAAACTTAGTGCCCAAGTATCCCATGAAAATGGGTGTTGACATATTCAAGGAGGATGCCAAGCTATTTAAAGCATGTAAACTACCTTCCACGTAGCCCATGTGGGATATGAATAAGTCTAAGCGCCAAAAAAGGAGGAGGAAGATTTCAAACTCAAGCATAAAGTGCTTAAAAGAAAGGGCCGATGGTTTAAACCCTTGACCTACCACCCAAAATGGATAGGCTTTGACTGCTTGTGCTACGGGGGTTGAAGTTTTATTCAAGGCATGAATTTGTATTTAAAGGCAAGCTTCTAGCCGACTATGTATTGGAAAATATAGACCCGCTTACAGTATTTGGCCATTTTGGAGCCCTTAGAGGCCAAATCAGAGCTTGGAGTAAACTACAAAGTTGATTATAATTTTGATACACTCTATGAAGTATATTCATTTTCCTAGTTTGGAGAATCGGTGATTCCATTTTGAGCTATAAAAGTTGCCAATTTTGATTTGGAGAAGCCTTTGCTTGTGATTCAGGAAGGTGAAGGACATGCTGAGTCAGCCAAGGTCTTTCGAAGGTCTGATCACTATTATTGCAGAGAGATACGATATTTTTTTGTTTTTAAGTATTATTTTATCTTGTAAAATTTAGCAACATTAATGGATCGATTCGATAAGAACCTAGGGGCTTAGGAATTCTGAACCCCGTAAACAATTTCTGTGTTTTGATCTTTGGATTCATTTTTGCATTTCAGTTTCAATTATTATTGAGATTATAAATTGATATTTTTAATCAGAATGTAAAATTTAATGAATTGATCATTTACGAGAAATTGATAAATTCAAGAATTTAAAAAATCTGATAGTTTCAATGGATATTTGATGTGATCTATCAAATCACTTTATTTTAGTTTTGAAATATGATATTTGGATCAGATTTTAATCAGATTTAATCATTCCAACATATTATAAGTTGAGAAATTTAGAATTTGTACTTTTAAAATTTCACTTAGAGTTTATTAGTGGAGTTTACGGATTAAGAGAGGAAATTATATCAGTCAAATAGTAGTTTTAGGAGTCAGTTACTAGGGAAGAGATTGTTTGGGGATGACAAAATCTAGTCTTTTTAAGAAATATTTTTGAATTTTAGGGTGGTTTTAATTTTAATATTAAGAAATTTAGATACTCTACATAAGTATAATTCAATCCAAGGGTTCATGAATCTACTATGTTTAATTTATCAATTAAAAAAATTAGTTCAGAAGACAAGAAATCTGATAACTAGTTTGATGATTTCATAGAGAAATTTAAAGAGCTTAGCATATAAACTAAGAAGTTGCTTAAAAAAAGGGAACTATAACTCCAAATACAAATTTAGATAATTAAAAAACACCTATTAAATCAATTAAAAAATAACTAGTTGGATCAAATTCTAATGCAAGAAATATGGTTCTTAATGTGGTAGTTTTTTTTTTTTTTTTTTACTTTGACACCATATGATGGGTCCCTTGACCCAGGGCAATATATATTGACCTGCAAGATGAAATGGTAGGTTAAAGGTGTGACCATTGATTATGATAAAAGGTGAATGCTCATAGGATATTTTATACGTATAAATATATAATTCATTTTCAAAAATAACCGAAGATAATTGAATTCTCAACAAGTTAAATATAAACTGATCAGGCTATTCAAAATCTAAAAAAACACAAGTTAGACTATTTAGGACTTAAAGGAGATCCTACAAAAACATAGAGAATCTATTTCAGACTACAATTGTAAGTTATCTAATGTGATGACTAGGCAAACTTTTAATTCTTAGACTTAGACAAGGCTTCTTGGTTTGTGGAAATTATGTGACCTAAAATTATGTGTGTTATTATGCAAGATCCATTGTAATATAGGTAGAATATATATAATATTATGGATAATTTCCTTCTAATTCCTAAAAAAAGGATGAAAATGTAGATGCTATCTTATGCAAGATGGAGGAACTACAAGAAAGAAATAAACGTAGATTGGTAATATGGTTCACCAAGTGTGAAAAAGAGGGACATCATAAGAATGAAAGTCCAAAGATTAAAATAGAATTTTGTGAGATTTCCACATAGTCAAACATTCCATTATGAAATTCCATCTATTAAAATAATACGTACATCAACCTTAAAGTGTTTTTTTATCACACAACCATGATGATAAAAAAATATTGAGATATATAAGAGTTGAAAGAAGATATTGCTCTATTTTTTTGTAGAATCCACTCAAAAATTTCAAAATAGAAAAATAGGTGCACTGAGTCCATAGGTTTAAAAGGAAACACAAGGTGGTTGGGGTCCACTAATAACATAGTCTACTACTAGATGGATGCCTCAGTATCTATAGTACCAAGTGAGGCAGACTCCATAATCACCTAAGGGTTAAGTAACTTGGACATGATAGTCTCCATAGTATCGGGTGGGTGGATATCTTAGTATCCATAATACCAATAAGGTTGTAATCCTACATCTCCATAATAATAATAGGATGGGATATCCCTTCACTAAAAATACAATATGGGAGATATGAGGGTCAAAAAAAAGGTTGGGGATCACTTTAAATGTAGGGAGGTTACCAAGGATGGTACTAAGGGGGAAATCATAATTGCATGCAAGGGAACATACATACCTGATAACCAATTATTTGTTACATGTGTGGTGAAATCAATCATATCACACAAATTTATCCCTAAAATCTATAGAGGTATCCATATTTTCATATTGTAGAGTTACTAGAAAATACAATACTAAGGATTACCATGTATTAGGTAATCAAAGGAAAGAAAAGGTAGTGGAAAATTTAAATATGGTGAACTCTCACCCTAAAGATCCAACTTTCATATAAGTTGTCACCATAACTAAATATAAGGAGTAAGTACAATAGCACTGGAGATGCTTTGAGAGAATTTTATTATAAAATTTAAATGATAAGTACCCAAATAATACAACATAAAATATATTTATGAGTGACGTAACACAGTTACTCTAATCCATATAAATTCAAAATGCTTTTGAGGGAGATGTTGTGGTAGTGGATGCACAAATGTATGGTATATTATTATTATTATACTAAGGCAAGATACCATGGTTAACAAATTGAAAGATATTATCAAATTGGTAAGTAATATGTGTAATGAAGATATATCACATAATATTATAATTATTTTTGTATAACTTGTTAGACTATGTGAAAAGGGGATAACAATGACAAAAATAGGTAGTTTGGTATGTAAAGACAAAAATCCTTAGGATATCAATGTCATATTAGACATAGAAATCAAAACATATAAAGTCCCTAATATTTAATTTAATTTTGGGAGTATAGTGAATATGATTAAAAGGTTAACATGTGAAGCCATTGGTAAACTAACCCTTAATTATAGTCTTGTCACATTAGGTATTACAGACTATCATTGAGTGGAACTCATTGGGAAACTCAAGGATGTGGAGATTTAAGTGGAAGTTTTGAGTCTACATGACATTTTGAAGTCATAGATATGAAAACTAATGAAACACACTATCCTATGCTAATAGAGAAGAAGTGGGCTTATGATGGTCATATGAATATCAATATAATATAAGATCAACTAGAATCATATCAGTGAGATAATATCATTATCTATAAACTCCATAATTTTGTTAATAAACCAAAAGTTATATGCCTTATTTCTCTTTCACATTCAAAGGTCTTAGTGATGAATAAAATCCTTGTTCATGTGGCTATTTTAAGTCTTTTGATCTTTATGATGCCTTATTTTTACCTATCTATTGCACCCCTAGTGGTCCTAAGTCACCTTCTCCCAATAATAGGGGCCCCTATCTTATCTTGCTTGGTTTTAGATCTATTTAAGACTCAGGACACTAGCCCGGATTTTATGATAGTAGTGACATGTTGGAAATAGTACCCAATAATGGCTCTAGCATCCAATAGACATGTTCTCCTATGTTTGATTCCTAACCCTTTATTAAGCCTTATTTTATGTTTTTTTATCCCTCTTTTACAACTTGTCAGACATCAAACAAGGTCTTATATTGAAATCAAAGTTCTTTCTATATAAAGAGCCTCACAAGGCATTTTGCATATAACACTTACTATTTTGGGACATAATTACATAAAATCAACCAATAGTATAGCTTAATACTCTATATACTACTCAACCATCACATATAGACATTGCATGATTGATCAAATAAGGGCTTAAGCAAAAGTCATTCTAGCATTCCATGAAAATTTATTATTCACATTCCTTAAGGGAAAATTACATGTGATCTAAGATCCCTAGCATTGGGGTTAATGTAGGTAGTGTTCAGGATAATAGGGGTTCTTCTCTGCATGATCATAACATCCCATGACCTAGTTTTTCCCTTCTTTTTTATATTTTATCAAGTTATTTTTTCATATGTGCATGTACTCATTAAGTTTTTGAAAGAGATTCATCTAAAATAGTGACATATGCAAGCCCCTGGATGACACATAACTACCTATAGGACCCCCAAAACCTCCCACACCTTTCCTAAAAGTTTTAGATAGTTCTTATAGGAGGGAATATAGTTCCATAATTGGATACTAACACCACATGGAACTACTATCCTAATATTGATTCTAGTTTATAAGACCATATTTCAACCATAGTCAAATAATGATAGGCATCTGCATGTCTCTACACCCTTTTTTAGCTATCTGATTTGTAGAAAGACCTATTTACTTTTAGATAAGTACTCTTTCTCTTCTCACTTGCCATTTTGGGAAAGGTTAATTAAGTCAATTATTTCTAGTTTTCATTCTAGATTATTGTCATACTCATCCCTTTAAAATAATAGGATTTACACTCATTAAGTCCTAAAAGGTTAAAATATTTGGTGAACCCAACTTACTTTGAATATTACTTCAAACCCTAGTTTTGCCTAGGGTTTACCTTCTTCCAATTTTTGTGCAATCTATTAGGGTCACAAACTTCTATTTTTTCCTAAATTTTGACATAACCTAGTTCCTTAAAATTCATTTTATATTAGGGTTTCATTAATTTAATGTAATTTAAATTTTTGAAAAACAACCCTCATTCAAACCCTATATCCACATACTAGGTCCCTATACACCCAAATACTCGTAATTAGGGTTTCACTTACAATCCTAGTTTCTTTTACACACTTGGTTAAAAATTTCTCAATTTCACATATACTTATGTTATATTACATTTTACCTCTTGTTTTATTGTTATTCATTGTTTACATTATCTTCTTTGGCATGTTTAAAATGGAATCTAAGAAGTCTTCTACCCCTCACCCAATTGATGAATTTTTAATTTCTCTCATAATTATAATAATGAATAGACAAATTTTCAAGATTGGACATTAGAACATAATAATGACTGCATTTATAATGATGATGATGACTATTGTTATAATGATGGATATGAGTATTGTTATGAGCATGACAATGAAAATGTAAATGAGGATATGTTAGATGCATCATCTTATCTTTCCTCTCCCTCTTATCTTACACCTGAAAATCAAATGAAAAATATAATGCCAAAAGAGCCTCTTGTTGGTAGTGATTTATTCCAATGTGATCCTAGATTTTTAACTACTTTCACTACCTAATTATTCAAATTAAATCAATACAAGTGTAATACATGAAGTCCACTTTTTCATGATTTAATTAAAGTATATAAGAATAATGAATCTTCTTTACCCTTCTCAGGTAAGTTTGAAAAAACATGTACCAATGATATTACACATTTTAGCAATGCAAAAACTAAGGTATATGAAATTATTTTATCACTTTATTTTAAATTCCAATCTCAATGCAGTGATTCTTTACAACATTATGATGATGCAAATGTCTCTAACTCTTCTCCTACATGATATAATATGCAAAAAGAAAACATGATTTCTACTTTTTTAAACCTTGAATACAAGATTGAAAGTGATAATAATTCATGAATTCCACACATATATAGTGAACACATGCATTGAATTACACCCACACATGATGACACATTACATAGTAATAAAAAGCTAAAATTCTCTCATAATCTGTCTCTTAGTGAGCATGTGGATGATACTTCCACTCTTGCTTCTATAAGTTAATTAAACTTTTATTTTAATGAACATTGGGATAATGATGATTAATGTGATTATTATGATGAGGAAATATAATCTACACCTTATAGTTTTCTTCTTACTTTACCTATTTCTCTTGTTCAAACAAATATTAGGTCACATGTAAAACACACACACACACACACACACACACACACACACACACACACACACACACACACACACACACACACACACACACACACACACACACACACACACACACACACACACACACACACACACACACACACACACACACACACACACACACACATTCTTATGTTCATAATTTAAATTTACTTGAGAATAAAGTACCTTTTATTCAATTAGCATGTGATACTTATTTACAACTTAAAAATATAAGAAGTGTCAATGAATCTATCTCAACCTACCTTAATACAATAGAACATGTTTCTCAAACTAACCCAAATTAGGGTAATAACTCATTTCCCTCTAACTAGATCCCAACTATCACACCTCCAAAGGTTACAGAGAGCAAACAAACCCTCCCTAAAAAATATTCCCAATGTAATATACCAATATCTAAGATATATAATTAAATTCAAAAGTTAAATGAGCCCCTTTTTAATGATAATATACCTTCACAAAAGATAATCTACTTGATGCAAGTTATGGATGATTTACAATAAAAATTACATCATCTGACATTAGAAAGTAAAGCATACAAATCATGGGTGGATTCCAATGCCATCCATAATAATGCTATCCTACACCAAATTTTCAATGCAACATTACCATGAAAACTATAGATATCAGATTTACCAAAGTTTGATGGAAATGGAGATCCATAATTGCATTTTGAAGTTTATAGGAAAGCTATGACACATGTTACTAGAAGTTTAAATCTTTTACATCTATTTACTAGGACACTAGAGGGTCAGTCAATAGAATGGTTTAATCATTCAATCCCTAGTGGTTCATTACATACATACAATGAATTATAAAAGGTCTTTCTCATGCTTTATATTGAGAATAAGAGACCTTGGGTTACATATGAGAGGTTGCCTTCATTACAACAAGGCTAATAATAAATAGTTAGTGAATACATTCTAAGATTCAAAAAATGTATGCATCATTTGATATACCAACCAATATATTTAAATGTATATTACCTTTTTACTAGAGGTCTCATTCTCCCTATTTGAGAGAAATTTCTATATAAGACATCACAATCATTCAAACATCTATGTTACACAACACTGGGATTAGATAAAAAGTTAGGCCTAGTGGTTACACATTTAGAGGTAGATTTGGATGTAGGCTTCTCAAATCCCCAATCATCAAACATGGTACAAGAACCTACTCCACTTATAATTAAAAAACCAGTGGAATAGAAACAACCAATAAAGATAATCAACAAGGCAAAAGATCCACTGCATAAAGCACCTCTTATAATGAGTAGAGCATATGACACACATAAAGGGGATATACATTTTAGATAGGGATAGGCATCATGTAATTTTTATTACATTATTACATAGGATATGATCACACTTCCTCATACTAATAATCATCTAGCACATTGTTTGCACAAGGTACAAAATAAGCCATATTACAATTTTCATAAGATAAATAAACATTCAGATGATCATTGTTATGTAATCTGATCCTGTATTGACTAGTCTATCAATCAAGGAATTATAGAATTCACACAAAGAGCACTAAGATATCAGTATACACACTCTCCTAGATCACACTCGTATATGATAGAATTATCCTAGGATATTCTTTTTGAGGAGCCATTGGTTACTCATCATATGAGCCATGTGGTTTCTAGGACACCTATTTATGAGTGATCTCATGCACCATAATTCAATAGATATGGTAGCAAATCTATAGATATAAGGGCTCATCATCAGTTCAAAAACCTATTAATATATTTGGAAATAACTATAGAATTTAGTGCACAACATCATTTCGAACACCTATCAAGATATTTGAAAACAACTATAGAGGTCAAAGCATAACATCAATTTAAACACCAATCAAGATATTTATAAATAATTATGGAGATCAGAGCACAACATCAATTCAAACACCTATCAATATATTTGTAAATAATTACAAGGATCAAAATATAGCCTCAATTTGGACATTGATCAAGATATTTTCTAGAGATCACAGAGCTCAGAATAAAGTTTTAACACAACAACCAATCAATATATTTGATATATAATCTACACACCTAACCACTAGTAGTGTATCACATGTAGTTCTAGTTTTAAATTCTACTTCTACACTAACACAACATGAGTAATATGGTCATTGGTTTTCCATGCCATCCAAGTTTAGATAGGGCATACCATTGTCACATGATCTACATGAATATATCTTACAAAACACTTATCAAACCTATACTAATAAACAACATTCCTAATCCACTACACATATACCTAAACATTTGTAAACTAATAAAAATTCATTATATCTACTCAGCCAAATACCATATACCAATATCACCATTTAAAATAATTAAACACATGTCAAGATACATAATATAACCAGATCAAGATATCAACATACATAGTGACAATATAAATAATGAACATCCATATATATAACTCAAAATATTGTTTCAATGCAATCATAGTACATCACTCAATAATGCAAACATAGCATTAGGACTAGTCCCCTCACTCTCACTCTCCTACATATCCATGATAGAACTAAAGGCTATGCTCTCCCTCTATGACCTAGATTGATGACTGTGTCTACTCTTCCTCTCTTGGTATATACCCATACAAGGCATACATTTTGTATGGTCTCATTGTAGACAAATGTAGTCATATACTATCTGACTATTATCCCCACCTAAAGAGTTAGGTGTGGCCATGGTTTGTCTATGTAACTCTGTATGTGCCTCATCTCTATTTATAGTTACTTGTATATATGCTATAGTAGGTATTATAGATTAATTAAATAAATGGACATGAACACCAGTAACATTGGTGGCCCTCTTTAATAATCCATCCTCCATGCTATCATCAAGGATATGCCATGTCAATACATAGAGCATAAGCTTGATGGTAGTCTCCTACTACTTGTCATTACCTGAACCTACACATATAAATACAATACATCATATTCCTAATCAAATAAAAGAGAAACCAAGTACATAGAATGTAAAATCATAATATAATAACTTACCATCGACAAGCCTGAGGGGATCCAAATCTAGTACATCCTCTGTGATAATCCCACCTCTCAAAAATAGAGGTTCCCATCTATGATCTCTCCATCAAGTTGTATAAACATCATTAACTCCTACATCATATACATATAGTATGTCAATAGCAAGATCCTATTTTATCAAAAGAATGGGGGATAAATCAGAAAATGATGTCATAGGCCCACTACCTGGTCTCACAAGAACTCAAGAAATCCTCAACCATACCACTAATGCTAGGGGCAGAAATTCAACCACGTCAAAATTTCATGTAACCCACTCATACTAGAACTAATCATACACATTGACCCAATGGTTATGAAACCAACAGTTCACTTGAATCAATCTAAGTTGAGTACCATCATTAGGCCATCCCTCATAGCCCCTATAGGGCCTCTAGATAATGTCCCCAGCTATCAAACTATTCATCACATACTGACATTGTATCATGATCCTCTTGAGTACATGAACCATCCTAGTCCACATTTATGCAAATGACTATGGATGGGCCTGATTATCTTGTATAGGCAAAGTTGGCCTACTCATTGATATGTGCTCATAAGACTAATAGTGTAGCAGTATAGATGATCCAATTCCTCCACCACAAATTTCTTGTGTGAAATAATATAAATCCCTATACAGGTGGTCTAGTATCATTTGAACCCCAAAATATATAGTATCATGTTATTCTATATCCTAAACTATCTCATGCATCGTATAGGATATCAAAACCATTATCCCATTTATAACCAAAAATGAAGCTAATAAAATAGCTAAAAACTTCCAAAATCATGGAACATCAACATTAATAATCGATGTCAATATTATATCATTATGGCTTCTTGTATAATGATTCCCTATAACCATAGTAGAGAAATACCTAGAAGCCAACTATATAGCCTGAGCACTTGTCTCCTCCTATAATATGGTTTTCTACCCAAAAATAGGTAGCTATAAAATCTTGTACACATCCTCTAGGGTAATGGTCATCTCCCTAGTTGATAACTAGAAAGTGTAGGTGTTTGTATCCCATCTCCCATAGAGTGTAGCCATCATGTGTTTATCCTAAGGAATAGTATCCAGGAATGCATCTAAAAACCATTCTCTCAATCATGGAAATATCAAAATTTAAAAGGGGTAGATCGCATAAAGTCTCCATCATCAAGCCAATCTAAAAATCTCTCATACATACAATAACCTATAAAAGTACAACCAAATCTGACATCAACAATGTATAATATCAAAACAATAAATAATAATAGGCATCAAAACCCAATAAAAAATAATCAACATTACAAATCAAGGAT
Source organism: Torreya grandis (assembly GCA_037957365.1). Classification (NCBI taxonomy): domain Eukaryota; kingdom Viridiplantae; phylum Streptophyta; class Pinopsida; order Cupressales; family Taxaceae; genus Torreya; species Torreya grandis. Next base: position 1,372,551 of record JARHVA010002910.1, on the reverse strand, counting down.
ATTATACACTAGCATGAATACAAAATAATAGCACTAGATAGTAGTGCCACATCTTAGACACTAGTGGCAAGTCCTAGTAAGTAACACCCATATAAAGACAATACTACCAATGTCCCCAAACAAGACCTAAAACTATCAAATTTTCAATAAAAATACTAAAAAATGCATTACAAATGACAAGCATAGGAAATAGTATGGGATCCTTACTAGGGTAACTACCTCCCTGGCCTGGATCCATGCCTCCAGCTCCTCATATCAGGTCAAATTGGCTCCTCATATCCTTGGCATATTCTCTATCTCAAAAAAACAATTACTCTAAACTCCAATGCTTTAAATGAACTAAAAAAATATTCAAATAACATATTTATGTCAACTTATCAAATTCTACCTTATTAAGGTTGTCTTTACATGCTAATTTCACCAACTAATACCAATTTCTTGCTAACATGATATCTTGAGAACCATAACTTTGATTTCTGAGCCATCTCTTGCACATGGGACTTGAGATCAATGTGCCTTGCACATATTAGTTAAATTGATGACCAATTACTTTTAACTCTACAAAATCATAAAAATAATATTTACATAATAAAATCAATATAAACAAAATGTTTATCCCTTTACCAATTTAAAATAATAACTCTATTATAATAAATAAATTATTCAAACTTAAATCAACATCAGACCCACTAATTAACACTAGTACAACTAATCATTACCACTTTTGGTTGAAAACCCTCACCATAGTCTCAATTCTCTTGCTAAAAGGGGAAAATACACACAAATTGATTTAGACACATAGAGGTTCATACACAGGTTCACATAGATACATAGGTCTACTCAGATATAATGATTCATACACATAGGTATATATAGATATAAGTTATTCAAACACATAGGTCTATATACATATAAATATAATTAGAATCACAAGATCACACATATACATAGTCTACTCAAATAAAACTATTAGACACACATGTCTATGCATGTATACATATTTTTAGATACATAGGTCTACTCAGATATAACTATTTAGACACAAAGGTATATATATATATATATATATATATATACATATATATATATATATATATACATATATATATATATATATATATATATATATATATATACACAAGTCTACACAAAATATATAGATATTCAGATGCATAGGTTCACATAGTTACATAGGTCTACTTAGATACAACTATTCAGATACATAGGTCTATTCATATACAACTATTCAGACACATGTATACCCAAATACAACTACTCAAATATAAAAATGTTTAGATAAAAAACTACATTACTCATATATCAGGATTAGGGGGAATGATGTAGAATACACATCCTTGATCTCTATTTTTATATTATCAAGTTATACCTAATATCACTACCAAGATGTCACTAGGTTTTTACTAGTTTGGGTCACAAGACCATTTACAATGGTTGATCCATAACATTCTATCAAACCTAGTTTACATACCCAAATTTAGTTCATATATCAGTGGGGAAAGCAAGCCTTGTTCCTCCACACATGTAGTTTGCATACCTAGATTCAATTAACATATTAGAGTGGGGGAAAGCAAGTCTTTTTTCTCCACACATTAAATTTACTTACTATGATCGAGTACATATATTAGGATAGGGGAGAAATAGGGTTTTATTCTTCATGATTTAGTGCACCATTCAGATTCAATAAAGAGGACATTCACACTATGGAGTTCCTCATCAAATATTTCACTCCATCTCCTGTCCACTTCTCTGGCCAAGAAGTGGGCCAAGTCTAGAACACATCCACATAGGTAAGTATAGATTCATGTTCCTCTTTTTATTTTACTCTAGTACTTTCATTTAATTGCATTACTAGAATAAAAGGGACACAAATGTAAACACTCTAATTTATTCAAGCAACCAAAAGTACTATTTCTTTTGTTGCTCTTTCACATGAAGGTATTAGTGATGCATACAATCCTTGTTCATATGGTCATTTTTAGTCTTTTGATCTTTCTTATGTCTTATTTTTCACTATCTATTTCACCTCCAATGGTCCTAAGCCCTAGTCACATGGGCCCCTGGCATGTCTTATTTTTTTTAAAATTTACTTTAAGCCTCAAGGTACTAGTCCCATTTGCAAGATAATAATACCATGTGGTGCTAATGTCTAATTATGGATCTCATGTTTGATAGACATTTTCTCCTATGTTTGAGTCCTAACCCTTTCTTGAGCCTTCTCTTATGTTTTTATCCCTCTTTTACAACTTGTCTTTCAATGAACAAAGTCCTATATTCGAATCAAAGTTCCATTTATATAAATATCCTCACAAGGCATTTTACATCTAGCAATTACTTTTTTGGCACATAATTATGTTAAATCAATTTATAGTACAACTCAATACTCTTCATACTTCTTAGCCATCACATCTAAACATTGCATACTTGATCAAAGAAGGGCCCAAGTAAAAGTCATTCTAGCATACCATGTAAGTTGATTATGCACATTCCTTAAGGGAAAACTACATGCAATATAAGAGCCCTAACATTGGGGTTAATGTAGGATACAATCAAGATAATAGGGGTTCTAATCTACATAATCATAGTATCCCAAAAACTATCTCTTATCTTACTTTTCACATTTAATATGGTTGTTGTTTCATGTGTGTAGGTACTAATTAGGGTTTTGGAAGAGATTCAACTAATATAGTGATACATGTGAGCCCCCGGATGACATAAAACAACTTATATGACCCCCAAAACCTCCTAGAACTTCCCTAAAAGTTTCATATAGTTCTTAAAAGAGGGATACTAGCACTATAATTAGACACTAATACAACATGGTGCTACTTTCTTGATATTGGAACTACTATCCAAGACCAGATTTTAACAACTATTAGAGAATAATAGGTGTTTACTTATCTTTATAGCCTATTTTAGTTCCTTGATATGTAGAAAGACCTATTTAATTTTAAATAAGTACTCTTTCCCCTCTCACTTGCCATTTTGGGAAAGGTTAGTTAAGTCAATTATTTCTAGTTTTCATTCCAGATTATTATCATTATCAACCCTTTAACAACATATGAGTTACACTCATTAAGTCCTAATAGGTTAAAACATTATCATACCACTGAAAAAGGCTAAAAGTAAGCCTTATATCATACTAAAAGAGCATTCATCACCCTATGTATATATAGGAGTTGGTTCAAAGTTAGGTCAAAATTAAAGCTCCATGTCTTATAAAATACAAAGTTCATTAACTTCATATAATAGGCATAATAATTCCCTAAATTATAAAATACAAATCAATTTTTCTATCAACCATTCCATAAAATTGATCTAGTTCCATAATTCTACATGAATGAATGTAAGCTCCATTCGTGTGATCTCCTAATAGGTTAGAATTTAATATCTTATATAAAATAAATACTATAAACATGGATTACAATGAGCCCATAAATGAAGAACTTATCCATGGAAGCTACATCTTCCATAAGTGGTGACTCAGATACACAAGTGTTGAATTGGGATTGTGAGGACCATGAATTAAGGCCCATCATAATGGTTCATGTATACATCTAATTATGTCCACAACTAGCTTTTGACCAAACTTCATATTGATTCTTACTAACCATTGTAAATTAAGCCTAAGAATCATTGAACATCCCAAATTTGTTCATGCATAATTCATCAAATCTCAAAATTGTGTTGAGGCATCCCTATTGGGGATACTATCTCGTATGCAATAATAACCTCTCATATATTCATCCCTAATCACCTTGAAGCATAACAATGATCAATTTGGCCTATACACCTATTAAGTGGGGTACTTGATCAAACCTTGAAAGAGCTAGAATGATAATCAAAATCAATCATATAATTAAACAAGATTAAATTATTAGTTGAATTATCCATTTGAAATTAATGAATATTTAAAAATCAAAATTCTAAAAATTAAAATATCAAGCCTTCTCATCATTGTGTTTATGAGTTGTCAAGCTCTTTCAAAATATCTAATTTGAGAGCCATGCCTAATAATTTAAAATCATAATTACATGACAAATTTTAGCTCAATTGGAGTTAGTCTCAACTCACCTAGGGTTAGTTTGAGCCCATGCTATGTTTAAACTCAACCTTAACTCACCTTGGGTGAGAGTTATTTTTTGAGTCTATAAATACAAGGCCATACAAATTCATTTTTAAGCTTGGATATTGTATATTTATTATGAAGAATTTACTCCATAAGCCTCATAAAAGTAATGTTACCATGCCAAACTCATAAACTAATAAATCAAAGCCAAGGTCCTAAGGAAAGGTGAAGCCAACAAAGCTCCATTGATGAAGATTATTGATGCACAAGCTAGGAAAGCCATTCAAAAACCATTTGAAGCTCCAAGGAAGGTAAAATAGTGTATTATTATATATTTTAGTTGTGTTTTCATATGTTATAGTATTACCTATTCTCTCCCTAGTGTCTAGGCTAGAGGTGTTAGGATTTTAGTGTGTTTATTTGAGTTTTATTCTTGAACTGACACAAGACTAACCTCCCCTCTATTATAATCCTTGTCCACATTTTGGCATGCCTTGTGGGACTAAACATCCCATATAACCAAGGATATTGATATGATACTTTTAGTTTTTCTAATGGATACATAAAAATCTTCAAGTTTCAAGTTTTAACTTTGTTTTTTATGTCTTTCTATTTTATCCAAGTCATAGGTTGTAGGTATTGATGTCAATTTTTAGTCACAGATTACAAGGATCGATGCTGATTTTCTAGATCAATGTAAATTAAAGAGATCAACCAAAATCCCTATGAAAAATAGAACACAATAGGAACACAACTAATGAGGGTTTTAATTTAGTTTTTTGGTATTCATTCTATGTTTAAGGACCTACATATTGTTTGTCTAATCCTTTTCTTATAGGATATAGTGAGATATTTTGGTTTTGAGCTCATTATATTTACCATTTTTCTATAAAAACAACATTTGGTTTTGTGTGACTTATAATAAACATTTATGATCTATTGAATCAATGTCGATCTCTATGGATTGACATTAATTGATCTCTGAGATAGAAAATAGAAAACCCGAGAGCTAATTTTCAAATATTGTTTTCTCAATTAACTTTGAGATTCTAAGAAGGTAAAACCTTTAATAAATTATAGGTCTTGAGGTGGAAAAAACAAAGTTTAAATCATGTTTAAATCTTACACATTGTATTTGGTGCTTAAAACATACTTAGTTATTTTCATCTCTTAGTTGTGTTTGATGTTTTTACAATTATCAAACAACAAATGCCAAGGGGTTAAAATTCACTACATAATTAATTGTGGTGATTAAAATGAAATCTCACATTATTTAAATACTCATAAGAGTTTAATTTTTATGCTTGTTTATTGAAAGTGTTTGTTTAGAAAAATGGGTGACGTGTTTATGCTCTCCCAATCCCATTTAGGAAACTCAGGTGATCAAAAATGCTCATTCTTTGCATTTTATTGTTTTGGTCCAAAAGTGTGGAAGGAAATTTTTTAATGCCCTCCAAAAAATATATATGATTTGGGTGACCTAAAATGACCCTAAATTCCTTCCACTTGTCTTTATTTTCATGCATTTTGGCTTTTGAGTGGGAGTTCATTGCCTCCTAATGAGTTATATAGGGAAGCATTAACCCAATAATTTATCTCCCACCATCGTTTCAACCATAATACATGGTGGAGTATATAAATTGAGGGTGACATATTAGGATTCTTATTTTGAGTGGTTAAAATAAGCTCCATTAGTGGTACTCGACCTTAGAATATAGAGGTAACTTTAATATCACACTACACTAAGAAATTAATAGATGTAGTGGTTGTGAAAAGGATAAGACCTTTTGAAAACTAGTTTATTAATGCAGATCCAAATGACATGATTACATCTTTAGTGTTAACTACAATTAAGACCATCTAGAAATGAATGAAAACTAATATTTTAAACAACACCACTTTCTATGGGTATAATGTTGATGCAGGGCGAGTAGCCTAAAGTTACATGTCACCATATGAACTCTTAAGAGAAGAGGCGGCCTAAAAAACCTAATTTTCATTTGAATTTACTTTTTAGATTAAACAAATTAAAATCCTCTCAAGAAAAATTATATAGATTAAATTTGATAGAATGATTCAACCTTGTCAGTTTTAGGATTTAAGATGCTATACTTAGGTTTTTTTATGTCATTTTGTTATTTTTACTTGTATGGTCTTGAGTCAAAACTATTTGTTTATCATACCATATCTAAAATGAGTCTTGTTTATACAACACTTCTTTGTTTGAAGAGGTGTTATTATAACCATTTAATATCACACATTTGATTTAGTCTTTTATCAAATCTTTGTGTGTGTCACTTGATTAGAAAGGGTATCATTCTATTTCCCAATTTGTTCCAAGTTTTGTGCCTTAAAGTATTGAAACAAAACACTTTGTAATACTTTTAGATCACTATATCATCGTTACACTAATTGAATCATTTCAAAGAATTGTTACCTTGTGTCTAAAATTACAATTTCAAATTCAAAACCATGTGTGCTTTTTGGATCCATGCCTAGGAACATCATGTCATTTGTTCTTGTCTAGTTTGTTGTCTATTTTAAAAAGCCTAGTATTTCAATTTAAGTTCAAAATTAGCCTTTTTAAGTCTAGATCCAAACATTGACTGGTTTATATCTAGGCCATGTTTGATTTTGGATTTGGGAATTTTTCTTTCACTTTTTGGTTGTGTAACTTAGGTTAATTATTTATTCAATTTGAAAACTATTTTTGTGCCTAGATTTGGGGAAGTAGTCTATCATCCATATGCCTATTGTTTCATGTCTTTTGCCAAATAACCAAGTTCATGTTTAAATATAAATGCATAGTTTATGCCAAAGTGTTTATAATTTATTGTATTAACTCTCTTTCCTTTTATAACTCATTTTATTTAAAGTTTAGCTTTTGTGCTTGTTCTAAAAGACCTAACAATACCTATTTTGAGACTAGCTTTTGTGCCTTGTTTTCCAAAAGACCTAGAAATTTTTGTTTCTTTAGACCTAGATTAGACTTATTTGAAACACTTTATACCTAGGTTTGGTATTTTAGTTTTTATTTAATCCACTTGACCATTTGTTTAAGACATTTGACATTAGACATTTCACATTAGACTATTTTAGACCAAGTTCTAGCGCATAGCTTTTTTAGAGATACAACTCCACCTTTACACCAAGTTAGACCATGTTTGGACCATTTATCATTTGGAAATTGTTTTTAAAATTTTATATAACTCTAGGCCTCTTTGTAAAATGTTCATCATTAATTTGGATATATCTCATTACACTATAGTAGATCCATGTACAATCTAGGTTATGATAATGTGGTCGCACAAGATGACTTTGTTCAAGACCCCTATGGTGACGATGTTATTTGTGAGATATATACTTATCCTCCTTACCATACTCAAAATAGGGAACAAATTCAAGATCCATTAGCCCACTATTTAGATAATATGCCTCCATAATCAAAGTTGGACCAAGAGCAAACTATATAGTACCTTGCTAGTGTACCATCAGTTGTAGAATAAGTTCAACAATAACTTTACTATGTTACTATGATATTAACATGAAATCCCTATTTGTTTGATCATCACTTGATTTAAAATAAGGAAAAAAATTTATTCAGAGCCATGGATGTAGGGGCCAAGTTTCTAGTAGACTTCTCCCATGAAAATTTACCAAGTCTAATTAGAATTCCTTTCAACATACTTTATAATCAAACCATTGAATAGGCCTCTTCTAGTGATCCTAAAATGCTCATTTTGATGTCATATCAAGACCCACATACAATTGTCAAAGGAAAAGGCCTCATGGAGGATCATTTTATATAAATGCAAATAACATATCAAATATACTTGAACTTAACATGCAATTTTAATAACATAGCTATGTCAAACACTCCACTCATTGAGTTAGCTCCTTCAATAGGAGTATTAACCAAATTGACAAGTCAAGATAATTTAGTTATAGACCCATTTATGAAAATAAATTTAGTTTGTGACATGTTCAATGCCCAAATTATTGAAGAAGTGTCTACTGCTTTTACATATAATAATGTGCCAAACATAGTGGATAACATGTAAGTGTCATCTAATCCTAGCCAAAGTGGTTTAACTACACCAAAAAATAGTCCAAAATAAGTTCCTTTAGTTAACATCATGAGTAGTTTACAATAGTAAGGGATAGGAACTTTTACATCCCAACCACAACTAGTTACCTATAATCCTCAACCAACTACTTCTTCAAGTACACAACTGCAAGGATTGAGTAATCAGGCACTGACTAGTGCCTTGCCTCAACAAAACATGATGAATGATACTCTACCTCAATAGGTGACAACTAAAATTCTAATATAACATACATAGTCTAATATACCATTACATTAGGGATTGAACACTAACTTTCCTCAATAGGGGGCAACAAATGTTTCACCTCATCAGGTAGTGACAAATATACCTCAATAATTATAGACCAACATACCTTTACAATCACCAATGTTATCTAATAAAAAATGTATGTCAATAGGTCAATGATAAATGCTGAACACTCTACAAGTGTTTACTCCAAAATAAGTGTTCATGAAACTAATAAGTATCTCTATCCAATAAGTACCAATCAAGGAATAATTGTCTTTCATTCCAAACATGCCACAAATCTAATGACAGGGCCTTGGTCCACGACAAGTTTCCCTTATTTAGATAGGTTTGATTAGTCAGTAGTAGGTCCCTACTCAACCTTAGCAAGCACAATAATTTACCTTGAGCCATATATTTCTATTGTAACCATAATTACATCAAAGATAGACATATATACTGAATCCAAAATAGAATATCACACTGCAACATGTACAATTCAAATAATCACATCCTAATCCATATATGCATATTCCTAGTTGATTCCATAACCAAACCAAAATTACATAAACCATGCCTCCATTATACCCCAGTCAAGGTAATCTATGTTTGACCATCGAACCTTTACCCAAAACCATTGTTCGATCTAGTTTCTTAGAACTAGAAATGCATCAAATGAAGGATGAAATTGATGCCATTCAAGTAGGTAAACATACTAAGAAGTTCAAGTTAGATTATGTTTGTTCCTACCCATTCAACATGGAGTATGTACAGATATCATTTCTTCTAGGTTATGAACCACCAAAATTTGACAAATACAAGGGTAAGGGAGACACCAAGGCCCATTTAATAGAATTATTTGTTGCTTGATAAATAGTGGATTACATTGGCATACACCTCCTATTTTTATTTCCCCTAAGTCTAGCAGGATAGGCTTTGGAGTGGTTCTTTAAATTTCCAAAGAATACAATATCTAATTTTGATGACCTTTTAGACAAATTTGTGTAACATTTCTCCTATAATCTTCAGCATGATATTTTATTGGAAGATTCTACTTAGGCCAAGTAGAAATTTGGTGAAAGCTTTTTTATTTATCTATAATGATGGAGACCACTTGTTATCCATTTCAATCACAACTTACGAAGAAAACAATTAGCCGTTATGTTTATTAAGAATTTGCATAGTGAGATATCCTACCATTTGAAGCTTCAATGTGCACACACTTTCAAAGAGATCATCAAAAAGTTTGCTAATTTAAAGGTCCCTTATTAATAAAGGGATTATCATGCTTACCTCATCAAATAAAAATCAAAACTAAAAGTAAGGAGCAAGCCAACATCAAAACCAAGTCCAAGCATAAGCATCAACACTAACCTAGGTTAATAATTAAAAAAAACTAAGCAGTTCAATTGCAACGAGAATTTTGTTGGTAGTGGAGTATTCGAGTCACAACATGTCTAAATAGTACAAACACCATCTACTCAGTCTATGTCTTACATGCATCTTACTCCTCATTGACAACCTATTTAACAAGTGTAGCCTTTATAGAACCTAAACTAGCTCAACAAATGAAATAACCATTACCTTTACAAACCCCTCCTCCAAGGGGAAATGTGACTACTCATTGAGTCTTTAGCGACCTTGGAAAACCTATTGAAGTCATATTTTATAAACTAGCTGTCATTAATATGATTAGTTAGTAAATATCAAAACATTACCTTGAGGGCATTCCTTATCTAGACTAGTATCAAGAGAATGAGTTCTATGAATACCATCATGTTCACAGACATAATATATGCCATTATGTACATATTAAACACCTCATTGAAAATATGTTAGAAAATGGGGAGATTACATTGGATAATAGAACATCTACATCTAATCAAAACTTGGATACTTATAAAAACCCTTTTTTATAACATAATAATAACAATCAACAATAGAAACAACAAAAAAATCCAAAGAAATAACAATAATAATATCAAAAACAATAATACCAACAACAACAACAATGTCAAACCAATGAAAGGAACCAAGGCTAGAATAAGTCTAATATTCAATAGACTTACCATGCAGTTATACATGACTATAACAAAGTTGTAGGTCATATTGTAGAGGTTGTATTTACACCATCACCATAATTCCAAGTCCAAGTGATAACAAAATAGGACCATTGCTAAATAATTATAATCAACCCACCTATGCTAGTTATCCTTCCTTAATGTAGGATTACAAATAGGTAGACCAACAAGTAGGGATTACTAATTTTGGACCTTATACTGATAACTCATCATTACCATATGAACACATACAAGTGCACCAAAAATCAAGACTTATCCTATCTAGTCCCCTTCCATCATCATTTTCTAGTAACAATGGCCCCATATCTAATCTTAATTATGAAATCAAAACTTGATAGTTAAAGATTACTATTCCTGATCCATAACCACCTACCATTGAACCCATCAAAGACACCATTCTTGATATCAACAAGCCATTTATAATTATGAAGGAAATGATGTTTGACATTATGAAACCAATTTAGAAGATACCCACATAGATCTCCATTTTGGATTTGTTTGATACATCTACTATCCACAAGAACATCTTGTAGAGTTCCTAGGACAATCCCAAGTGCCAAATGACATAAGCCCAGACAAATCCCAAGCTTTGGTTTGACATCTAGCCACAAGACAACAATTAACCTTTCACCAAAGTGATATGTCATCCCTTTACCCACTCTATAATAATTTTTTATACATTGAAGTCGTCATAACATGACATAAAATTGTTAGGTTGTGGAGCTAAAAGCTTCAACTATGCAGACATGGAGGAGGATGCTGAAGTTCCAGAAGTACCGGCATTGGCAGTATGACCGACATTGGTCATGATGAATGCAGAAGGAAACCAGCATCGGTAGGGAGTCGGCCAATGTCGGTCAGCACTAGTTAGATAGGGACCGATGTCGGTCGCCTGTGTGTTCTAAAACTGTTCGTTGCACGAATAGTTAGTTAGTTGAACATGTTGTTTGCATGTTAAATGCTATTTCAAGTCTTGAGCTGTGTGTCTATTATTAGTAAATTAAGAGTCTAAGTTATTGTTTAAGTCTAGGATCTATTTATAGACCCATTGGCATGTATTGTAATTATGAGCTAAAAAGGAAGGCAAGGAAGATCCTTCCATTGTAAGATCATTGACTTGCAGGTTGTTGTAAGCTCATAAGAGATCTACATGTGTAAGTATGGTCTATTGAGTTGCAGGTTACAGGTTCATGAGAAGATCTACTTGAAGCAATTTTGAGTGCTTGGTGAACTGGTAGGGTTATTACTGACTGGTTGGAGAGGTGAACACCAATTCTATGTGTGAGTTGTGTGTTGGGACTGTGTTTGGTAGGAGAGTGAACTTTTGAAGAAGAATTACTGTACACTTGAGGTGTGGGAAGCCTTTGTAAGGTGGAAGAGCATGGCGTCTCTTGATTGTATTCTTTTCTATACAAGTATTAATATATAAGATTGTATATTGTCTCTCATATTCTGTGCTATGTGTGAATTCTAGTTACTTGTACTTCTAGATATTTACGCATGTTTAATTGATTGTATTTGGTAATCATATTGTGCTCTTTTTGAGGAGCAAGATCCTAACAAGTGGGATCAGAATAGGTGTGTTTGTTCTTGGATTCCCCATCAACTGGTATCAGAGCTTTTGGTTGGGATACTAATAGGTTGGATTAGATCTGTTTAGTGTGTGTTGATTAAAGGTTACTCACAGGGGTTTCTGTTTGAGTGGGAGTAAAGCAATGGCAAAAGATAGTAAGATAAGAATGGAGAAGTTTAATGGCAAAAACTATCAAATATGGAGGATGCATATTGAGGATTATTTGTATCAGAAAGATTTGTACTTACCGTTGGGTGGGGTTGATTGCAAGTCCCTGAATATGAAGGATGAAGAATGGGAGGTTCTTGATCAGAAGGCTCTGGGATCTATAAGGTTGAGTCTTGCATCGTCTATGATTTCCAACTTATCACACGCAAAGACAATGGTAGAGTTGATGGAATCTTTGGAAAATTTATATGAAAAACCCTCAGCTTCGAATAAGGTATTTCTTATGAAGTAATTATTTAATTTGCAAATGTTGGAAGGTGGATTTGTTCATAGTCATCTTAGTGATTTCCATGGTTTGGTAAACCAGTTAAATTCAATCAATATTGTTTTTGATGATGAAATTAAGGCTCTCTTAATCTTATGCTCATTACCTAGAAGTTGGGAGAATTTGGTAATGGCAGTTAGTAATACTGCATCTGCTTCAAAAATCTTAAAAGTGGATGATGTTGTGAGTGTAATCTTGAATGAAGATATACGCAGGAAAAGCACAGGTGAATCATCAGGAAATGCTTTGAGTGTGGAAGGTAGAGGAAGGCAAAGAGAGAAGATAGAGCATGGGAGATCAAGGAAATCCAAGTCCAGGTATGGCAGAATAACCTGCTAGAAATGTGGAAAGCAAGGGCACTTAAAGAGAGATTGCAGGTCAGGTGAAGATCAGCATGAAGGACATGAAGGAGAAGTAGATGTTGCAGAGTTCGTTTCACAAGATGCTCTGGTATGTTCTTTGGATAAAGTAGAATCTTGGGTTTTAGATTTTGGTGCCTCTTTTCATGCATCCCCAAATAGGGAATTTTTTCATGAGTATGTCCAGGGAGACTTTGGAGAAATTTTTTTAGGGGATGGTAAGCCTTGTCAGATGGTTGGCAAAGGGAAAGTGAAGCTGAAATTGCAGAAAAGTAACACATGGGTGTTGAAGGAGGTCATGCATGTCCCAGTTTTGGAGCAGAATTTGATTTTTGTAAGAAGTTTAGGTGATGAGGGTTGCACAGTAACTCTCACAGTGGACTCTTGGAAGGTTACCAAGGGTGCACTTGTTGTAGCAAGAGGTAAGAAAGTAGGTATGCTTTATCTATCTACTTGTATTATTGATTCTCTTTTTAGGTTATCTACTTTAGCTGTAGATTCAGAGATGTGGCTTAATAGGCTTGGTCACATGAATAAGAAGGAGATGCATGTTCTTGAGTCAAAGGGTATGCTTTCAAATTTCAAAAGCATGAATCAAGATTTCTGTATGCAGAAGAAGAAAGTGACGTTTCTTGAGGAATCCGATGTTCGTGACAAGAGTAGGAAAGCCCTGGTTTTCAAGGAGAAGGTGATAGACAGAGTTCAGTTCAAGGGGCTGAGGAATTCTGAGCAGAGCAAGGGTGATTTGGACAAGGGTTTGATCTAAAATGAGATCGCAGGAAAAAGTTAGTTCTCACAAGAAAAACACAGAGACCGACGTCGATTAGAAAACTGGTGTCGACGTCTAGACAGGGACCAACATAAGCTATGTGAAGCCTAACGTTAGTGACTCAGGGAAGATAAACACTGGTGTTGATCAGGGGGAACTGACATCGGTGATGAGGCAGTCGCATGGAACCGATGTCGATCAGGTGCAGACTGAGATGTGACTGACATCGGTCATTGAGACAGATTTTGGGTGGACAGCAACCTGTCAAGGAGTCTCAAGCACCCATATGGAGGACTTAAAGGGTATGTAAGCCTCAAATTCATCATTTCCCTTCTTTATAGTACTTGTTGCTCACTGATGGTAAAGAACCAGGAAGTTGTTAAAGAAGTAGAGTAGGTAGATTTAGGAAACAGTGGGAGCTTGGCATGGATGAGGATGTGATTCCTTGGAGGAGAACCAAACAGGAGTTTTTGGTGGTGTTGCCAGCTGGAAGAAAGCACTAAGAGATGAATGGATGTTCAAGATGAAGAAGAGCGAGAATGGATACGTGAGATGGAAGGCCAGGGTATATGGTCTTGAATAAGTTGCAAGACAATGGAGGTTGATCATTGTGTTTCTCTTTACTAGGTTGGATAATATTAGCTACATTATCCTATTACTGTATGTTGTGCTTGTAGCAGGGTTACAAATATAGGGAGTTTCTGAACTAAAGGTAAAGCTAGTTCAGAGGTATGTCATGAGGAATCTGGGAGAAACAAGATTCTTTGGCATGAGTGTGTTCTAGGGACATGGAAGGTCATAGGTTGACATTGTTTCAGGATGATTGTGTGAGACCGGTTAGCACGCCGATGGTTGGATAGTTCTATGAACAATGTCTTGATTCACATAATGAGGTTGAGTACATGTGTACTAAACCTGAGTTTTCCCAAGTAGTGGGAGTTTTCAAAAAGTTAGGAGCCAATCCGAGAAAGAAGCATTAGAGGGCAGTTCAGTGGATTCTTAGAGGGACCAGCAGTAGGTGCACATGCTATGTAGGGTCAAGTTATTTTCTACATAGTTTGTAGATGCAGATGTGGCAGGTAATTTGGATGATAGGTTGTGCACCATAGGTTTTATGGTGGTTGGTCTTCAAGGGTGATCTTGAAGAGGGATACAGTGCTAGGAAATAAACTAGATGATGTATAGGTATAGGTACAGTTGCAGCTGTTTATCTCCAAGTGGGAGATTGTTAGGTTATGGAGCTAAAATCTTCAACTATGCAGACATGGAGGAGGATACTGAAGTTTTAGAAGTACCAACATTGGTAGTATGATCGATGTCGGTCATGATGAATGCAGAAGGCAACCAGCATCGGCAGGGAGTCGGCCGACGTCGGTTAGCACCAGTTAGACAGGGACCGACGTTGGTCGCCTGTGTGTTCCAAAAATGTTCGTTGCATGAACAGTTAGTTAGTTGAACGGGTTGTTTACATGTTAAAGGCTATTTTGAGTCTTGAGCTGGGTGTCTATTATTATTAAATTAAGAGTCTAAGTTATTTTTTAAGTCTGGGATCTATTTATAGACCCATTGGCATGTATTGTAATTATGAGCTAAAAAGGAAGGCAAGGAAGATCCTTCCATTGTAAGATCATTGAGTTGTAGGTTATTGCAAGCTCATAGGAGATCTACATGTGTAAGTATGGTCTATTGAATTACAGGTTGCAGGTTCATGAGAAGATCTATTTGAAGTACTTTTGAGTGCTTGGTGAACTGACAGGGTTATTACTGACTGGTTGGAGGTGAACACCAATTTTGTGTGTGAGTTGTGTGTTGGGACCATTTTTGGTAGGAGAGTGAACTTTTGAAGAATAATTATTGTACACTTGAGGTGTGGGAAGCCTATGTAAGGTGGAAGAGCGTGGCGTCTCTTGATTGTATTCTTTTCTGTATAAGTATTAATATATAAGATTGTATATTGTCTCTCATATTCTATGCTATGTGTGAATTTTAGTTACTTGTACTTATGGATATTTCTGCATGTTTAATTTCTTGTATTTGGTAATCATATTGTCCTCGTTCTGAGGAGCAAGATCCTAACAAGTGGGACCAGAACAGGTGTGTTTGTTCTTGGATTCCCCATCAAAAATGAAATGTGTCCTCATAGATAATGGGTTAGGCATAAACATTATGTCCCTAAATCTCATCAAGCATCTTAGATACACAATAGTCTTTCTCCAATTAGAAATGATCATAATCAAGGCCTATGACAATGAAGAGTAGGAATCATAAGGCACCATCAGTTTACCAATTATTGTTTGGCCCTTAACCCATGATGCATATTATGCCATGTGTTAAACCTAGACCTATCTTATAGTTTGATTTTGGGTAGACCTTGGATACATGCGATTCATATGATCCCTTCAACATTTCACTAGTGTCTGAAGTTCTCTCATTCAGGCATGGAGTCACCATCAAAAAATATTTACATCCTTATGAACATTATAAACATTTGGAGGTTGAGTATGAAAGCAATAACTATTGCTTTGGCTCAGATTTAGTTCCCAATAAGGATAAAGGAAAAGAAATACTTTTTGACTTATTAGAGGCCAATTGTATAGACCCAAATAGCCTTGACTCATCTTCTCATATACCACCTCCTAAATTGTCTAATCATTTTACCATCTTGGCCAATGGACTAGGGGAGTATTTGAATCATAACACATTTCACATTACAAAGATTACATAGAACCCCAAGTCCTTTGGAAGGCCTAAAGCCAATACAACTTGCATGGAATGGTAAAGAAAGGGAAAGGGAAAATTGCATAGTCTAGCACCTATCATTTTCACACTAGCCACTGGCCAAGAACATGACCCACTTACAAATGATGAAACATGGTTATATAATGAAAAATTAGATGATTGTTATAAAAATTCCAATCACCCCATTTCTAATACGATCATGGAGAATCAAGTTTATGAAGTAAGAGGCCTCAGGATAAATCAATAGGGTACACTATAACCAATATCTATAACTTGGTATAAAAGAACCTATGATTTAAGATTTAAACTACTTGGGGGTGACCCCACATATCTTATTCGTGTTTCAATGCCAATGAATAGTGACAATGATGTCGATAGTGAAGCCGAGTTTGATCATAGAATTTATGAAGACATTACTAATACCAATCTATTTGACACCCATACCATTTTTACTCTTAACCTAATAATCTAACATAACCCACTTCTTATATATCACCCTCAACTTATATCTTGGGACCAACAAGAATCCATAGTTCTTATAGATAATTTTGAGAATGAGGAGGCATTTTGCAATTTTCTAGGCCTAAAAGACAATGTTATATTGGGAGACCAAAAATAAGGGTTCTCTATCAAATTGGATCCTACAACCTATTTTAGAGAGTGGGTGAACAACTTTAGCCAAAATAAATAAATAAAACATTAAGGTCCCAAAGTGAAAACCTCTTTGAGGTGATTTTGGTCTAGGGTAAAAGTAAATAAAAAGGCTAGTCTTCACATAAAAACTTGTTTTAGGTGCCATTAGATGGGTGTGTTCATATTTCCTTAAACATTACTTAGAAGACCACCAATGATGAACTTGATTTTGGGTCTGATTTTAGTTTTGAATAATAACATGCATTTGACCAAATTAGTCAAGAATTTTACATCAGTGTTTGTAACTTGGCCATCCCTACCATTGGGAGATTTTGATTCAAATTTTTTAGGAGAGCTTGAAGAGCCAGTCCAAATAGAGAACTTTGCCATGTAGGCCAATTTAAATAATTACCAACCATTTTGGAAGATGGTTTGACTCTCCTTGTAGAAGACACTATAGAAGTCAGCATTGAGACTCAAAATGACTTTAAATGTATCAAATTGGAAATATCTCTTTGAGGAGGAAGGTGAAATATTTACAACCCTTTTGAGGGAATTTATTGACATATTTTTTTGGTCTTACTTAGACATGTTAGGTTTGGACCCTACCTTGGTTGTACACCACCTTATTATACATTCTGATGCCAAACCTATGAAAAATAAATTATGCAAGATACATCCTCACATTTACGTATTAGTAAATAAAGAGTTTTATAAAATCTTAGAAGTGATATGTATTCGACTGATCAACTACTTAGAGTGGATCTCAAATGTTTTTCTAGTTAGTAAGAAGCCAAAAGGAATCAGAATCTATACTAATTTTAGAGATATAAACAAGGCCTACCCTAAGGTTGACTTTCCTCTACCAAACATTGACATGATAATTGATTCTACAGTGGGGTACAATATGATTTTTCTTATAGACCAATTTTTAGGATATAACTAGATTCAAATTGCACTAGAATACCAAAACATAGTAAAACTCACCACTCTATGGGGAATGTTTTATTATTAGGTTATGCCATTGTGTACATATTAAAAACCTCATTGAAAATATGTTGGAAAATGGGGAGATTAATTAGATAATAAAGAATCTACATATAATTAGAACCTGGGTATTTATCAAAACTCTTTTCTATAACATAACAACAATAATCAATAATAACAAAAATAATAAAGGCCAGAGCAATAACAACAATAATATCAATAGCCATGACAACAAAAAAAATGCCAATAACAACAACAATTATGTCAAATAAATGGAAGGAACCAAGGCCAAAACAATTCCAATACCCAACAGACTTAACATGTAATTTTAAATAACTACAACAAAGTTGTAGGTCATATTGTGGGAGGTTACATTTTCCCCATCACCATAAATCCAAGACCAAGTGATAACTAAAAAGGACCACTGCTAAATAGTTATAATCAACCCACCTATGCTAGAAATCCTTTTTTGACCTATGACTGTAAACATGCACACTAGAAAATATGGATTACTAATTTTAGACCTTATAATGATAACTCATCATTACCCCATGACCAAACACAAGTATAATGGTAACCAAGACTTATCCTATATGGCCCCCTCTATCATCATTTTATAACAACAATAACCCTATATCTAATCTTGATTATGCAATAAAAACTCGACGGTCAAAGATTACCATTCTTGATCAATAACCACCTACCACTTAACCCATCCAACCCACCTTTTTGGAAAAGAAAAAGCCATTTACCATTGTGAAGGAAAAGACATTCAACATTATGAAACAAATTTAGAAGAAACCTATACAAATCTCCATTTTGGATTTGTTGCATATGTCTACTATCCATAAGAACATCTTGATAGAGTTCCTAGGCCAATCCTAATTTTGAAATGACATAATCCTAGACAAATTACAATCTTTGGTTGGACATTTATCCCTCATCAAAAAATTAACCTTTGACTAAAGTGATATGTCATCCCTTAACCCTCTCCATAAAAATTTATTATACATTAAAGTTGTCATAATGCGGCACAAAGTGAAATATGTCCTCATAGACAATGGGTTAGGCCTAAATATTGTGTCCCTGATGCTCATCAAACATATTAGATACATAATAACCTATCTCCAATTATAAATTATCACAATCAAGGCCTATGACAATGAAGATCAAGAATACCAAGGCACCATTTGGCCCTTGAACCATGATATACTATGCCATGTGTTAGACCTAGACCTATCTTATAATTTGATTTTGGGTAGATTTTGGATACATGAGATTTGTGTGATCCCTTCAACATTGCACCATTGTCTTAATTTATTGCATTCATGCATTGAGGTCACCATCAATGGAGGTTTGCAGCCTTATGAACATTATAAATATTTAGATCCCGAGTATGAAAGATATAACTATTATTTTGGCCTAGATCTAGTTCCTAAAAAAGACAAAGGCAAAGAAATACTTGTTGTCTTATCAGAGACTAATTGTATATACCTAAATATCCTTGATTCATCTTCTCAATATAACACCTCCTAAATTATCTAATCATTTTACCATCTTGGGTAATGGCCTAGGGGAGTATTTAACTCATGACACATTTCACCTTGCCAAGCTTACATAGAACCCTAAGTCCTTTGGAAGACCTAAAGCTAAGACACCTTGCATGGAATGGCAAAGAAAGGGAAAGGGTAAATAGTATAGTCTAACACCTATCATTTTCACATTAGCTATTGGCCAAGAATAGGACCCACTTGTAAATGATGAAACCTATTTATACAATAACAAATTGGCTGATTATTACAAAAATGCCAAGCAACCCATTCCTAACAGGGTCATGGAGAATAAAAACTATGAAGGAGGAGGTCTTGGGCCAAATCAATAGGGTACACATGAACCAATCTCTATAAATTGGTACAAAGGACCCTGTGATCTCAAATTTAAACTACCTGGTGGTGACTCCACGTATCTTATTCATGTTCCAAAGCCAATGACTAGTGATAATGATGTTTATAGTGAAGCAACATCTGATCATAAAATTTATGAGGACATTGACAATACAAATTTGTTTGACACCCATGTCATTTGTACTCTTACCCCAATTATCTAACGTAACCCACTTCATCTATATCACCCTCAAATTATAGTTTGGGACCAACAAAAATCCACAGTTCCTATAGACAAGTTTGAAAATGATGAGGCCTTTTGCAATTTTATAGGCCTAAGAGATAATGTTTCATTGGGAAACCAAAAAAAATGGCTCTCTATCAAACTAGATCTTACAACCTATCTAAGAGAGCAAGAGAACACCTTTAGTAAAAAATAAATCAATAAAACATTGAGGTCCCAAAGTTAAAACCAATTTTAGGTGATTTTAGACTAGGGTAAAAATAATGAGAAAGGCCAGTCTTCTGGTATAAACCTATTTTATGAACTATTAGATGGGGTTGTTCATATTTTCTCAAACATTGCTAAGGAGACCACCAATGATGAACTTGATTTTGAGTCTGAGTTTAGCTTTGAAGAATAACATGCCTTTGATCGAATCATTCAATAATTTTCAAAAATGTTTGTAACTTGGCCATCTCTACCATTGGGAAATTCTAATTCATCTTGTTTAAGAGAGCTTAAAGAACCAGTCTAAATAGAGGATGTTGTCATGTAGGCCAATTTAAATCATTATAAATCATTCTAGAAGATGGTGTGACTCTCCTTGTAGAAGAAACTACATAAGTCTACATTGGGAATCTATATGACCAAAATGAATCAAATTATGAATGTCTCTAAGGATGAATGTGAAATATTTACAACCCTTCTGAGGGAATTTATTGACATATTTTCTTGGGCCTACTCAGACATGTCAGGTTTGAACCTCACCTTTGTTTTACACTACCTTGTTGTACATCCTAATGCCAAACCTATGAAATAGAATTTATCCAAGATGTATTCTCACATTGTTGTATTAGTAAAGAAAGAGTTGGAAAAACACTTAGAAGTGAGATGTATTTGACTAATCAAATACTTTGAGTGGATCTTTAATGTTGTGCTAGTGTAGACACTAAAATTACGTCATACACATACATAACTCCCTATGTCAAAAACCCCCTTAAGCCCCTTTTTAATAATTAACCTTCCTAACCCATGTGTTTACCCTTCACATATTTAATTAATTTAAAATATTTAATTAAGTTAATTAAACACTACTTATGCCACCTTACCTGGCCACCTCATCCTAAGACTAATTATTACCCTTTGAGTCACCTCAAGACTTAGTACCTTAATCCTAAATACCCATGACTTGTTCTCACCCAAAAAATAAATTCCTTACCAACTACATCCTTTGTAACCTCACATTTCTACTATTTCCTAATGGATACCACACTTGGCATGAGAAAGAATAGAAAATAGGCTAAAAATAGCCCTTTTACCTATTCTCATGCCATTGACGTCAGTCAACCCACAACTGACATCAGTGGGATCATCGATGTTAGTTAACTAAGCCAAACTCCAAACTGATGTTCAGGTCAGAAAAAATCAAGAAAACTCAATTATTTGCATACAAGGTTTTGGCATTCAACTTTCTACATTCAGGCTTACAGTTACTCTACATAAATTAGTTTAGATCAGGAATTGATTCACTACATAGAGCTTGGATTATTCTAAATTGATAACACATACTTGTCTTTCTATTCACCTATTACTTCAACATACCTCACCAGAGTCATCTATCCAGCAACCACAGTTCATCCATTTCATTAGCTAAGTATATCTCTATTTTTTGGTAATTCCTATAAACAATCATTTTATAATTACTTTACATTATACTATTTATCATTTCACAAATGTTCAGACTCTCCGTATGGAGGGGTTGTAAAAATACTTCACCTATTTTTCTCTACTTCAAACATACAAAATTTTTGTTTAGACCCACCTGAGTCTTACAGACTCCCTTACAACTCTTCCCAACCTCATAAACCTAACCAACATCCACCTCCTAGCTCAAAAAAGTCTCCTATAACCCCTTAAGGACTTGCTGCCCCTACTGACATTAGTCACATAACCAATGTCAATCATATAACTAACATTGGCCATATCTCTTTACCAACATCGGTAACTTAACTAACATCAGTGACTACATTTTTCTACTAATCTCCATAAGTCTACCTCAACCACCTCTAAAAACATCAACAACTCATATTAACTACACTGTATCACTTTCTACTGCACTCAGACTGTAAGAAATATATGCATATCTCTCTCTTACTCTCTCTTTTATTTTGTTATTCATTACCAATTTTGTTTCAAAAAGTGGATTATCATCCCTAAGGAAGTTTGACACTTCCAAGAAAAAGCGTGTAGCTTGGTATCACACTCATATATCTACTAACAAATATTTTTGGTGGTAGTATTTTCTTATTCATAGTTAGTCTTCCCCAGCCAAATAGGAGTACTCAACATCATCTAGATATGGCACTTAACCAATATGGGTTCTCTCTAATATATAATCCCTACCTTTCATCTTTGTTTCTCCTTAAACATCAAATAGATCCAAAATTTAGTGAAACATTTTTGGCATGCCCGGTGGGACCCTGGAGTTTTCCTTGGGTTCATTGCTTGTTTTAGGCATTCATATAGGTGAATTATAGTGAAAATTTCATTCCTTGAACTTTATCTTTCTTTTCTCCTTGAAAGTGAAATATTCAACATTTTATTCTCTATTTAAGGGAAATAAACTAAAAATTCTTCTTCCTTGCGACTCTTCTCTTCCTTTTGCCTCTAAAATCAACTTATCATTTTTCTTACAATTTAAAAGAACATCTTCTTTATTTCTTTCTTGAATTCAAATTAGGATATTAAATTTCATTCTCTTCTCCTATTTCATCATTATTTTCATTGAATCTAAACACTTCAGATTTGGGTTTAAAACTTACTACACTTCATTGTTTGCTTGCTGCATATTAGCTCACCTTGTTAATTATAAGCATTATGAATGAATTATAGTACACCTATATTACACAATCAAATCATACTCACCAAAACAAACATCTAAACTCACCTGAGATAAGGCCCTTTAGGATTTCATTACCTGGTGGATCACCTTACCCTACTTGGCTATCCTACTTGGATTTCACCACCAAGGGGAGAACCCACTCCATTCTTCAGTGGAGTATAAAATCTAGGCAAAAGGTATACTTTGGCTAAGCAACCTACCTTAGCTTTAGGTCCATGAAGTGTGAGGAGAAAGCTCCTATAACAAGCCATGTACCTGGTCTAATATAAATTTCCTCTTGAGCATTAAAACTAACATGAAACTAGCTCTAGATTGCTTCCTAGTACCTTGGGTAACCAAATTTTCTTCTCACTATTTGATTAAGGCATAAGCCAACATGAGACTAGAATTAATCTTTAAGAGTTAATAATTAGTTTTATGTATGTTATTTTTCTACTTTTCTATTGCCTTCTATATTTTGGAGTTGGTAAAGTCATTTTCCCATTGATTTACAAAATCAACACCATCTAGAATACTCAAGTTTTATAACCTATTATATCAAGTTTTTTGAGTGTTCATTCTCCTTACACAGACCTCTTGTATCCTCTATTTTACCTATATTATACCTCTAAGTTTCTAAAACATTAGATTTTCCATCTCCTAGAATATCATAATGACCAACATCGATTAATCCCATTGATGTTGGTAATCTCTAGCCTACCAACATCAATTAATCCCACTGACATCGATAGACTTTAACTATCAACATCAGTCAAGTGACTAACATTAGTGACTGTGTAATTTTAGTTTTCTCAAAGTAGCAAGCTAAAACAAGCTACTTACCTACACCCAAATTTAGTTTTTCCCTATTTTGTCACTAATAAAGAGTATTAAGACTATTTATACTTCTTATTACATGGTATTAACATGCGCTCAATCCAAAATTCTTGCTGATTATGCAAGCTGGCAACCACTTCCACCTTCCCCTCTTATTATTAATCCTATCATAGAGCATACTTCAGATACAAAGCATACTCCTAGCCCCAACCAAATTCCCATTGTGCCTGAAAGAGATCAAGATATTGCTAAATTTCTTGATCATATTATGGAAACCCTTCAGAATTACCTTACCATGAGCCGAACCCATAATTCTATAGGTGACCCACTATATGGTATGCTAACTTCTCTGATGGAGAAAAATTTAGTTTTAGATGTCTCCACTATTTTCCCCATGGTTACTTAAAAAACCACTTCAATAAGTAATTCAACCATAAAAAATGTCCAAAGTTCAGCATCACCAACTACCTAATCCCACCTAAACCCTGACATTACTTCCCTACTTTCATAACCACAAGTAGTTCAGCCAAGTCTCACCCCATTTTAGAATTTGGTGGTACCTATCCCATCTACTCTCACACCTATAATTACCTAAGTTATGACTCACCCTTCACCCAATATAACCATGCCAATAATCTAACCTAGAATAACAACATCCAACTAAAGCATAGTCTCTAACCCAATAAGACAAGCCCCTTTTCTTTCTACCCCCAACCTATGACAAATTATCCCTATATTGCATCAAGACAACCTCAAAAAGCTATGTTATATGCTCCCTCTACTTCCTATCAGGTTCCCTATAACTTAGGGGGTATCTCCCAAACTAATCCCCCTCCAGACCTCATTAAGATGCTGATGGACAAGATGTCTAATCTAGAGACATCCGTGTTGGGTCTAAAAAATGTGTTATCTTATGATCAGATATAAAATGAACCCATCCATCCTTGTGTGCCTATTTTCCCTTTTCCAAGCCAATGGGAACTCCATAAATTTACTCATTTATAGAGTAAAGAGGACCCACAACAACATTTATGAGCACTTAGACATGCTTGTTATTTAATAGTGCATAATGATGTGTTATTACTTTCCCTATGTCTCTTTTGAGTTCTGCCCTAGATTGGTATAGATCTATAACTCGACACTCCCTTTTCTCATTTACCCAACTCACACAAATATTCCTAGACCATTTCTCTATTATCATTTCTAAATAAGGTTTCTATTACGGACCTTTATTATATTAAACAACTTGATGATGAGTCTATTACATATTTTATCACTCATTAATGAGTATTAATCAATCAAATATCCTTATCCTTACCCCAACCTGAGCTTATTGATCTCTTCTTGAGGGCATGTGCTAAGCACATTTTATCCACACTCTGAGTACAAACTTTCCACACATTTGATGAAGCCTTTACAATGGTGCAAAAACTTGAGATTTAGGCTATAGATGAGAGTCAAGTTGCACAGTAAGAACACCAATTACAAATTGAATTAATATTCTTCTTCTAAAACATATTCTAACCAAAAATCTAAAGGCTCCACCAATGTGGTGATTGTTAAATCAATGTCTTTCACAACCACAAACCAACCTAATTTCTTAATTTCCCAAAATCTAACCAAGCAACTCCAACAATGGTATGAACAAAGATAATAAAATCCCATTGAGGAGTCATATACTTCCATTTTAGAAAAAATATTGTAACAAGGAGCCATAAACCTTCCTCAAATCAATCCTCCTATATAGTTTGACCCCTCACATCTTATTCCAACTTAGTACTAAAGATATTGTCATACCCACTTTACTACCTCCTTCACCTATATTTTAGATAAATATAATAAATGTGGCCACATGGTCACAAAATTAAAAGGATAAAGGTAAGGAAAAGGTTTCTTGTCCTTGGGCTCATCCCTTCTCCAAAGACACTCCTCTAAATCCCAAGATGCCTGAAACCAACGTCTTCAAAAGTTATTCAAAGCTCAATGGTGAAATAACTTCACCAAACTCCTATGAAAATATCCTTGTATGAGTTAATATAAAACTCATCCCAACATCATCAAGCTTTTATTAGTTCCTTGTAAGTGGTTGAAATATAATTTAATGATCCCCAACCTCTTATAGCTTTGGTTAGCTCTTTTAATTCCATCTCCCTGATTTCCTTCAGGTGATTTAGAAATTCTGCATCAACACCTTGAAGATCAAGATTTTGCTCTTTTTATCACCAAATATATCAATAAAACTCATTTAAAAAGATTCATGATTGATAGGGGAGATAGTATTAACATTATCTCCACCCATTCCTACAAACAACTAGCTCTTCTTAATAATTGCATGTCTCAAACTGACGTGGTATTTTGCTCCTTTAACAATACCACATCTACTACGATGGGCACTATTGTCTTACATATCTATGTAATTCCCCACATAATTATTTATATCTTATATGTTGTAGAAGGAGAGTTATAATACAAAATACTACTTGGATGACCTTAGATACATGCTATGGGATGTGTGCCCTAAACTTTACACCGATGTGTCAAGTTTGAGCACAATGGGCAAGTGCATGTTACAACTACCGACCCACCTCTGTTTAAAACATGAAACATGACTTATAGTCCCAATGATGTTCTCATTCCATTAAATAAATTATCTTCTCCACATGATAATTCTAAAGCTTCCACAAGCTCCACTACCTTGGTTACACAGATACTAGTGACACAAATTCTTGATAAAGATCCCATAGAGGAAACTTTCAAGCATTTATCACTAGAAGAATATCATATATTGATGCTCGACATGTTACATATTCTATAAGAGTATATAAATCTTCATATGAACCCAAATTATGATCCCTATATTGGGATGGTCATCCCTTATAGACCCCCAAACCTTCAAACTAATTTCACATATGGGGGAATTGATCAAGCTCCCACTATCAATAAGCCATCCTCTAAACCATAACCATTTTCCCGTGACTTCTCTTTCTTGAGAAAGCCTAGTTTCAATCACACCTATCTTTATAGGTGTTCCTAGAAAGGATTTGGTTTTGGTCATTAGAAGAAGGGTGTTCATACACCCATTGAATATCCCACTAGCAAAACCATTAAAAATACCAAAAAGAGGCATGGACTGGGTTATGATGAACCAACTAAACTCACCAAAACTTCTCATGTACCAATTATCAAAGAGTCAACCTCTCCTTCTCCACCCTTTTCTCCACCATCACCTACTAAATCAGAGGTATCTATACCTCCTAATTTTTTTCAATAAGTGCCATCCATTTGGGGCCTCTCACCTATCATCATGGTAAGGAAACAAGGTCCCTTCCTCTCAATCATCTTGAAATGATTGATGAAGACTCTCCCACTATCAACAGTATCTAATGTCAAGATGATGATGCTATTTTCACATACATGGGTGTAGATTATTCCTATATCCAATGCTCACTCCCATCTAAAACATAATCTATGTTAAAATAATCAACCATTGGCATCGATTTGCCCTCTCATGATAACCCCTGCATCCTCAAGATTGGTCAATCTTTGGATTCCTTTGAGTAAGCTAATTATGCCATATTTATTAATAACCATAGAAAAGCCTTCACTTAGTCTTATAATGACATGCCTAGTATTGACCCCTCTATCATCACCCATAAGATTGTCACCAATAGAGATGCTAAACCTATTAAGTAGAAGCTTCATAAAATGCATCCTCATATTTCTCTCCTTGTCAAAGAAGAGCTCTAATTCCTCCTTTCTATTAACTTTATCCAACCCATTGAATACCCACAATGGGTTTCTAATATTGTTCCTATCACAAAAGTGACCAAAGGAATCTACATCGACTACCATGACTTAAACCTCACTTGTCTAAAAGATGACTTCCCTTTGCCAAGTATCGACCAATTTGTTGATTAACCATTGGACATGAGATGATATCACTTATGGATAGGTTCTCAAGATACAATCAAATCTTTATTTCTCTCAAGGATTAACACAAGACAAATTTCATTACCCCATGGGAGACCTTATGTTATTAGGTCATGCCTTTTGGTCTGAAGAATGCTAGTGCCACCTATCAACATGCTATGACTTACATATTCTATGATCTCCTATACAAAATTATGAAAGACTACATGGATGACTTACTCAGAAAGTCTAAACTTTACCAATATCACTTGATGATTCTCAAAATCATATTCACTCATCTCTTCCAATATAACATTTGGCTAAACCCAAAAAAATGTGTCTTTTGTGTCCTTTTTGATAAGTTCTTAGGCTTTATCTTTTCTCTCTATGGTATTGAAGTCAATCCTACTAAGGTTTGAGTAACAATCAAGATGCCTCCACCTAATAATATCAAACAACTTCATAGCTTGTAAGGTAAGCTTTAGTCAATCTGCTACTTCATCTCCCAATTGTTGGATCATTGCCAACCCTTTCACCATCTCCTCAAAAAATATGTCTCTTTCCATTGGAATAAATATTTCCAGGAAGCCTTTGATGCACTCAAATGGTATCTCCTTTCCCCACTAGTTCTTATTCCACCTAAGGAAAATTAGCATTTCTAGCTTTACATCTCTACAATAGACCATTCTCCTGGTGCTATGATTGCACATCGTGATGATCACCATTAAGACCAAGTGGTTTACTACATAAACCACACACTTATTTATTATGAAACTCAATATACCCATAGCAAAAAACTTTGCCTCACATTGGTATTTATAGCCTCCAAGCTTTGCCATTACCTCTTAAATCACAAAACCTACAGGTTCACCCATGTTGATCAGCTCAAATACATGCATTCCAAGCCATATCACAACCAACATGTAGCTCAATGGCTCATGATCTTTGCTATATTTGACTTAGAGTTTATTCAACAAAAGTATATCAAGGGGCAAATGATTGCTGACTAGTTATCTACCACTCCTTTACCTAAAAACCAACCTTCAAACCTTGAGTTCCCTAATGAATCTATCACAATTCTCTCCATTGATGACATCTCTTATCAAATGATGATATTATTTTATGGGTCTAAATGTGAACACAGTGGGTGTGTGGGGGTCATTCTTATTCCTCTTGATGGTGAGCCTATGCCTTTCTCATTTAAAATAGATTTTGAATGTACTAAAAATATGGCCAAATGTGAGGCTTTGATCTTAGGGATTCAAATGGTTATTTTCTTGCGTATGAAATCAATAACCATTTTTAGTGACTCTCAGCTAGCAGTTAATCAAGTTAATGGTTCTTACCTATGCAAAAAATGAAATTCTACAGTGATATAAACATGTAGATACACTATTGGGATTATTTGAATCCTACCTCTTGCAAATTATTCCTCGATCTATAAACAAGTTTGTTGACAAAATAGATTCACTTGCTTCACACATACCCTCTTCACCCTCTTCCTCAAAAATCTGTCACTATGCATCGCTTAACATTGCCCTCCTATGCATCAACTAACATCTTTTTTTATCAAAAATGTAACATGAAACCCACATGAATTATGGTACAACCAACTCATGGATTACCTTTCTTTTTCTATTACCCCTTATGATCTCCCCAATAATGGGAGATATGCCTTCATGAAATACGCTACTCGTTACACTATACTAGGGGGACTTCTCTACAAGTGAGGTTTTGATGGTCTCTTCCTTAGATTCCTCACTAGTAATAAGACCCCCTTTGCTATTAAGGAAGTCCATGATAAGATTTATGGTGGAGATTTCAATGGTCGTATAGTTTCCAAGTGTATCCTTCGACTTGACTATTATTGGCCAACACTCCATCAATATTTTAGTGATTAAGTTTGGTGTTATGTTAAATGTCAAAAACATTCTAACCTCCTTCATGTTCCAAGTCATGCATTACAAGTCACCAAAGTATTTTGGCCCTTCTCCCTATGGGGCTTGGATCTAATTGGGCGACTAAATACTTTACCAAGTGGGCTGAGGCCATTCTTCTCACTCCACTAAGGCTGATAAAATTATTGACTTTATCAACCATCACATCATATATCATTTTGGTGTCCCCTATAAAATTATAAAAGATAATGGCAAATATTTTAAAAACAAGATTGTCCAAAATCTTTTTGATACCTTTGGAATCAAATTAAGCTTCTCATTGCCATATTATCCACAAGCAAATGATTCTAATAAAACATTAACCAAAATACTCATGAAGGTAGTCAATGATGCTAGAAAGGATTGGCACACACACATTCCCTTTGCTTTATACCTTTTTCCTTGGTCTATGGGATGGAGGCTGTTTTGCCTCTTGAGGTCTAGATTCCTTCTCTTCACATCTCTCTACAAGACATAGTTACTAACAATGACTTTCACCAAGAACATTTGGCTCAACTTGAGTTTCTTGATGAATGGCATCTCTTATCCCTCAACCACCTCCAAATCTATCAAGAGTGTATCAAATGTGCTTACAACAAAAACCTCAAGGAGCAAGATTTTAATATTGAAGATCTCATCTTAAAGGAAAATCAACATGTGATGAACATGGAGAGAAGCAAATGGGGTAAGTTTGATCCTAATTGGCTTGGACCCTACATCTTAACTCACAAGTATGGCTCAAGAACTTATTTCTTATCTTCTCTCAAAGGAAGGCCAAAACCCAAACCTTTGAATGCTTTGTACCTATGACCATTCTTTTGTTAATCAAGTGATGCCTCACCTCATGTTTCTTATCTCTCCTACTCTCTAAACTCAAAATACCTCTAAATCTATGGGAATATTTGATGTCGCTCTCATAATAATCAATCTCATCAAGGGTAGTGCTATACCTCGCTAGAGATATAGTCTATGATGGACCCATCGTACCTACTAATAACTCCTGTACTGGTCCCTATGGTGGTGGAGGAGGAGTAACCTATCATATTACTCTCAAACTATCTCTCTCCACTGTCAATGCAATCACCTGACCCTATAATGCCTTGACCTAGCTTTGTAATGCCCTGACCTAGCCCTGTAATGTCATAACTTATCCCTGTAAGACCAATTCTTGTGCTTGAGCTACATCTCAGGCCTACACTACCACATCTTAGGCCTATACTACTACATCTTATGCTTATACAACTATACATTAAGCCTATATAATTACATCTCTCTCTCTCATCACTCCCTATAAATTTGGTGGTGGCCTCCTGACCTAAATCATGGGATGCAAACCTGTCCACCATGCAAGATATACCACTATGCATCTAGGATCTACTATACTTGGGCCTATTAGCAGCTCCTCAAAATCTATCCCATCTATCTCTTAGGGCAAGGGTAGGGGTTCTTATACATCATCCATCCTATATTAAGGAAAGGTAAGAGGTACATCTTGTAATAAGCTAAACTATCTCCTGACCTATGCCACAAGTATCATCTCTAGCTCTTTGGCTCATCTCCCTTTAACCCATAATGTGCTCTATAAACCAAAAAGCTACTTTGCCTATCCTCTAAATGTAAGGTATGCCAAGTAGGGACTCCAAACAATATCTATGGGAATTAATCCATCTATCATGTGCCTATCATGATCAATATCTCTCATTATGCCATATACTCATGTTTGGGCCATACCATCTCTCCACCATCTGAAACCAACCTTGAAACTAGCTAAAATCATGGTGGGTAACCCTAATGGTCATGTCACCATGATATGCTCATATGACCAACAATGGATTAAATGCTTGACATATAAACTATACCATCATTGCAGCCTTAAACCCCATAGCTCTCTATATAGTTATGCTAAAAAAGCTGGTCCCCATGCAAATATGATCTGCTACTCGACCATCTATGCCAGAACACCTATCAATGCAATAAAAAATCTCCCACCATTTGTGTCTAGTAGTGCATACACTGTAATCCCTATCATCATCAGGATGCTCAACTGATATTACTCCTCATCAATATTGTATATTAGCTCATAGAGAAAGCTCACTGAGTGATAGGTCACCTCGCTAACATGATTTCTAAACAATATAACCATGTGAATATAATGCTTCTCTCTCAAACATGAGAAGAGCTTCTCACCCTAGAGTGGAAACTATAAAATCCTATACACATCCTCCTTTGTCACTATCAACTCCTAAATCAGTAAATAAAAGGCGTTGGTGGTGTGATCCCACCTTTCTATCAATGCTATCTTCAAACTAACATCCCATGTAACTCTACAATATCATCACATTCCTCCTAACCCTATAGTTTCCATGTGTTCCCACTCATAAAGGGTGATATCCCTCCTCATTCATGTCAGTAATTTAGGTAGTCAATCTCATAACATTAACTCATACCTAGCCTACATCCATACACACAAACCTTAAGTCACATACTTTCCAATATAACCCACCACCCTTTTTTTCCTTCTCTCTAGGAGAACTACATTATCTTGAGGCCCTTAACCAGATTATGTAGGCAACACTCAATCAAAATGGGGTCTTATAAGGTTAGCTCAGTCATATACCCACCTAGCTATCTAACCTACTCTCCCATCTCCACCCTAGGCCTCACTGCATATCTCTCCCCCTAGGCCCAACTGCCTATCATAACTCTAGGCCCCACAACTTATATCTCAAAACATCAACCCTATGACCTATTTCAACCTACCTTTTCCTAACCATTTCACTTAACACACTTTTAACAGTACCATTTGATCTTTTTCCCTATGCACTAGGAGAACTACATTGGCTTGAGGCCCTCAACCAAGCTATGTAGGCAACACTCAGTCGACACGGGGTCTTCTGAGGCTAGCTCAGCCATTAAGCTAGTTGACTACTTCAATTAGGGATCTAAAATTGGCCTTTTCTCCTATTTTAGGTTTTTAAAGGTTACTGACATCAATTTTGTATGTCAATATCAATGCTTGGTGTCAACCAATGTTTTCATGAACCCCACCAACATCAGTGACTAGTTCGACCCTAGGGCCAAACAACCTGTCTCCCACTTTTTAGTTTTCCCCTACAAAATACCCCCAAATCCCTCCCAAATTAACCTAAACCTACCCCACCCCATTTCTTACCCCCCTTAACACATTTTTTCCATCCAAAATTTGAAATTTATCTTAAAAATATAAATTAACAAGCTTAAATTCAAATTTAACTTGTAGAGGCTCTTACTTCATCTCTCTATCTCCTTTGAGCTAGAATAGCTAGTCCTTATGGTGGTGCACCTCCTACTAGGTCCCCTCCTAGCTCTACCATCTCACTAGCACTCAGAGCTCTTTTTCTCTCCAATCAAATTTTTGCAAATGAGTTCTTGTGGGTAACCAAACCCCTTTTTATTGGGTTTGGTCACCCATCAATGTTAGCGTCCTTAACTTAGGATGCCAACATTTTCAAAATTTCCTATCGACATTGGTGACATAACTAATGTTGGCACCCTTAAATTAGAGTATCCAACACCAACCATAACCCTTTAGACTCTACCCTTAATCTATGGCAAATTAGAGATCACGTATATCTCCCTGACCATGACAACTAACCTAGAGATCACATATATCTCCCCAACCATGACAACCAACCATAAAGATCCCTTAAATCTCCACCCATAATGACTTTGACTAGAGATCATGAATATCTCCTTAGTCATTGACACTTTTAAACCAACCTTGCATTGCTTGTCTTGATCACTTATGCTACCTCACTATAGTTGGCTATTGTACATGTGCACGTATATCAAGTGTTTTAGATTGTGATCAAGCTAGTCCTATCACCTAAAACCTTTTGTGTTTACCAGGGGTATTTCTTACCTCAGATACCTAGCACAAATGGACCATTAGAGCTATAAATTTGATCATTTTGACCTTATTATCTATCACTTACAAGCTATGATTTAGTTATTTCTATTCGAGTCCTCCTCAACTTTACCTATTTTTGATTTTGTCAACTATAAATCATAGCAATATACACACCAGTCATAATACCATGTTCTCAATCATTATCCACTCACCCAATTCAATTCTTATCAAACCAATACCTAATTCTAATTTCTCCTCCATCAGTTCCCATTTTGAGGGGGGATACATCATCCAATACCTTGAGCATCCAACTCTTATTTTTGTCTTGCAACTTGTCAATACAAATTATAAGACAAAAAGGGGTAAATGTAGACACTAAAATTATGTCACACATGTCCATAACTCCCTATGTTGAAACTCCCCTTGAGCCCCTTTTTAATAATCAACCTTCCTAACCCATGATTTTACCCCTCACACATTTAATTAATTTAAAATATTTAATTAAGTTAATTAAACACTACTTATGCCACCTTACCTGACCACCTCATCCTAAAATTAATTGTTACCCTCTGAGTTACCCTAAGACTTAGTCCCCTAATACTAACTACTCATGACTTGTTCTCACCCCAAAAATAAATTCCTAACCAACTACATCCTTCTTAACCTCACATTTCTACCATTTATTAATGGATACCATACTTGGCATGATAAATAATAGAAAATAGGCTAAAAATAGCCCTTTTACCTATTCTCATGCCACAGACGTTAGTCAACCCATGATACACATTGGCAGGATCACTGACGTCGATTACTTAAGCCGAACTCCAAACTAATGTTCATGTTAGTAGAAATCAAGAAAACTCAATTATTTGCATACAGGATTTTGGCATTCAACTTTCTACATCTAGGCTTACTGTTACTCTAGACAAATCAATCCAGATCATGAATTGATATGCTACACAGAGCTTGGATTTTTATAAACTAGTAACACATGCTTATCTTTCTATTCAATTATTACTTCAACATGCTTCACTAGAGCCATCTATCTTGCACCCACAATTCATCCATTTCATCAGCTAAGTATATCTATACTTTTGGTAATTCTTTTAAATAGTCATTTTACAATTACTTTACATTATACTTTTTATCATTTTATGAACATCCTGACTCTCCCTATGGAGGGGTTTTAAACTCCTTCACCTATTTTTCTTTGCTCAAAACACACCAATATTTTTTTTAGACCCACCTGAGTCTTACACACTCCCTTATGACTCTTACCAATCTCATAAACCTGACCAAAATCTACCTCCTTGATCATAAAAGTCTCCTACAACCCCCTTAAGGACCTACTACCCTTACCGACATTGGTCACATAATTGATGTCAGTCATATAACTAACATCAACCATATCTCTTTACTGACATCGACAACCTAACCATTGTTGATGACTACATATTTCCACTAACCTCCTTGAGTATACCTCAACCACATCCAAAAATATCAACAACTCACATTAATTATACTATGCCACTCTCTGATGCACTCAGAATGCAAGAATGGAATGAATATCTCTCTCTTACTCTCTATTTTATTTTTTTATTCATTACCAATTTTGTTTCAAAAAGTGGGCTATCATCCCTAAGGAAGTTTGACACTTCTAGGAAAAAGTGTGTAGCTTGGCAGCCCACTCATATATTTTCTAAAAAATATTTTTGGTGGTAGTACTTTCTTATTTTTAGGTAGTCCTCCTCAGCCAAAGAGGAGTACTCAACATCATCTGGATATGGTGAACAATAAAATCTG
The DNA here is from genome assembly GCA_037957365.1 of Torreya grandis. Classification (NCBI taxonomy): domain Eukaryota; kingdom Viridiplantae; phylum Streptophyta; class Pinopsida; order Cupressales; family Taxaceae; genus Torreya; species Torreya grandis. The sequence goes on along the minus strand of JARHVA010002910.1, from coordinate 1,337,137 downwards.
GGTTCTCTCTAATCTCTAATCCCTACCTTTCATCTTTGTTTCTCCTTAAACATCAAATAGATCCAAAATTTAGTGAAACAACTAGTTAGTAAGAATCCATAAGGAATCATAATGTTTACTAATTTTAGAGATATAAACAAGGTCTTCTTCCCCAAGGATGACTTTCCTCTACCAATAACTGACATGATAGTTGAATCTATAGTAGGGTAAAAAATGCTTTAACTTATGGATGTATTTTTAGGATACAACCAGATTTGGATTTCACCATAAGACCAACACAAAATGCAATCACCACTCTAAGAGGAATGTTTATTATCAAGTTATGCCATTGTGTATAGATTAAACACATCATTGAAAATATGTTTCAAAATGGGGATATTACATTGGATAATAGAGCATCTACATCCAATTAGAAATAGGGTATTTATCAAAACCCTTTTCTATAACATAAAAAAAAATCAATAATATCAACAATAACAAAGGCCAAAGCAATAACAATAATAATATCAATAGCCATGATAATAACAACAATACCAACATCAACAATAATAATGTAAAATGAATGGAAGGAACCAAGACCATAACAATTCCAATACCCAACAAACTTATCACGTAATTTTACATGACTATAATATTGTTTAAGGTCATATTGTGGGAGGTCACATTTTCACTATCACCATAAATCTAAGACCAAGTGTTAACTAAATAAGTACAGTTCTAAATAGTTATAATCAACCCACCTATCCTAATGATCCTTACTTGACCTAGGATTGTAAATAGGTGCATCAACAAGTATGGGTTAATACTTTTGGAACCTATATTGATAAGTCAACATTTCACCATGACCACATACAAGTGCATCACCAATCGAGACTTATCATATCTAGCCCCCCTCCATCATCATTTTCTAGAATAACCTTGTATCTAATCTTGATTATGCAATCAAAACTTGATGATCAAAGATTACCATTATAGATCTATAACCACCTACCACTGAACCCATTTAACCCACTATTATATTTAGGAATAAATCATTTACCACTGTGAAGGAAAGGATGTTTGATATTATGAAAAAACTTTAGAAGACACCCACACAAATCTCTATTTTGGAAATCTCCATTATACTATCCATAAGAACATCTTGACATAGTTTCTAGGCTAATACCAAGTTCTAAATGACATAATTCTAGGCAAATTTCAAGCTTTGGTTGGACATCTAGCCCCAAGAAAATAATTAACCTTCAACCAAAGTGATATGTCATCCCATGGCCCTCTCCATAATAATCCATTATACATTGAAGTTGTCATAATGTGTCATAAAGTGAAACATATCCTAATAGACAATGGGTTAGGCCTAATTATTGTGTCCTTGAAGCTCATCAAACATCTCAAATACATAATAACTGATCTCCAATTGGAAACAATCAAAATCAAGGCCTAACATAATGAAGAATAGGAATCACAAGGCATTATCATCTTATTAATTATCATTTGGCCCTTTTCTTGTGATACACAATGCCATGTGTTAGACCTAGACCTATCTTATAATTTACTTCTACATAGACCTTTGATAATGAGATTCATGCAATCCCTTCAACATTGCATCAGTGTCTCAAGTTATCACATTCAGGCACAAATGTCACCATCAATGGAGATTTGTATCCTTCTAAACAATATAAATATTTAGAGGTTAAGTATGAAAGTTATCATTATTGCTTTGGCCTAAATCCAATTCCCAAGAAGGACAAAGGCAAAGAAATACTTGTTAACTTACTAAAGGCCAATTATATATACCCAATAGCCTTGATTCATCTTCCCATATACCACATCCTAAATTTTCTAGTCATTTTACTAGCTCGACCAATGGCCTAGGGGAGTATTTGGCTCATGTAACATTTCACATTATAAATCTTACGTATAACCCCAAGTCTTTTAGAAGACCTAAAGGCAAGATAAATTTTATAAAATGGAAAAGAAAGGGAAAGTACAAATTGCATAGTCTTGAACCTATCATTTTCACACTGACCACTAACCAAGAATAGGACCCACTTGCAAATGATGAAACCTAGCTATATAATGACAAATTTGCCAATTGTTATAAAAATACCAAGTACCCCATTTATAATAGGATCATGGAGAATCGATATTATGAAGGAGGAGACCTCAAAACAAATTAATAGGGTATTGAGGTATGTCTCTATTGTTGTGTTTGTAGCATTAATGTTGTCATTGATGTCAAAGGTGGCTGCAAGTCATTGATTTCCCAGAGGTGATCATGTGAAGTTGCATGGTAAGTATTCATGATGGCTCAAACATATGGTCTAGTAGATTCTTGAGTTATGTATGAGGTATTGTCTCTATGTTATAGTATGAAAATCTTGTAATAATATGTGTAGTAGTAACTAAGAATGGTATAAAGGATTATTGGCATGTGCATGAGTCTTATTATGCATATATAGTGGGAGAAAGGTCTCCAAGTGGTATGATACATAATAGGTCTGGTTGATTTTCTAGTTCCTAAGCATGGATGATCCATAATCAAAATAAAACAAGCATCATAACAACAAAAAAGACACTGGTAAAGGATTGGAACCTTATTTTAATGATTTAATAAAAAATCAATATTTTAAAAGATTATGGAATTAAAATTAGATTATAAAGATCCATAATATTTTAAATTTTAAGAGTGCAATAATAAAAGAGGAAAAATAATACAAATACAACACATAATTTGATAATGGGGTTTAGTTATAAATCCTACGTATCCATATGCACTCCAATAGGGATCACTCCTATTAATTTGTCACAAAAATTCTTAAAAATCTTTTAGAAGTCACCTCAAATCATCTTTATGGGCTTAACTCTATCCAAGAGACAATCTCAAACCATAGAATATAGCTTGAGGCCTTAACTAAATCTCTAAGTCTCTCAACACTCCTTTACATGTATTGGAGTAACATTATTCATGTTGATCTAAGCAACATTTTATGTGACAATTCAGGTGACGGTTCTACCCCAATTGGTGGCAAAACTTCTTGGAGCCATAACTTTTGCACCATAGCTCTATTTGACTCCCCATTTTAACTATTGAAAAGGTAATAATGAGGGGAACACCATGAGATGGAATGGAGATTTGCTTAGTGTATTTTGACCCCAAAAAACTAAATAGAATTGCCCTAATTTTCAATTTTAGTAGTACAGTCTAAAATAGTAAGTTTATAAAAATAGTAATTCCTTGAATTCTGTATTATTGCGAGTTGTGGAAGTCGAACCACTTAATTTACCTCAATATTGGTGACCTTCCACATCCTCTTCCTAACTTTAAAATGTGTATAAATGAAGATGTAACCCAAAAAGGAAATCAAACATCTCTTCCTAGAGATAAGCATATGTTTGGATCTATGAATTTGATCAATAAAACATCTCTTCTTAGAGATAGAATTATTATAATTATGTTTTTCTTATTTCTTGAATCATCTTTCAACCAAAGCTTATGAGTTTTGGATTAATTAGATTAGAGTGATTTGTCTTTAGAGTGTATGAACCTGAAGATGAGGTTAGATTATAGGAATCTTGGGTGGAAAATAGAACCAACAAAATATCCACCTATTTGCTCCAAATGACCTCAAATGGTGGATAACACCAATACATATGATCCTTTCAAGGAAATGGTGAATGAATCCCTCTAGTAGCAACAAGTATAGATGCTACAACAATTCACCCAAATTCTCCATTAAATGTTGATGGAAAATTTTGGCTCCTCATTTGCAACCCCACATTTTTTCAGTGCCCCAACACCCTTCAAGGTTTAGGTGAATTTTTATATCCCTAAATTTGAAAGAAAAATCAATTCTAATTTAATATAAAATTATATGGATCAATTGTCATCTTATTTTTCTATAAATAAATTCAACAATCAAGAGAAGATCACTTTTTCTCTTTTGAAAGCACCATTGCCTATCAAAAATTGGTGGGAAGTGTACAAGAAAATATTCAGTATGGATGATATTAGCCTTGAGGTAGAACCTACCTAAGACAATTTCATAGAAGCTATAAAGGAAGAATACTACCCCATTGGAGCATATGATGATCTCTATATAGAGTGGTAATAACTTTGCCAAGGTAAGGAACAGTCTGTTCAAGATTACACTAACATTTTTCATTTTCTATCTATGAGATTGGGCATCTAGGAAAGTGAGAAACACAAGGTTCTCAAATATCATGGTGGACTAGAATGGTACATACTGGGGGATATGGAACTCTTCAATTTGGAAACCCTCGGTGAGGCGTACAAGTTCATGGTGAAGATTGAGAAAAAACATGAAAGAATGAATACAAAGAGTCAGCCTTCAAAATGGAAAAGTGAAAAAGAAGGTCAAATACAAGGATTAAATTGGAAGTAAAAAAAAGGGAACACTAGAAAATGGCATGATAACCACAAATCTAGAACTCACTCTAAATAAGAATGTCGAGCCATCAAGTCCCTAATTTTTGAGTCACAATCCTCAACATCTACTACTCTACCTCATACACACCCTAAAATTGAAGAGGATGAAGAAGAGATTGTAGATGTTGAGCTTGATGGCATCATTTATTCATCACAAACCCATGAGGAGAGGCTAGATGATAAAGAAAGGTTGTTTCAATCTAAGTTATGGGTGAAAAATAAGCCTCTACATTTCATTCTTGATAGTGGGAGTCAAAATAATTTAATCTCTGCTAATATTGTGAAAAGCCTAAATCTATCCATGAAGCCTTACCCAAAGCCATACAGTATTGGATGGTTGAGTTCATGGAGAAACCTCTGTGTAACCCACCAATGTTTTCTCTCATATGTAATAAAACCTTTCCAAGATGAGGTCTTGTGTGATTTGGTCAATATGGATATTTGTGACGCACTCCTTGGTTATCCATTCATGTATGATCAACATGGCATATATGAATCAAGAACTCAAAGGATCACCCTAACTCTTGGAACATATTGCTATAGGGTACTAGAGGTACCACTTTCTACATTTGTCTCCCTGATTAGTGCCAAGATATTCATTCTCATGGTGGTTAAGCCACATAAATCCAAAAGCATTGATGTAGCAGCCTTGAATACACAAACAAAAAAATAATAGAAGAAAATAGATAACAAGCTAAGGAAGTTCATGACCTTCCATCCATAGACTGATGGTTAGATAGAAATGGTGAACCATTGGGCCCAACACAGCTCTATAAAGCACAGTCCATTCCAAGTATTCATCAGGAATCAAATCAAAACAAATATACCACACTTGATGAAAAATATATATGTAATGGAGACCATTGCTTCTCAAGGAGGGAGGAATGATTTTAACAAAATTTTAGGTGACAAATTGGGTGATGGTTCTACCCCAATTGGTGGCAAAACTTTTGAGAGCCATAACTTTTGCACAATAGCTCCATTTGACTCCCCATTTGAACTGTTGGAAAGCTAAGAATGAGGAGAACACTATGAGATGTCATGAATCTCTTCTTAGTGGATTTTGACCCCTAAAAAATAAATGTAAGTGCCCTAATTTTCAATTTTAATAGTATGGTCTAAAAATAGTAAGTTTCTAAAAATAGTAATTCCTTAAATTCTATACTTAGTCTCCCTCAAGATTGGTGACCTTCCACATCCTCCTACCTTAAAAATGTGTATAAATGAATATGTACCTAAAAAAGGAAATTAGACATCTCTTCTCAGAGATAGGCATATGTTTGGATCTACAAATTTGATCAATAAAACATCTCTTCTCAGAGATAACATTATTACAATTATGTTCCTGTTTCTTGAATTATCTTTCAACCAAAGCTTCTAAGTTTTGGATTACACATCAAAAATTGTCTTAAAACATCACCTTGAGCACTTGATATGGTGCTTTGTATCGTAGGTGAAATGGTCAAGTGATTATCCTTTTAACTAGAAATGTAAGGTTTGAATCCCATTCCCAACATTTTTGGTGGTCAATGTAAAGCTTTTATCCCACATTGGTAAGTGGGTGGTAGTTTTGGGTGTTTATATACCATGAAATTCATGGTAAGTAATGTCTATACATAAGTATAGTCCATGAAGTTGATTTTGGTATGTGGCATAAGTCTCAGGCTATGTGGTGATTGGGACCTTCATGGCAGACTTGGTAAGGAACATGGTTTGTTTATAGTAAACTTGTGGTAAATGTGGTATGTGGCTTAGGTTTGGTATGTGGTAGGTTGGAATGTTTATTTGTAATATTTAATGGTATTAGAATGATAATTAATTAATTACATAATATATAAAATTTGAGCATGGAATAAGTGGTAGTAAGCCATGTGGTGGCTTAAAGACCCACCATGTGGACCACTCCCATTTTAACACTTGTCAATGTTTTCCAGATGCTCTATCAGAAATAGGGTCCCCCTATAAGACAAAAGTGGAACCCACTAACTATGGACCCCATAGCTAGCTCCTTTTTTTCTCTAATATAAGATGAATACAAAAATAAACTTAATGTTTTTTGCACATGAACTTGCGACCACATGTCGCTGCACCATTACACCACATTACCCTGTGTCACCTTTTGTCCTATTTGATCTAGGAACTTCAAAGCATGATGTATTGTGCATACAAGATAAAAATAAAACCATTCAATTTATGCTAGAAATATCTTAATGAACTCTATGCTATGCCATCAATAAACCCATAATTAGATGACTTCATTTTTGGAGTGAAACATAGATCCTCTTGGATCAATGGACATGACTTATAAATGCATGATGATGATGATAAAAATATGTATGAGATTAAAGGTGTGTATTAAAGTGTTAGATCATGAGAGATTTATGAGTCAATTACATGACTCTTAGAATGAGATAAGAGGTAAGTTATTCATTGAAGATCTAGGCATAGACATTTTCTTAAGATATTAGAGAGTATGATGATACTTCATGATCAAACTTGGTGGCTTATAATCTTATGAGAAAAAGGTTAACAATGTGTTATAATGGTATGAGTAAATTTTTCATGTGTATGAGGTGTTGAGATAAATTCAAAAAGTTCCAAAGTATGTTAAAGGATAATACATAACTGGTAATTCAAAGACCTAATGTGCATAAAGAGTTAGTGTGGCTAAATGGAGGGTCAAGTTGAGTTTTCAAGGTGATAAAGAACATGTGATCATGGAATGATGTTTTAAAAGTTATGTCAAGGGTGTTGACCAAGTTTTAGGTCCTTAGTTTAAGGATAAATCAAGAAATAACATTTTGAGGTCTTTTATGTATGTAAAATGAAGGTTTTTAAGCCTAAGAAGGATATTTTGATGCTCATTGGCACATGTAAATTTTTTATGGTGTGATAATACTTTTAGGAGAGATGAAAAAGGGTCATAATAAGTATTTCAAAGAATTATTTTATCATTTTAAGGGCAACTCTATATGAACAAATGCTAAGAAGGTAAACTGGTCTAAAACCCTCTCAAAACCCTCTTAATGACCCGATTGGAGAGAACTTATTAGAAAGTGGACAAAATGGTTTGGTTGATCAAGTGTGATGATTGGAGGTGGTATAGGATTCATTTAGTCATCTCCAAGTGGAAGTGGTTTTTTAGGGTAGTGAGTGGAAGCTACAATAATATGCTTATTTCTAAAGAATTTAATCCTACAAGCAAGGTTAACTTGGTCAATGCATGAAAGTGGATGAAGGTAAATAATTTTTATTTTTTTCAATTATGGTACTTGGATAATTTATAGCATCTGTGTCAACCATTTTGGTCACCCAAGTTGACCTATCACTAAAATGACTAACAGTGAAGAAAGTGACAAAAACCAGGCAAAAGTGAGAAAGTATTTAGTGATGTGCTACAATGGATTAGGGATGAATATAGTTATTTGGGGTTTTTTTTAAATACCTATACCTAATTTAAATTTTTTTTATATGATTTATAATTCATTTAAAATGGTGAAAATAGTGTTCTCAAAGTGACCTACCTATGTGAGTGAAGATAATGAAAGAGTGAGGTTCAGTGTTTAGTCTATATGTTATATATTTGTCATTTTAAATATATACCTATGTGATTATATATGTTATAAGGATATTTAAGGATAATATAAATGAATTATATGTTCATGGAAGTGTTCCTAAAAGTGTTAAAATTTGTGTTCATCATGACTATGTCTTAAGGCAATTTAACTATTCCAAGTATGTTAGGTGAAGTGAAGAGTGTGAGAATATTTGAATAAATTTATTTCATCAAATTAAATTAATTTTTTTTGAGACCTAAAATTACTTATTAATTCTTTATGTAAGGTAGATAGATAGGTTAATAAGTTGTAATGTGGAAGCAATAATGGCTTGTCAGACTGTGTAAGGATTGTGAAAGAGTGAATTGACAAATTGGTCTATAAGACCAGTGGGTGTCACTATATATTGATATATATAAATTTGGGAATTATATAAAATACTTATATAAAACATTCATGTAAATTATAATTTATGGAGTTACCATTACAAGTGATAAAGATAACGTTCTTCTAATAGTTTTCTGTGTGTTGGTAAGAAAGATGATTTTTAGGTGTTTTAGAGTGATATGGAGAATAAAATGCATATGAATTTGTAATAGAGGTATATAAGGTACATATTAATGTTTTTGTTTTCATGAGAAGTGCATATGTATATGTTGGTGATCAAATGTTATTGCCTATACTTTGGTAGTGTTTGACCATTCTGAGTGGTCATGTTGCAAGAGTTGGTTTGAGGTCTTTTGGCTTGTTTATTAAAGTAAAATGGATATATTAATTAATATGAGGTAATTAATGATATATAAATATGTTTTTTTTTCATTTTTTTATGTTGAAAAAATGGTTTTTTACTTCAGTTGTGTAAAATAAACTTTCTAGGTGTATGAAGGGCTAATAGCGAGTAAGCCTAATTGCATGGTTCAAGTGGTGAGTTGGACTAATGGGTGGAATGGAGATATTATAGTGTTATCATGGGTATATTTGAGAATTTTTTTAAGTTTTTAAATAATTAGACTCAATATGGTCCAAGAGGTCATAAGTGTAACGTGTGCCTTAGAGAAGGCCTAATTCCATTAGGTCTCTATTAAGCCTAATAGGGTTTTGGTTCTTATGAGTGATGAAAAACTTGTGTAATGGTTTTTAATTATGTGAAAATTATTTTTTTACCTATTTAAATTTTAAAACAATTATATTAAGGATCTTGACTGACTAAGATGGGTAAGAGCAAGTGATGTGTATAAAAGCAAGGCCTAATTGGCCTATTTGAGCTAGTTAGAAGAGTGTAGTTAGAAGTGAAGGAAAGAACTATTGGAATATTATAAGTAGGTAATTTAAGGACATAATAAGAGGAAATAAACCATTATGATTATCTAACATATATTTTATAGGTGGATGATAAGGTCAATTGACCTAATGAGCCTAGAAGAGGCATGTTGAGAGAGGAAGCCTAAGAGGCCATTTGAGAAGGGTAAAAGGTTGAAGTGAGATGAATGAGGTGAGAGAAAATTATTAGAAAAATTATAGGAGTTTTAAAATTATATTAAACTTATTTTTTTTTTGGATAAATAAGAGAGAGATATGAAGAAGAGGCAACTATAATTTGAGAGAGTAACAAGGTATCTTGAAGTGACCAAGCTTGTCTTGACTGGGTTGGTGCTTAGTCAAGAAGGGAGTTAGAGTTGCATTTAAGGTTGGATCTTGTAGAAGTGTAATTATAATGGATTTTTTGGTTTCAATTCACTTATGGGGTTGAATCCTCTTTGTAATTTGGAGCTTGATAAATTACTAGTTGGGTTGGTGTTGAACTAGTGAGGGATTGGTGTTGCTTGTGGGGTTAGTGCCTCACTAAATGTTATTTCATTTATTATAGGATAGTATTAAAAGTATTGAGATAGTGGGATTTATACTCCATGAGTTTTTCCCACATATATCTAGTGTTCATGTGTTGATGTCTTACATATTACTTATGTGATTGCTCTTCTATGCACTACTACATCTCTATGCTAGTTTAAATGGTTAAAGAATGATGAATAGAATCAAATGATTTTTTTTCACACTGATTCACCTATCCCTTAAATGGTTGTGATTCAAAAATTTGGTATTATATTAGGTCATTTTAAATTGGCTTTATGTCTTTAAGGTGATCCTAGAAGCATAAGATGTTTAAGTTTGTGAAGGTCATGAGTGAGGATTGTATAAAAGATTACATGATGATAATGATAAGATTTAATAAGAAGGATTATGTTGAAGACAAATAAAATATAAAAACTAAGTTAAAAATAAAAATTACATTGAAGATATGTTGAGATAAATTTATAGGTCAAGGCATCAAGGTGTCTTTTAGAACTTTGCTTTAGGCCTTATAAGAAGGTATGTGCAGGTATCTTGATGAAGCAACTAAGAAAAGGCTCATGAGAGTTGTTGATTAGTATATAAGACCAATTATATTTTTTTATAGGTTTTTTAAATAATATTAAAGGGATATAGATGATTAAAAAGGCATGTTAAACCTTATGTTTCCATGAATATGTTATGAGTTGATCATCAAGCTAAAGGAGCTGAGTTGAGTCTATGAAGCTATCATAGATGAGTAGAGGTTTTGTTTGAAACTTGAATATGTTATTAAAACCTAATTTAGGTCTATTTGAGACTTCATGATGTATAAAGGTATTGGAATAATATAACTTGACTTGCATGAATAATGTTTTCAAGACTTCATGGGACAGTGAAACAATTAGAAGATAGTAAATAGGTCTACACTAGAGAATGAGGTTCCATAGGCCTATCTAGAAATATTCCACATATAATTTATTATGAGATAGACTAAGTTATGATGGGTTGAGAAACATAAGAAGGATAGATTATTGCATGAATAATCTACTGTTATGACATGTGTTTAAACTACTAAGATTGTTCTTTATAATAATGACATTATTTATGAACAAGCCTAATGTGTGTAGGTCTCCATAAGTTCTAATTGGAGATAATTACAAGAAGATGTTTTGTCAATGTTAGGATTTCCTTCTTCAGGTGTTACCACAAGCCATTAGTGTGATGTTCATGAAGGCATATGATTATTTGAACAAAGTTGAAAGGAGATCAGTAACGTGCACATACTATGAGATCAAAGGGGGAGATTTTGACATGTTTGGAAGAATTTTGAGTCAAGTAACATCTGGTGTTGTCATGTGTTCAAAATTAGACAAGGGTAAATATTGAGGATCTATGAGTAATCAAGAAAAAATATTTGAGATACACTCTACCTATTAAAGCCTAGGGCTTGTGATGAGAATGAAGTCAAGGAAAGCTAATGTATTTCTTTAGGAAAGATCTAAGTAGGTAGTCATTAAGTTTAGGTCCAAGGATTAGGTAGTAATATATGAAGAGATGGATGGATTCAGGTGAAGATCAAGAGCATGATGAGAAGAAGGGAGATTTTTTGATGATATATGGATGTAATAAATCTATTGAAGAGTATGATTAGATAAAGAAATCATATTTTTGCTATAAGAAAAATGCTAAGTAAAGTTATATACAGACCTAATTGGTTGAAATTATCTATTTCAAGTGTCATGAGTTGAGTTGAGTTATAATTACTTGAAGAGTCTATTTGAGACTTATAGAGTTTTCTTAAGGTAAGAAAATGTGTTATGTGTCTATTATAACTAGTTGGTGTGTATTTTTAGATGACATGATCTAGGTAGAACATGGATTTAGGGGGAGATAACTTAGTTGGATTGAGAAGCTTGAAGAGAAGTATGCATGGAAAAAATGGAGATTTCTTAGATATGGAAAAAGGGAGATTACTTAGTCTGTTGTGTTAGAGTGTTTGTCATCAATGATAAAGTGGGAGATTGTTGATGTATGTCTATATTGGTGTGTTTTTGGAATTAAGGTTTTCATTGATGTTAAATGTAGATAAGGGTTATTTATGTCCTAGAGGTGTTCATGTGAAGTTTCATGGTAAGTATTCACGATGGATCAAGCATGGTCTAGTAGATTTTTGAGTTTTGTATGAGGTATTGGCTCTATGTTGTGGTATGAAAAAATTGTAAGAAGATGTTTAGCAGTAATTAAGAATGTTATGAATGAGTATTTACATTTTAATGAGTCTTAGTATGCATCTACAGTGGGAGGAATTTTTGGAAGAGGTATGGTACCTAATAGGTCTGATTGATGGCCTAGATTTTAAGCATGGACATGACTTATAAAGTCATGATGATGATGATACATAGATTTATGAGATTGAAGGTGTGTATTAAAGTGTTAGATAATGAGAGAGAGGTGATGAGTCAGTTATAAGACTCTTAGAGTGAGCTAAGAGATAAGTTCTTCATTGGAGATCTAGGTATAGACCTTGTCTTAAGATCTTAGATAGTATGATGAGGCTTCATGATTAGGCTTGGTGGATTATAAGATTATGTGAAAAATATTTATAGTGTTTGAGAATGGTATGATTACATTTGACATGTGGATGAGGTGATGAGATACATTCAAAAGGTTCCCAAGTATGTTCAAGGAAAAATCATAACTGGCAATTCAAAGACCTAATGTGCATAGAGACCTAGTGTGGCCAAATGAAGGAGATAAGGTTGAGTTTTCAAGGTGATATCGAACATGTGAGTATTTAATGAGGTTTTAAAATTTGTGTCAAGGGTGTTTAATAGGTTTTAGGTCCTTATTTTAAGGAGAAAACAAGAAAAAACATTTTAAGGTCTTTTATGTATGCAAGATGAAGGTTTCCAAGCCTAAGAAGGATATTTGGATGCTCATTGGCATGTGTAAACTTTGCATGATGTCCTAATGATTTTTGGAGAGATGAAAAAGGGTAATAATAAGGATTTAAAATAATTATTTTATAATTTTTAGTGCAATACTATATGAATAAATTCTAAGAAGGTAAACTGGTCTAAAACCCTCTCAAAACCCTCTTAATTACATGATTGGAGAGAACTTGCTAGAAAGTGCCCAAAATGGTTTGGTTGATAATTTTTTTTGATTGGAGGTGGTATAAGACTCCTTAAATCATATATAAGTGGTAGTTATTTTTCAAGGTAGTGAGTGGAAGCTACAAGAATATGTTATTTTTGAAGAATTTGATGCTACAAGAAGGGTTGACTAGGTCAATGCATGCAAGTGGATGGAGGTTGAATGTCAAGACTTGTTCTTGTTATCCATGATTTTATTTTTAAAATTAATATCCTATTTTTAAACCATTTTTTTCATCCAATTTTACCTATCACTAAAATGCCTAATAGTGAAGAAAGTGAGAAAAACTAGGCAAGAGTGAGAAGGTGTTTAGGGATGAGTTGTAATGGATTAGGGATAAATTAAATTATTTGGGTTATTTTTTAAATAAATATACCTAATTTTAATTATTTTTTATATTATTTTTAATTAATTTCAAATGGTGAAAATAGTTTTCTCAAAGTGACCTATCTATGTGAGTGAAGACAATGGAAGAGTGAGGTTTAGTATTTGGTCTATATGTTATACATTTCTAATTTGACCTCTGTAATTATGTGATTGGATATGTTATAATGATATTTAAGGATAATATAAATGAATTATATGTTAAATTAAGGGTTCTTATAGGTTTTATAATTCATGTTCACCATGACTGTGTCTTAAGGTAGTTTGACTATTCCAAGTGTGTTATGTGAAGTGAAGAGTGTGAGACTTTTTGACTAAATTTATTTCATAAAATTCACTTAATTTTTTTTATACCTAAAAATACTTATTAATTATTTATTGAAGGTAGATATATAGGTTAATAAGTTGTATTTTGGAAGCCAAAATGGCTTGTCAGACTGTGTAAGGACTGTGAGAGAGTGGCTTGACAAATTGGTCAATAAGACCAATGGTTGTCACTATATATATATATATATATATATATATATATATATATATATATATATATATATATATTTAGGAATTATAAATATTAATAATAGAAACTATTAATTTAAAGTATAAGTATGGAGGTACCATCACAAGTTCTAAAGACAATGTTCTTCAAGACTATGTTTTCAGGGTGTCAATAGTTTTCTATGTGCTGGTAAGAAAGATGATTTTGAGATGTTTTGGATTGATATGGAGAGTAAAATTCATATAAAGTTGTAATATATGTATATAAGTTACATATAAATGTGTTTTTATTCATTATAAGTGCATAACAGATGTTGGTGATCAAATGTTGTTGACTGTACTTTGGTAGCATTTTACCATTCTAAGTAGTCATGTTACAATTTTTGGTTTTAGGTATTTTAGACTATTTAGTAAATTAAAATGGATATGGTAATTACTATGAGGTTATGAATTATATATAAATATTATTTTTTCATGTGGTTATGTGGAAAAATTAGTTGTTTACTTTAGTTGTGTAAAACAAACTTTTTAGGTGTATGAAGGACTAATTGTGAGTAAGCCTAATTGCATGGTTCAAGTAGTGAGTTAGAATAAAAAGTGGAATTAAGATATGAGGATATTATAATGGGTATATTTTAGAAGTTTTTAAAGTGTTTAAAGAGTTTATAGAGACTTAATATGGTCTAAGAGGTCAGAAGTGTAATGTGTGCCTTAGAGAAGGCCTAATTCCATTAGGTCTCTATTAGGCCTAATAGGGTTTTGGTCTCTATGAGTGATGAAAAAATTGTGTAATGATTGTTTATTTAATTAAAAATGTTTTATGACCTATTTAAATGGTAAAAAAATATTATAAGTTTCTTATCTAACTAATATGGGTAAGATTAAGTGATGTGTATAAAAGCAAGGCCTAATTGACCTATTTGAGCTAGTTAGAAGAGTGTGGATATAAGAAAATGAAAAAAATATTGGAGGAGTATAAGTAGGTAATTTAGGAACATAAAAAGAGGAAATAAACCATGATTATTATATAACATATCTTTTTTTGGTGGATGATAAGGTCAATTGACCTAATGAGCTTAGAAGAGGCATGTTGAGCGAGGAAGCCTAGGAGGATGTTTGAGAAGGGTAAAAGGTTGAAGTGAGATGAATGAGGTGAGATACCATTAGAAGAAACATAATAGGAGTGTTAAAAGTGTATGATAGTGATTTATTTTTAGGATATAGAAGAGAGAGATTTGAAGAATAGGTCACCATCAGTTGAGAGAGCAATAAGGTATCTTGAAGTGATCAAGCTTGTCTTGGTTGGGTTGGTTCTTAGTCAAGAAGGGAGTTGGAGATTAATTTAAGGTTGGAACTTGTATAAGTGTCCTTTTAGTGTCTATTCTGGTTAAATTAACTTAGGGGGTTTGATCTCCCTTACAATTTACATCTTGCTAAAGGAATATTTGGGGTGGTGCCTAACTAGTGAGGAGTTGGTGATCCTTATAGGGTTAGTGCATCACTAAATGTTGTTTAATTGATTATAGGATAGTATTAAAAGTAATGTGATAGTGGGTTTTATCTTAAATGAGGTTTTACCACATATATCTATTGTTCATGTGTTGATGTCTTACTTCTTGATTATGTGATTGCTCTTCTATGCATTGTTATATCTCTATGGTAGTTTAAATGGTTAAAGAATGATGAATATAATTAAATGAAATGTTTGCACAATAATTCACCTAAAATATTAGTGGTTATGATTACAACATAGGGTAAACTTTATCCAATATCTATAACTGAGTATAAAGGAACCTATGATATCAGATTTAAACCACCTGGGGGTGATCCCACGTATCTTATTCATGTTTTAACATCAACTATTACTGAAAATGATTTTTATAGAAAAGTAGAGTCTAATCATAAAATTTATGAATACATTACCAATACCAATCTATTTGACACCCATGCCACTTGTAATCTTACCCCAATTACCTGACGTAACCCATTTCCTCTATATCATCCTCAACTTATATCTTGGGACTAAAAATAATCCATAGTTCCTATAGATAGGTTTGAGAGTGATGAGGAATTTTATGATTTTATAGGCCTAAGAGACAATTCTCTATTGGGAGACCAAAAATAGGGGTTCTCTATCAAATTAGATCCTGCAACCTATTTTAAAGAGTGGGTGAACACCTTTATCAAAAAACAAATTAATAAAAAATTGAGGTCCCAAAGTGAAAACCTCTTTGAGTTGACTTTGGACTAGTGTAAAAGTAAAGATAAAGGTCAGTCTTCTAGTAAAAATGTATTTTAGATGATATTAAATAGGGTTGTTCATATTTATTCAAACATCACTTAGGAGACCACCAATGATGAACTTGCTTTTGGGTTTGAGTTGAGTTCTAAAGAAACATACCTTTGACCTAATAATTTAAGAGTTTCCAATAGTGTTTGTAACTTGGACATTCATAACATTAGGAGATTAAGATTTGTATTGTTTAGGAGATCTTGAAGAACTAGTCTAGATAGAGGACATTGCCATGTAGGCCAATTTAAATAATTGCCAACCATTCTGGAAGATGGTTCAACTATCCTTGTAGAAGACACTATAAAAGGCAACATTGGGACTCTAGATGACCCAAAATAAATAAAATTAGGCATGTCTCTCTGAGGAATAATGAGAAATATTTAAAACCCTTTTAAGAGAATTTATTGACATATTTGCTTGGGCCTTCTTAGACATGTTAGGTTTGGACCCTGCCTTGGTTATACACCACCTTGTTGTATATCCTGATGCTAAAACTATGAAGAAAATATTATGCAAGATGAATCCTTACATTTATATATTATTCAAGAAATATTTGGAAAAAATCTTATAAGTGAGATGTATTCAACTGATCGAATACTCAGAGTGGATCTCAAATGTTGTACCAGTTAGTAAGAATCTAGAAGGAATCAACATATGTACTAATTTCATAGTTATAAATAAGGCCTACCCTAAGGATGATTTTACTCTACCAAACATTGACATGATGGTTTATTCTACAAAAGGGTATGAAATTCTTTCACTTATGGATGGATTTTTAGGATACAACTAGATTCAGATTACACCAAAAAACCAACACAAAATAACATTCACCACTCCATGGGGAATGTTTTGCTATCAAGTTATGCCACTTGGTCTTAATAATTTTTGGGCCAGATACCAAAGAGCCTTGACCATCATATTTAATGATATGATGTATGGCATTGTTAAAGACTATGTCGATGATATAATGGGTAAATCAAAGAATAGTGCTAATCATCTAGTTGTAATATAGACAATATTTGAGAGGTTTTGTGAATACAAAGTGAGACTCAATCCTAAGAAGTGTATTTTTTGTGTTAATTAAATAAAATTTCTCATTTCCATCACCTCTCATAGAGTCATTGAAGTTGATCCTAAAAAATTAAAATAAATTACCAAGATACCACCACCTTCTAATTTGAAGCAGCTCTACAGTTTATAGGACAAGATTATATCTATCAGATGATTCATTTCTTAATTAGCTAAAAAATTCCATCTATTTATACACCTGATGAAGAACGGTGTCATATTTTACTGGGATGATGAATGCCATAAAGCTTTTAAGCACCTAAAGGACTATCTTTCCAATCCACCTATTTTGTTACCACCTATGTCAAGAAAACTATTCCTATTGTACCTATCTACAACTGAAAAAGCCTTGAGGGCACTTTTTACTTAACATGATGACAATTAAAATAAAATTCCATGTAATATATAATCTATACACTAGTTACAAGTAAACACAACTATATGCCTATTAAAAAATATTGTTTAACCATGGTCTTTGTAGCGTAAAAACTACAACATTACATGTTAAACAACAAGACCATGGTTATTTATAAATTAGATCCACTCAAGTATCTACTATCCAAGATAGCTTTGAAAAGCCACATGGATAAATGGATCATGATTCTAAGCAAGTTTGAGATAAAATCTGTCAACTAGAAGGCTATAAAGGGACAAGTTATTGTAGATCAACTTGTTGAAACTCCCCTTGTAGATATCAAACCACTGACTTTTCAATTCCTAGATGAGTCCATCATGACCATCATTGAAACACCTCCTAAAAAGAAACACAAGAAGCTATATTTTGATGGACCATTCACCTCACATGGATTGGGGACATGCCTATTATTTATTACATAATATGGGGAACTTTTCCCTAAATCATTATATATTAGCTTTCTTTGTACTAACATTATGGATGATTATGAAACACTCATTAAAAGGATTTATCAAGTAGTAAAATGGAATATTCAACATCTCAAGGTTTATGGTGATTCTTAGTTAATCATAAATCATGTTACAAACCACTTTCAGACCAAAGATGACAAGTTGGTGTCATACAAGGCCATGATAGATACTCTCAAAAGAAAAATTGATGACATATAGTTTAAGCATATACCAAGGGTTAGTAACATAACAATGGATGCCATGACCACCATTTTATATTTGATCCATCACATAGGCAAGGCAAAATAATATCAATTCCTTGTTAAAAATCTTCTAACACTAGATCATGAGCCATCAACCATCATAATGATATGTGGTATTATTGATCCCAACTCAATCTGGTATTCAAGCCTCTTTACCTACCATCATGACCACATTATGCCACCAAACCTATCACAAAAACAATAAAAGGTCTTTACCCATCAAACTACATGTTATACCTTACTTGGACCAACCATTTATTGTCATAACTTTGATAGAACATTACTTTGTTGTTTAAATTTAGTAGAATCAACACTATCATTATGGGAAGTTCATGAAGGAGTATGTAGAGCCCACACTATTGGGGACTTCCTAGCCAAAAATATCCTATGTACTAGATATTATTGGCCAACTATGGATGTAGATGTAGATACACATGTTAACAAGTACAATAAATGTCCAAGGCATGCCAATCTAATTTATGCCCCTATCAAAACATTAAAACCAATGCTTAAACCATGGCCATTTGAAATATATGGCCTCGATATCATTAATAAAATTAACCCAAACTCATTTGATGGCCATAAACACATCCTTACTGCTATCGAATATTTCACTAAGTGGGTTGAATCTATACCCCTTACTTACATAATTGGAAACAAATTTACAAAATCATTTTCAATCATCTCATTTACCACTATGGTATCCTATCTAACATTATATCTAATAATGGTAGATAATTTAAGAATAAATATGTCAAAATGATTTGTGATAATTATAACATTCCTCAACATTTTTATACCACATATTACCCATAAAGTAATGTCCAAGTAGAATCATCCAGTAAAACCATTGTCAACATCCTTAAAATGACTGTTAATGATGGTTGCGATGATTGAAACCTCCAAATCTTCTGTTCCCTATGGGAATACTAAACTAATTATCATACCCCAATAAGAGCCACTCCATATTCATTAGTTTATGACACTAAGGCCATTCTTCCCATTAAGGTCAAGTTACTTTCTCTTTGCATCTCATTGAAGCATGCCCTAGATAATGAAGATTACTGAGTAGCTCACCTACAAGAGCTAGAGTTACTTGATGAGAAATGCATGGCCACCATAAATATCCTTCAAGGATACCAAAATAGACTCTATGGCCACTATAACTGGTGGGCCATTTATAATGAGTTTGAGCTTGGTGAACTTGTTCTCAAATAAAACCAAAAAAATACCATGATAGACAAGAAGAAGGTCAAGTTCAAACCCAATTAGAGAGGCCCATATATAATTATTGTAAATTATGGATCTAGATCATAAATGATCGCTACACCATATGAGGATGAGCTTGATGAGCTGATGAACATCATACACTTCAAGTGTTACTTCACTTGAGAGAAATACAGTGTTGTCTATGAGGCTCATTTCCACTATACCATAATATCGACCTTCGTCTTTGTATCATACCCTATGTCATTCTACCATACTTTCCCGATTAACCAAAGTTGTTTTTACCTTGTTTCTGTTCCATTGGTTCTTTAGGCACCTTCAACGAGGGGACTCATATCAAGTTTTAGTAGTTAATTTAGTTATTTTAGATAGAGGTCATATTTTTGACCAATATGATAGTGGTTTGGTAGTTTCATATTTCATTACTTGTTTAATTTAATTATGATTATTCCTAACTATAACAACCTTTGGGAAAATTAGTGTCTCAAATCATGCTACTAATTATAACCACCTTTGGGCAAATTAGTATCATTGACCTCTACTATTGTATCCTAATTATAAATACCAATGGGAAAATTGGGAACGACACTTTTATCATTTCTTGAAGTACCACCTTGCCATTATTATGTATTACTATGCCCTTTTCATACTTTATGAACTTGTTGTTACCTATTAATATTCCTCCACTATAAGGCATAACTATAGTGACTTGAAGTCCTATCATGGGACTACGTAGGCAACACTGAATTCACATTGAGGTCAGCTCAGTTACCCTTTGCCATGCTCTCACCATTTTGAGATTAATTCTTAGTTTAAACACTCTCATCTTTTTATGAGTTGGACCATTAAGTATCTAATCATACTTAAATGAGTTTATGTGCTTAGAAAATTCTAAATTTCTTTGTAAAAGATCTATAAAATATTAAAAATCATCATGTTAACCAGTTCTTTGCCTTAAGGATTTTGGGAACCCTAGCCATTTCACAAGAAACCACTTGTCATTTTATTTCCCCATCCTTATTTGTCCCTAAGCCTTATGATCTCTCTATTTTATGATTTTTATATTTTTCACACTATGTATTTGACTTTGATATATTAATAACTACCAGGCTTAATTTCACGCTCTTAGTAATTTTTGAGGCCATTCTCATATTCTTCTACCTCATCTATCAAGTTTTTTTATCATCATTTTTCTTCTATCCCATATCTTAGGAGAACTAAATTTGGCATTATGTTTATGTCGGACCTTAAATCCATGAAAATATGTAGGTAATGTTAACTTGCTTAGTGAATTTGGAGTCAACTCGACTACAGCTTCATTTTTTTCTATTCCCCCCATTTTATTTTTTTATTTCATTATATTCTATGACCTAGGGGTAATGTTCATCATTTTATTTGTTCTCTATTTGTAATAACAATGTGATTAACCATAGTTTGTGTTTTCTTCATTTTATTCATTTTATTTTGATTCTTTTGTGTTATTTGTTTCTTGGTGTTTTGTCTTCCTATTTATTTATTTATTTATTTATTTGTTTTCTTTTATTTTTGTGCCTTGTAGTATTTTTACGTTCATTGGGTGATTCCTTGCACATTATACTTAAGTCCATCCATATACATACATCAATATTGTCATCATGGGTTTTATCATTGGTACATCATTTTCAAGTGTTTATTGGATCACATGTCAATCCTTATGCATATTTCGACTATGTTATCATGGTGATTTCTATCATGATGCAAACCATCCTATGGTATAGTAAAAATTAGATCAGGAAATATTACATGCAATGAAGTAGTGATACTTTTCCTTGGCACCTAAAAAATTCTTGATCTATATAAATCATTCCCACATATAGAATAATAAATCATGAAAGAATTTTAATCTTTTCTAGTTAGGATGTGCATCTCTATACTAGAAAGTTAACCAAATTCATCTTTCTCCTCTATACCAGTTTACTCTTACTCCATAAATATGGGTTTAGTATGTAAGCCCCCTATTCTGATTTAACATATTAATCCCATCATTATGTTAATTATTCTAACTACCTTTGGGAAAATCATTGTGTATCATCCTACCCATAGAACTAATGATTATAACTACCTATGGGAAAATCATTGTGTCTCATTTTCTCTGGATGTTACTGATTATAATCACCTTTGGGAAAATTATTATCATTATTTTTCCCAAAAGGGGAAAATTTTCATTGTGATAATTATTATAACTACCTTTGGGAAAATAATTATCTCTATCCACTCAACTAAGGCATATTTTTATCTATCCAATGATTATAACTTCATATGGGTAAATAATTGTTTTCCCTTTTAATGATTATAACCATCTTTGGGTAAATCATTCTCTTATTACTCTTATCCTTTGGGTAAATCATTATATTTTTACCTAGCTATGCCAATGATTATAACTAGCTATGGGCAAATCATCCTATTTATCTACCCAATTGGGGCAACTCCCTGTGCCATTGATTGTAAATGCCTATGGGAAATTTAGTCTTTTCCACCACATTTTACCTTTTGGTCCAATCATTTTCCTTATTTTGAGGGATTTATCACTTATATTCTTTGTCAATCTCTCCCTTGAGAGGGAATATAGAGCTTATCCATTTACATTGAATTATTAGGCATACAAGACCTTTTCATTTTTTGATAATACATTACTATGTCTATAGCTTGAAATGCCTTCCAAAATAGGGGAAAATTGCAGACATCCAATTCTAGCCACAACTAGCTTTCGAACAGACTTGAGATTGATTCATACCAACCATTATAAATTAAGCCTAAGAATCACTAAACATACCAAATTTGTTCACACATCATTCATCAAATCTCAAAATCATGTTAAGGCATCCCTATTTGGGATACTATCTTATATGTAATAATAAACTTTCACAAATTCATCCCTAATCACCCTATAACATAACAACTATCAATTTGGCCTATAGACCTATTAAGCATGACACTTGATCAAACCTTGAAAAAAATAAAATTCTAATCAAAATTAATCATCTAATTAAACAAGATTAAATGCTTAGTTAAATTATCCATTTAAAATTAATGAATATCTAAAAATGGAAATTCCAAAAATTAAAATATCAAGCCTTTTCATCATTGCCTTTATGAGTTGTCAAGCTCTTTCAAAATATATCAAAATATTTAATTTGAGAGCTATGATTAGTAATTGAAAATCATAATTACATGAATTTTTTTAACTCAACTTGATTTAGTCTCAACTCACTTAGGTTAGTTTAAACCCATTCCATATTTAAAATCAACCTTAAATCACCTTTAATGAGAGTTAATTCTTGAGGCTATAAATAAAAGGCCATACCCCTTAATTTCTAAGCTCAAATATTGTAGAGTTTTAGATTGAGGTAAAAACAGGTTTTGAAGGGGCCCCGAAACCCTGTAACAGAGAGAAAAATAAAGAACGTCTAAGCCCACAGGCAACGCCTAAAAAACACTACTAAGAAGTAGCAAAAATAGGTTTTAAATGGACCTGAAACCATTAGAGACACATCCGGTCAAATATTGTAGAGTTATTAAACATGATTTAATCCATAAGCCTCATCCAAGTAATGTTACCATGCCAAAATCATAAACCAAGCAATCAAAGCCAAGGTGTCAAGGAAATTTGAAGCCAAAAAAGCTCCATTGATGAAGATTTCTTGATGCAAAAGCTAAGAAAGCTATTCAAAAAGCCATTTGAATCTCCAAAGAAGGTATAAGAGTGCATTATTTTATGCTTTAGTTGTATTTTTGTATACTAGCTTGTTACCTATTCTCTCCCTAGTGTTTAGGCTAGAGGTGTTAAGATTTTAGTTTGTTTATTTGAGTTTTATTTTTTTGACACAAGACTAACCTCTACTATATTTTAATCCTTTTCCATAGTTCATGCTAAGCATAAAACAACATGTCACCAAAATAGATCTATAAGTCAAGACATTAAACTATGCTTTGAAATATGTTTTTTATGACTTGGTGGTTAATTCATAAATAAAATTGAATTCATTGTGAAGAGGCATATGAAATGATGTGATCTCAATTTTAGGTAGCACCTATGATCTAAGAAAATTATCTATTTTTCTAAGAGTGACAATGAATTGAATTACATATTCAAGAATGTGTGGATGTTTGTTCATCAAAACAATTAGTGTCAAGATATTGGGTGCACATATTTCAATATATTTTACCACATTTTCTAAGAGAATGGTATATTCACCAAGAGTGCATATGTGAAACTAAACACTAGCTATAAGTTCAATAATAATTTATATAAACATTTGTGTTTAAAGATGAGAATCTAATGGTGTATAATGCCCTATAAAAATGAAAATATTTTTAGGTCATGGGAGAGAAGAAGACATCCATTCTATGTAGAAGGAAATATCACATGAAGATTAAATTATGGAGCTACACAATGACACAAATAACTTCTAGGATAAAAAGGAAATAAAATAATTTTGTTTAAATATTGTAACATAATTTTGATCAATGTAGAGCATGCATATTTTAGTGAAAGTGAAGCAGACTTAGACTTGAAATGATTATTCAAACCAGGGAATGATAGGAAGGAGACTAAATCAAATGTCATAGTGAAAATAGAAGAAAAATAACTGTCAAATATTCAATAGCATTAAGGAGAATATAATTTACGAGACTCCATCCCATAGGGGTCAAGTAAAATATATTGAGTGCCAATGAAAAATACAATTAAAAACATTGGTATAGACTATGTACCAAAACATGGGACCATTAGAGACTACTAGATGCATTAACAATTTTTAGAGGTAGTAAAATTGGTGTGAGATTATAAGGATCTATTTATAAATAAATTCTTAGAAATCAAAGGTCTAGACCATTCACCAAGGGAAATGCACATCAATCTCAAGGAGTATGCAAGGACCATTAAGAAATCCATATACAGACTAAACCTAAATATGAAGCTAAAATTCAAGGTAGAGATGACAAGATGTAGTAAGAAGAAATCATATATCTAGTTGATAAATTACACTAGATTAGTCCTATGATGTTTTAACCCAAGAAATTAGGAAAAATGTGAGTTTATAGTGATTATGAAACATTAAATGATGCTTGCATAAATTATCCATTCTAAATTTAGTTTACATATGAAGTATTGGAATCAGTCACAAGATATGAGTTTTAGTCCTTCTTAGATATATTCAATGGCTATCATCAAATTCATATTTTAGTATAGGAATAGATGAATACTACCATTATGATATAATGGAGCTTCTTTGTATACAAGGTGATGCCTTTTATTCTAAAAAAATGCTTTAGTTGTATTTTATAGAGGAGTTGCCATTGCCTTTAAGGATTTAATTCATAATTTATTAGAAGTATATTTATACATCTATGTTGTATTATCTTTGTTCAAGGATTATCTTTAAAAACTATGACTTATGTTATAAAGGTGCAAAGCTCTATGAATAACATTGAATTTGAATAAATAACTATTTTTCATAACTTTTGGCATCCTTATAGGACATGTTGTTTATATCAATGAGATCCTCATAACTCAAGTAAATATCATAGTGATTATGGGATTGAAATCTCTTATTAACTCTTCTTAAGTGTGATCATTCTTAGGTCACACTAGGTATTATCAGAAGTTTATCTAAGGATATGTCACCATATCAAAAGCACTGAATTACTTATTATGAAAGGACAAAAAGTTTGAAGGAACTTATGAATATTAGTAAAATTTCATTGATCTAAATTAGAGGTTAGTCATAGCTCCAATCCTAGTATTCCCTAATTTAAATAAGCCTTTTCATGTTCATGTGGATGTATTTGGAATAATAATAGGAGTAGTACTAGCTCAACTAGGTTATGGAGGTCTTGATCACCCCATCCATTTTGTAAGTTTAGAGCTATCACATGTAGAAAATAACTACACCACCATGGAGCATAAATCTTAAGAAATGGTGTTTACACTCCAAAAATTTAGACATTACCCATTAGTTACCCCCTTTGACTTATTTTTTGATCACTAGCATAACAATACTTGGTGTACAAGATAAATTTAGAAGGGTGAATATCCAAGTGCTTGATGTTATTATAGGAATTTCAATTTAAAATCAATGTGGAATTGGGAAGATATATTATGGTACCTAGTCATCTAAGTCACATAAAAAATGGTGAAGAGTTAGAGGATTTTCAAGATGAATCTTTATATGTTCAATTATTTCAAGTGACTATGATTAAAAAAAATATAGAGGACATAGAAAATTTTCTAGAGCAAGGTGGTTTACCTATGTATTATGGGGAAGATGAAAAAAATAGGACATATACAATTTTATAGAGTAAGGTGGTTTACCTATGTATTATGGGGAAGAGGACAAAAATAAACTAGTTATATGAGAGTTTCAATTCATATTTATAAATGGATTACTCTATAATATGGGGAATAATGATATTGTATGTAGGATATCTTTAGATCATGAAAGATTAGAGATCTTGGAAGAATCTCATAAATGGGTAGTTAGAGGGCATTTAAAAAGTGACTCAATTGAAAGAAATATATTATAGAGTGGTCTATGGTGGCCTAGTCTATTTCAAGATACACACAAGGTTAAAAAAAACTATGATGTTTATCAAAGGGTTGGGGACAAAATCAAAGAGATGAAATGCACTTGAATCCCATTATAGTTATGTAACCTTTTAAACAATAATGAATTGAATTTTTAGGTCCCATTAATCCTCATTTGAATTTCAATAATTCTAGGTATATAATTACTACAAGTGATTATTTTAAAAAATAGGTCGAAGTTGCTATGAAAATTAGTTGTAGTATGATAAATTTAGGTAAAATTTTAATGAAAATATCATAACAATGTTTTAGGTGTCTATTGAAGCTAATTATAAAAAAGAAACAAAATTTATAAAAAAAACCATAATAAATTTAACACATGAGTTTATGATTTACCACCACTAAATCAAAACTTATGATCTCCAAGTAAATATCCAAGCGAAAGCATACAAAAAAGTGTTAAGAAAAAATGATTACAAAGAAATGTACTATTTCGAGGGATGATTAGGAAGATCACATACCTATGATCCTCTAGGATTATATAAATAATTATAAATGTTATAAGGGATTCATACCATTTTAGATTGTCTATATCATGTAAATAGTAATGCCTATGGAATATATAGTTATAACCCTACGAGTCACATTAATAATGCAACTAGGAGACTAAGAGTCACTTCAAAAATGACTGTTTGAGTTGACTTGAATTAAATAAATAAGAAAAAAAGGAAATATAGACATAATAAGTCAATAAATAGAGTTATAAAGTGTGGTAAAATCATAATTTATCATCGAAAAAATTTCTATCAGACTAAAAAGTTATCTTATATGATAGCATATTCAGAGTGCACCCAAGGAAACTATGCATTCAATGGAAATGTCCATACATTATTCATGAAGTGTCATAGAAAATAAATTTAATACTAAAATACCTTCAAGGAACCATTATACTGGGGTGAGAAAATGATTGTTGGCTTAGGTTGTACTACCAATGATTTTTAAATAAAGCATGCAAAAAATATTGAATTCTGAGTAGCAAAGTGTAGTTTCGTATTTTAATTTTTTTATTGTTTATTGTGTTTTTCAAGTTGAAGGAGTAGATATGAATAGTTTGATATATACATTGTATAAATTTATAGAATGTACCATAATAAATTGAAATAACATAGGATCGAAGTAAGATAAATAGTTCAGATGATTGCTCAAAATAATAAGTCAAAGAATGAGGCAATGTAGAAAATTTATGATTAATCAGTACATAAAAGATAACTACCAAGGTATTTAATGATGAAACACATTGAATATTATAACATTTTCAACATATATTTCATTAGATGTCTAAGTTAATGCACAATGAAATAAAAAATTAAGGAATTAAAAGGTAGCACATCACATCATCAAATGTCCTTAAAATAAGTATTGAATATATGCAATGAAAAGGCAAAGGTCACATAAAATTAACCATCAAAACTCAAAAAAAGATGATAATGAATTGAAAATAATATATACAAATTAATGCATATGTCAGGGATAATTTGTGTTATGGATTTATATAAAAGGTAAGGTATAGAGGAAAAACACACTTACAATATAGAGTGAACAAAAACATTATTGAGGTCTAAATTTAACCATCTATTTGAGAATATATTTTTACACACTGACATTGCAACACATAGAGAAATTTAAATGCATAAAATTCTAGTGCCAATGTCTAATTTTTATAAAAAATAGATGGTACTGGATTGGATCTTAAGCAATCTAGATAGAATGACCTAGATCCATTTCAGTTTAAATACACATTAAACACTGAGTGGTTCACATAACCAAAAATAACTACTTCACAACTAGGAGTGTTCACACTACCTAATTGAATGTGAGGATATAATGTAGAAATATTAACACCACTTCCCATATTTAACCAACATGATGAAATGATGATGACCCTCTTAAGTTGATATAATGAAGGAGTGATTCAACTCTCCAAGGTCACCTCTACATAATAGACAAAACCATGGCTCATTCCATTATAATAACCATGATAAGGAATCCATTAACCCCATAAAATACCAAGAGTCACAAAATTCATGCTAACATCAAGGCTATGTATAAACACATAACAAGGGAAGTCCTAATCGACTGGGTAATACATGCACTTGTGTAAGTTTTAACTTTATGTATAATTAAGTGATATTAATAGACTAATAATGGAGTAAAACAATCCACAAAGGTATCCATAGACATTGCATATCAAATGATAAGGTTTGGTAAAAACTTAAATAAGTTAAAGTTACTTGTATCATTACTTATCATGAACATATAGAATGTGAATTATGGCATAAAACAATCCTTTTAATACCAATTTTTTAAATAATTATATGCTTTACATAGTGGCAATCTTCTTAGGTCCAAATCACACTAAATTCCAATTACTAGCTAGAGAATACACTTGCCAATCTCATATGATAAATGGATGGAAAACACTATTCACAACTAGGAATATTCAACTAATGGTGGATATAAATCTAAACCCTTTTCACCTCACAACCTTGGGTTCCTATGGATGTCTTCAAGTATCTATAACCTTTGGCCATGGTAATGAAAATGAATAATGGGGCCCAAATCTAGATCCATGAGTCTAAAAACTACCATTTCTTCCCCTACTATTTTTCATTGATCTCCCTACAAACAAGAATGAAGTTTCAAGGCATACAAATTTGGTTATAACAAGTGTTTAACTATTAAAATCTATGCTTATAAGGTAAAAAAAACCATTTCACCCAACAAAATCATAGGCTCAAGAGTGGGAAAAAAATCAAAAGAGTGCACATTTACATCACAACCCACAAGCACAACTCACAAGCACAACTCTTTGATTCTTATTTAAGAGTAGTTATAGCAAAGTACAAAGCTATGGATCCTAGAACTTCAATGCCTATAAAGAGAGCTCATAATATGACTTTGTGGCTTAGAGATAAGTGGATGAAAAAAATTGTTATGGAGTATGACTTAGAACCTTTGGGAGTCACATCAGAGGAAGTATAGAAATATATGCTAAAGGATATAAAAATGATATCTACAATGAAGAGGAAGATAAAGATTTTTTTAGAAGGTAGTTCACACCTACCAAGTGTGATACCACTCCCTGATATTTTTTGTGTAAATTATCCCACCTCTATCATCTATCATTATAGACATATTTGGTAAAGAGGAAGAGACGAAACATAGATCATAATCGATGCTATAGGAATGAGCATTAGTCTCCATCAAAACTACAGAAGGACCAATTAGACAAGAACAAGATATGATATAGACTTCCCCCAATAACAAGTTATATGAGAAACACTATTGGAAGAAGATGACACATCACAATAAAGTACATTGAGTTCATTTACATGCAAAACTCACACATAAGGGGAAGGCAAGCCTTTTCCAACCGTCATAAAATGAATGGAAACATTTGTGAAAAAATAAAAAATTGAGGAGGAATTTAAAGAAGAAGAAAAGATATAATAAGAAATTATAGTACAAAACCACACATATAAGTGTTATAATAAAATTTTTGTCCCACTTACCACCCATTCAAAATCATTCATGTGCAAGCACCAAGTGGTCATAACTTTGTTTTCCTCCCCACCACATTCATCCCCATTTTCTCTAGGTTACCCAACACTGCTATAAGTACCCCAAATTATTTATCCCTTGGTAATGGGTATGCAAAAAAAAAGTGTTGTTGGATCAACCTCCAACACAAGATCACCTATACCAACCCAAAGCATAAGTTGAGAATAAAGAGCAAAAAATGTAGGAAAATGTGAAGGACAAAGATAGAAAAGATAAGGAAAATATGAAAAGGGAAAGGATGATGAAGAGTAGGCCAAAAATGAGAGGGAAGAGAATTAGAAGAGAGAACAAAAAATAATCTTTTCAAAAGGTGCATAAAAAGAAATGGAGGCTAAAAAAACATCCAAGGAAGTTAAGGAGAAAAGAAAGGAAGATCTACATAAATAAGAAGAATAAGTAGTTAAATTTGAGGATGATGGAACAATGAAGGATCTTGAATAAAAACACAAAGAATACATGCACAAGTAGGAAGAGATGATTAGGAAAGTTGCCTACGAGTATGCAATAAAAGACACAATAGAAATGGCTATGAGGGATAAAGAAGAGTAAGATAAGAAATAAAAAGAAGATGTAATCAAGGTAACAAAAATCACTCTCAACCAGCTATAACAAATGCTAAGATAGGGTAGTCCAAACAAATCATAACAAATAGTTGTACCAATGAAATTAGATAAGGTGAATTATTATCCTTTAATATCATCTACGAGTTTTGGGGTCAGCACAAGGGGAACCTCAAGAAGAATCATAATAGGAAATAGAAGAGTCAAGCAAATTATGGTAGATGAAAATATTAGCACCAACATTGGGACAAACCTCATGATGCTTATTTAATAGATTAGACACTATCAAACAATATCAAAATCTCCTACCACTTAAATGGCCCTATTGACTACTTATCAAAAAGTTTATCTATATCTCATGAAACTAGCATTATCAAAGCAATTGGAAGGTGTTATTTCCTTCCAAACATTAATTACATATAAAGTCTCCAAGATTGAAGAGAATAACACCTAATTATGAGAAGCAAAAATTGAGTTCCATGACATATTGGCGAAGGCACATAAGATAATTGATGACACATGCCCAATGTTGGTCCAAAATATTATAAGAAACTAGGTCATTTCTAAAGGCAAGCAATTCACTTCTTTGTTTATGTAGCTAACTAAATATTAGGTCATATCATAATGAATACATTACATCAAAGCCCAAATTTGACACATGTGTAGTGAAATCAAATTTATATTTTAGTGATCAAAGAATATGTACAAGTTTTTAAAGATACCATCCATTAGGCCATCCATTATTTTCACAACATACTCGATTGGAAAAATCAATTATAGGATGCCTAGAAATACATAACTCAAGATGTCTCCAAAGTAGTTAATTCCAAAATAGTTATTTGGAGGTATATTTAAAGATTATCTAAAATAGACACTACACAAAATAAATATCTCACATTTAGAGATAATGTGATGGTTAGGATGTGCACATGGGAGCTCAAGATGCCACACAACACATTTTTAGACATGTAAACATAGAGATATGTTGATCAAACATAGATTTTAACTCAAGAAATCCAATAAAAGGTGAATCAACATAGACCAATCATAATATTTATAGTTGAAGATGAAATACAAATGATTATGCATACTCAAAATGCCCTGTGTAGTTTGTTTAACTTGGTAAGATATGTCTTGGTTGATTGAAGTTAATAAAAATAAGACTTGAGAAATCTACATAATTCAATCTAAGAAATAGTGGATGAAATCAATTTTAATCTGCTTGGTTAGTTATCATAAGACTTAAAAGATAAGAAAGCATCTCATATGGTGAAACAAGATAATCTACAATAAACACTACCTCCAACAGTAGATTCAACATCAACATCATCTTCAACAACTACCCTAGTAGCTTCATAGTCATCACACACTGATTTGAATTCAATTTCATAGTCCATGCCTCCACCAACATTGTAAAGTAATACATAGGTGAAAATTTTCTCATCACTAAAAATAATTTATTTTGGGTAGGCAAGAAGCTTTGTGAGTAGGGACAAAAAGTTTGAAAACCCACAAAGGGTAGCCTCCTAGTTATGCCAATCTATGGAAATCCTATAAAAAGTGGTGGATTGGTACACTTAGATGAAAACCCAAAAGGGCAGTTAACTAGTGTGAAAAATGTGAAAATCATTAAATGATAAAAGTGATATCCATGAGCATTACTTCTTGACAAACCCTAAATCTTAGTGCAAATAACTCCACTAGTTTTAGTCTTTATTACTCTCCTTGTGACTTCGTTTCAGGATGAGACAATTATTTAAGTCTAGGAAAATGTTGGTAGAAAAATATAAAGTATAAAATCATATAAATATTTTAAAAGTGACAAGTTGATATAAAATCTATTTCATATAAAATACAAGTTTTGTTTGAATGCCAAAAGTTTGTAGAATATGAAACATCTCCTATGATTATATAAGTAAATGGTTATGAAGGTGAAGTGATAGATCCTTCTCATAGATCTATAAATACTTTGTATTATAAAGGAAAGGATTGACTTGTGTTTTTTCATAGTGTTATATAGACCATGGTTACCTTACAAGTTTTTATGTTATTTTTACTTTATGTGCATCATTTTTACCTTAACTATTTATTTCCTTTTCTATGCGAATATACATATTCAGTCTATTAAATATGTTTGATTCAATTAAAAAGAATGATTCTAAGATAAATTAACACTAATGAATAATGAATTCACTATAGGAGATAGCCATAATCTCTAAAACCTACAACTTCCTATATCTTGAACATGTATTAATATTCATAGACTATAAAACATTAGCATGTTTTGATGAGATATTATAGGAACCTCTACTAACATTAACAAGCTATTGAAAGATAAAAGATCAATAAATGATAAAATGAAAAATATTATGTGTATACATATGCCCCACCTGAATCTCATCACTTGTCACAATAGTGTAATTTCGGATGGTGCTTTGGGAAAGAAACATAACAATAAAAAAACATAAATGAAAAGAAATGCTGAAATATAAATAACCAAAAGTAAAACATGCATAAGTTGAGTTATCTTTTTGATAAATCTCTACATGAAAATACCATAGCTTTAACTGTAGAGGGTGTAAAACCTACATTTAAAAAACACTAATGATATAAATGATTGAAACACTTGGAAAAATTATCTAGCCAAGATTGATAAGACAAGGTTAGAACCAAAACATGAAAAAATTAGTTAAAAATAAATGAAAATCAATAAGCTGAAATTCCAAGGCTAATTGGGACTGAAAAAACCAAAAAATTCATCCAAATTAGGACAAGTAATAATTCAAATCAAATAAGGGACACATATAATTGATTTATGATAAAACCATCAATGCAAGAGAAGTAACAAACCATACCTAAACAAAGATATGAAACATGAAAGGGAAAATGGGGACCAAATGGCCCACAAAAAGGTGAATGAAAAAATCAAGGTCCTAAATATAACTAATAAAAATCCTAGGAAGATAATATAATCACCAAGAAAACATCTTGAAACATATCAAAGATGCAACTTCTATTCTAATGATGGAAAATCTAAAACTACCATATTATTACCATGTTTGAAAGAGATGGATAGTAAGATGTAAAAAAGATGGGGAAAGATTTAGAAAAAAACCTATCTATCAAGGGGGAAATATGGAGGGAGGGAAAATATGGCATCACTATGATGAAAATATGGTTTTTAATATAAAAAATATACTCTAATCATGTTTGTAGGACTAATAGTTTTCAAAGTATTATTGGCTTTAGAGAACCTTATTAGCAAACATAAGTTTAGTCTAACTAGTTACATATAAATATCATTCCATGAAGGATAATATGTATTAAAATTAAAAGGATCTTAACTTACCTTAACATGTTCTATATTCCTCAATACCCCTTATAATGTCATTAGTCTACTATGAAGATTAGTTGTTTGTGTGATAAAGTAGGTGGCACTAGAGTGCAATAATAATGATAGAATAAGACCACCTATTAAAGTCTACTAGCCTACACCACCATAATGGACATTGGATTTATCATGATGCCAAATATAGAGTTTGAGATTAATATATATAGGAGATGTACCTAAAATATCACATCTTTTGGTGTGATCTAACTTTTAAGATTTGATTTTACTTTTAACATTACCTTTTATTATGATATGGATTTTAAATCTTTTGAGTTTTTCTATTTTTCTACTCTATATAGATTTGTAAAAAACACACATGGGTGCTAATGATAGCTATCACAAGAGAGTTTTCAATTAGTCACTAGAAATTATAATGCAAAGACCATGATGTCTAAAGAATCCTAAATTTTCACCTTAAAAAAGAGTGCAATCTTGAAACTGTCCTTGATGATCCTAACAAGAATTGTAAATTATAAAATGATGGAAATGATCATAAGATGATTAGGTTACCCAAATTATATATAAAGATGGTAAAATGATAGGTGGGTATGAATAATGTTCATATGAGAAGGTGAAATGTGGACAAGGACATGAGGATAGATAATTATAGTTTTACCACAAGAAAATATGATAGACTCTAAGTGAGGAAAAACACTACTCTCAACCATTGTCTTATCTTTCTAAGAAGACACCTAGATAAGGTTTGGATCAAAATCAATCTATGTATAAAAATTAACAATGATGGGTGTTTGTGAGTAGGGTCTGATTAATCTCATAATTCTTAGCTTAAAACTCACAAACCGAAAGACCAAGAGGTGTAAAAATGACAAAATACCTAAGTACCAAGTATAAGGACTAGGGTAATGTGATTGAGAAAACTTGTAGGTGTGTAGATAAATGTTTCAATATAATAAATTATAAGTATTACCTAAAAATAAATATTATTTTCAACAAAATTATAAACTAACTATAATCATGCAAGTAAAATGTATATTAAAATAATGGTGGTAATGTTGCTACAGATGCCATACAAACCTATAATGAGGTCTAATATAATAACTAATAGGATAAGTCATCCCAAAATTTGGATAATGTAAATAAAATTCCAAAGGATCATAAAGAAACCAAAGCAAACTAAAAAATGGTAAAAGTGTGATAAAATAAACTTGAAGGTGATACCTAATATCCACAAGGGAAAACTAAGGCCAATTGTAAAATGTTATAAAGGAAACCCATAGGTGAACACTGATAATTACAAGAAATGACACTCATATTATATATTATTATCTTAGAACCACCCTTAATTTATCCATTATTATAAGCCCTCACACATTCTTAATAGTGTAAACTCCATATATGTTGTATATATTTAATATTGTGGTATAAAATCTATGATTTATAATAAAAATAAAAATTATTTAATGATTTTTTCATATGGTCTATTAATGAAATGTATAATACCTAAGATACCTATTGGTTTTAAGGTGAAATAAGATTTATTATGTTTATTTCAACCTAAAATAACTGGGTTACAACATGTAGTGTATGTATTTTAACTAGGATGTAAATTGTACCATCTATGTTAAGACCCATGTCATCTATTATGAATCTTGTATTAGCTGATTTGTAACATTATATATTGTTATTCAAGATGTAGCATGTATATATCATTCACAAAATATCCACTACAATTGTTGACAATGGATTTATATTATTCCCACATTCTTGGGAGTTCAATAATCATTTGAAAAAATAATTATGTTTAATTCATACTCCACCATTGGTGGGAGTTGAATATATTGCTTAGATATTCCTAGATTCCCTCTCTCCATTTTTGAGATGTATAACTATTTGAGGGAGTAATTATACATTATCGTATTTTGAAGATCTACCATTTTGGATATATTATTGCAACTCTCCTGAATATGGTTGAAGTTTCTCACTTGTTTTATTTTATGAATAATTTATATTTTTGGTTATAACTACCTATATATTAGGAAATTAGATAAGTTATGCTATCTCTATTTATTAATATGGGATGCACATTTAAGGGAATGGTAGAGAGTATTATTAGTAGAGTGAAATTTTTAGTAGAGGAATCTATATTTAGAATTATCTTGTAATCTTTCTTTAGAAAATTGATACACTATTATTAATTCTAAATATTTGATTTTAAGTATTTTTTCTATATCAAGAAAGGGATTGAATCACAAGTCTAATCGAGGGCCTACTCATGAGGAGTTGCAGTGAATATTACCATATGTTAAATTAGTTTCCTCTATGTTGTGTCATTTATTTTCTTCTTATAATTTCAATAAGGTATGTCTTATTTATTTTCAAAAAATTAATTATATATATGAAATATACCTTTGAGTGTGTATCTTTCAATTCCATGTGTGAAATATCAATATTATATGGGAAGCTTTCAAACCTTATATCAATAATTAATTTCCTTTCCAAAATTTACTTCATGCAAGTGTGATTCATTTAAAACAATTTCCTTTCATGTAATTTACTTCATGCAAGAGTTTTTTCATATACACAACCTATAAGAACCTCAACCTTTGAATGAGATTAGTGTTGCACATACAATGCCAATAACCTTCCAAGTATATACACCCTGGATTTAAAATTAGTAAAAGTATCTTAATATATAAACTAAGTTGATTCGCATGGAATATCTCTACCAAGTTATATATAAGTTATTAGATTGCATCAGTTTAATTAGGGAGTTGATTTTTCTCATCAATACCCAAAAATCATAAGGGAAACTAAGATGGACTGTAAGATACCAAAGAACCAAAAGGAAGGAATAGTGTAATAAAAATGATGATAACTAAATTAAATGTAAGAACACAAGGAAACACAAGATAAAATAACAATTAATATTTATGCTAATGACTATATAAAAGAATAGCATGTATATGTGAGCATGTTTTTCTCATTATTTTTCTTGAAGATGAATTTGTTTGTTTGCCAAATGTGAAAGGTTCTTGATTATTGCCTCATGGTAAGGATTGGAGATAAATATCCAAGATAAATTAAAGAGTATGGGTAGGCATCCATATATTAAGAGTGGGCATCAAAATATGTCCCAAAGGTTGAAATAATATAAGGGTGGGAAATACAAGTTTCCCCAATATGTGTAAGAGGAAGATGATAGGCATCAAAAGATGCCCTAATTAATAGGATGCAGGTGGATTGGAATGAACCTCAAGATAAAATGACCTATTAATTATGTTAAAATATATGTTACAATAGGGAATGCAACATTTATGGAGATGCTAGGATCTTTGAGAGGAAATACAAGTTATGATGTATGGTATAAACCAAGATAATACATTTTGGATAAATAAAAATAAAGTGAACTATATTGTCCATGTCAATAAAACCTAGTGATGGAAGACTAAAATGAACTATATTGGCTAGGATAATACAATCTAGTGAAATAAGATTGGATTGAATTGTATCAGCCATGTTGATAATTTTTAAAAAAATATGATTAAAATGAATTGTGTTATCTTGGTCAATATAATTTTTGATGGAAAGAAAATTGTATCAACAATTTGTAATGGTTGGTGTAGTTAGGTAAAATATTAAGAACTATATCAATACATTTTGTGTCATGGATGGTGTAATTTAATGAAATAAGATCTTAATTAATATATTATATATCATGGTTAGTGTAGTTGGATGAAATAATAATAACTATATTGACACATTCTATGTCATGGTTGATGTAGATGATTACAACTAAATTATATAAAGTTGGATGGTATAATTGGAAAAAAGTGTTTACAATAGTGTTTTGGGGAGTGTAGAAGAGTTTGAAGCTCAAATTTGATTGGTAGGATGGGTTTTAATATTCCTTTAAGCTTGAGGATTAGAATCACCTATAATGTGTATTGTGGTATAAATTTTTATTTGGTGTTAAACATAAGCTATGATTTGAGTTTTTTTGGTTAAATTTAAGTTTAGGTTTGATGACTCATCCTTAGAAAGCCTTTCGAGAGTGGGTAGACATTAAAAATTTCATGGTCATCATTACTTGATTTGAAGTGGGGATCATTAAATATGGGAAAATCATAAGAGGGAATTCCATCCATGCCTTAATAATCATCAATTGGAACATCTAATATCATGTTGGGTCTTCACATCCATCAAAATCATCATCATATATGGGAAAATCATAATAATAAATTTCAACCATGTGAGAAGTAGTGAAGATGGGATCATTGGGATCCTCATAGGGATCATTGTAAATGTTAGGACCATATTGATAATATTTGGTCCCATTGTAAGTGTATTCATTTGGATTTTCACCTAGGTAATAAGGATCATTAAGGATATAAAGGGGGAGATCAACATGGGGTCTCCATCTATGTCAAAAAGTTTAAAAATGATGTCATTAGGATCTTCATGTGGACCATCATAAGTGGAAGAACCATATTGATAATATTTGGTCCTATTATAATTTTCATCACAAGTGGGAAGATCATCATTGGGATTATTGACCATGAGAAAAAGTTTAGTATAATTACACCATCTAGAGTTGTATTCAATGGAGGTCATATATGGATGAAAATAATGACCCATGAAAATGTGGAATGTATTAAGATTTATAATAAATATTATAATATGAGACACCATGATTAAAAAATATATGTGGAAAAATTTTGGTCAAAATACAAATATGGTATTAGGTTGACCAATATAGTAAAAAAGAGAATATGGTCACAGAATTGTACCGGGATAGATGATATGGTTAGATAAAATTATTGAATTATATTGGGCTAGGTGATATAATTATATAAAAATAATATATTTAAATGGGATAATAAATATAGTTAAATAAAACTACTAAACTATATTTGTCTATCTAATATAGTTAGATAAAACTACTAAATGGTATCAAGCTAGCTGATATAATAATATAAAAATACTAAATGGTATCAGGTTGGCTGATATAGTTTGACTAAAATATAAATTATGATTTTAAATATGTTAATATAAATATAAAATGGAAAACATTAAATTTATCCAACAAAAAGAGGGATATGATTCATGTCGAGTTTACTAAAATTTATGCATGAGTTAGGCTGACCTATAACTATTATATTTCTCTCAATAGATTAAAAGTTGAATAAGGTCAATAAAATATATATTGAGCACAATTGGAATATTGGATAAGGAATTATGATATTTGTATATAAATTAGAGGGTAACCTACAACTCAAATGTTAAGAGGAAAGGGTTAAAAATCCTAATCCTATGACAAGGATATAGCTCTCACTCGACCTCAACAAGGTAAATGGTTGTAACTATGGTAGTAAATGTTCAAGTAAAGTAAATGGTTATAAATTCATATAAACTAAAGTAGATTATGAGTTATATGATTGTAAATGGATAAGGTGAAATGGTCAACTAAATAGGGGTATATGTAACCTTAAATGATTAATGGTAAGTATAAGAAGTCCTATGTCTACACCAACTTATTAATTATAGGGAAGATACTAAACATGGATATGCACACATATAGATACTTTACTAGGTGTGTACCCATCCATGCTTCAATCTCCCTCTTGGACCAAATGGAGATTTATAAGATAATATTGTAGGTTGATTAACTTAAAGGGTTGGATTAAGACCTAAAAAATTTTATCTAGGAACTCCCAATTAGTCTTCCTATTGAGATTCAATGACATTACAAAAAAAATTTCCAAAATGAAGTTCTAATCCATTAACTCTCTTAGATACTTATTTAGGGAAAAAATTCAAGTGCAATCAGAGTGTATGAATGTGACATTATTTTTTTGGAATGAAATATGACCCATATATAATGTTTACATACCTAGACCAACCTTGAAATCTAATCTAATGGTATCATCCACGCTGATACACCTAGAAGATGTTGGTTGGAATAGTATGGTATTAACCAAGATGATACATTAAAAAAAACCTTTCAATACTGTATCAGGTTGTTTGATAGAGTACATGAATGTTAAATGTGAAAAAATGGTATCAATTAGGCCAATACACTAGGATTTAGGGAATATAGTAAATCTAGAAAAGAAGTGGATGGAAAGAATAGTCAAATAGAAATTTGAAGGAGGTTAGATTAATGGTAATGATGGTGTAACATGATATAATGCCAACATCTCTTGAAAATACCATGAGCCATTTCCACCCCATTCATGTTACACCCTTTAAGGTCTGCATTCATGGATATTGATACATTAACAAGTCACTACAAGAGAAATCATTAGTAAGTGATAGTGAAAAATATTTTGTGTATACAAGAATCCTTGTAGGGGATTTTACAAGGAGTTCTTGGCCTTTAAAAACTAACTGGTGATTTAAAACCTCCAATAAAAACTAGCTATATAGAGAAAACCAAGGATTTAATATTTGAATAATTAAAATATTCTATCCAAGCCATTACTTAATCCTTATTATATATATCAACAAATTTCTAAGAAAGCCTCATACTATATCAACATAATACCTTATCTAGCCTTGATAAACCCAAACATAACAATAAATAGGATAATGGTTAAAATCCCAATATATGTTATTATAAATTAAATAAAACATAATTATTTTTTCCTATATGAGGATAAATAAGGAAACTACTAAGATTGTAAATTCACTAAGTAAGATGCATAAGAATTATTTGATTATTAATAGTGTATGATTAAAGATATTAAGCACAAGGAGGAAATTGTAGTTGATGTAGGAATGACTATCTAAAGAAATAATTCATAAGATGAGATAGAGTTGACCATTGATAGATTAATTTAATAGATGCTTCTTGACAAGTTTTTAACTACAATGGGTGAGCATGAAGATGAGATCTTGTCCTCCTTTGAAGATTTTGCATGTAAGTTGAAGCTAGATTACTTTAAAGCCTAAGGAGATTGTTTTATCCAAATAAAAAATAGATGAAATATAGGATGTAGGAATTAAAGGCATTAATGAGGATTTAATCTCATTTTATAATAATTATTTTTATTTTTATAGTGAGGTCTATTCTCTATTTTTTTAGCTAAAATTATATTTTTTAAGATAATAGAGACGAAGGTCAACAAAAAGAGGAAAGTGAATGTTAGTGAAGACCCCATGATTTCAATTTGAAATGGTTAAGAAGGAGAATATAAGGGAAAATGACAATAAAAAAAAGTATTCCAAAAGAAGATGAGTAACAAAAAATAAACCAATTTGTAACAACAAAATATAGGAACCTAATGATTGGGGATATCATGCTAGAATTTATTTGAAGGATGGATGCCCAATTAAATTCTCTAGTATAAAGGAGGATAAATCTATCATGTTTATTTAAAACCATGGGACTAAACCTAAGCCCATGTGAAGGTAGTCCAAGCACCCATTCAAATAAATCTAGAAAATTATAAAAGAAGAATGAATGAATTACCAAAAAGAACTCAAATTTTCCAAAAAGAGGGAGGCTAAAAGATATGAATCCCTCATTTCTTATTTTTAATGATTATTTCTTGTCATTTCCACTTAAACACTAATCCAATGGTCGAGCATAGTTAAGATAGCAACTCATTTTTCCAACCAGTCAATGGGTTTGTTTAATTATCTATTCAAGTATGTTAGATTAGTATTTTTATTTTAGTATCATAAGGTTTATATCATCACTTTGCATACATTTATTTAAGATCATGTATGATATCTGTAACTAGTTTTCTCATAGTTTTTTGGCTTTATAGTAATTATAAAATGTAAATTATAGAATTCATTAGAGCACCATCACACAATTTAGAGCAAAAAAAGGGTATGCATAGGGGTCTTCACCCTTTATACATAAATATTAAAAAATTACATAAATTTAAAATAATTTATATATATATATATATATATATATATATATATATATATCAATCTCTCTCTCTGTCTCTCTGTCTCTCTCTCTCTCTCTCTCTCTATATATATATATATATATATATATATATATATATATATATATATATAGAGAGAGAGAGAGAGAGAGAGAGAGAGAGATTGATACAAAAATATCTATATAAAAAGCCATAATTCTACACAGTCTTTTATTTCTCATTTCAAGAGCCACTATGGGTACTAAGGCTTAAGCGATGGTGAAATTATAGATCAACATTAATATCAATAAGAACATATATAATAGTATATACTGAAGATACTTGGCATGAGCCACACAATCTAGAATTCACAGAGCAAGTTCTAATAATAAAAACATCACTTTGGGAGTGGTAAGACAAAAATAATGTTCTTCCTCAATGGTATCTAGTAGAAAGATGTATTGCCTATAGAGTAAATAGATTTATTTTAGGTCATTAACAAGAGGCATGGAATTGAGAAGGAAAGTTTGGTAAAAAACTAACTATAAGCTAGAAAACACAAGGCTAATCATGGAAAAAAGGATA
This sequence comes from Torreya grandis, assembly GCA_037957365.1. NCBI lineage: Eukaryota > Viridiplantae > Streptophyta > Pinopsida > Cupressales > Taxaceae > Torreya > Torreya grandis. Next base: position 1,294,990 of record JARHVA010002910.1, on the reverse strand, counting down.
AGAAATTTAACTTAAAAATACATGAGACTGTGCATATGAACCTAATACTATTCATGACCATGATAACTGGAATATTAATAATGAAACATTTATATTACCATTAAAATATAAAAACCAAGTGCACTATTCTAAAGGACAAGTTTTAAGAGACCGTCTTGAAGGAAAAATACTAAAAGACAAAATGAACTACAATTGACAAGGTAAATTGGAATGAGAAGTGTCACAAAATTGAGTATTTAAAGGAGTTACACATGTGTACCATTTTAAATATATATCCATTTAAGGGATATTGATACTTAAGTGGATAAAAATCAAAATGGGATAACCAATAAATTTATAGGAGCACACAAAAAGGCTAAATGTCTCATTGACAATAAATGATTTAAAGGCTGAGATCTTATATCTTTGATGCACTTATTTTAAAAAAAATGAAAAAGGTAAAAATGAAAATTGATGTGACTAGGTGGATAAAAAGGAACATTATTCAAGGAATAGGTTAGTTATGAAGATATGATTTTCATTAAACTCAAGTAAAACATTATTTTAAAACAAAAGAAAAAGAAGAGATAATTGAGCACAAATAGGGAAAACACATATATTTTAGTATGGAAAATTATCCTAAGGATTGAAAACCCCATAAACCTTTATATATTAAAACCTATTTTGAAAAATTAAGCTTTATAGGGTCTTCAAGCTTTCATAACAAGTCAAGCTAACTCGTTACCCAATGGATAGATCATCATTCACTTAGGTTCAAAGCTTAGCATGCAAGTTTACCTTATGAATTACATTAAAAATGTTAAATAGAAATTTCCCTTAGTATATTATGACAAATTTTAAGTTATTTTAATAAGTGGTTAAACTTCTAGAACAACCATAAGCTTGCCACATAATAACACATCTCAAATGTAATTGAATAAATTTAATAAAGATTGATGGTCTCAAATCATTTCTAGTTCAAATTTAGTCAAGACTTACATGATGAAAATGAATCTAAAACATGTATTAAATTCTGACTTAACTTGTTCAAAATATAAAATTTCAAACATTATGGCTATTTTAATTTAAGTCTAAATTAAATATTACCATCAAGGATCTCGTACTATATGATCTATGTAAAATTGACAACATATTCAATTTTAAAGTTGACTTAGAATCTATATGTCAAATCTCATTGTATCTAATGATGAGATATTTTGAAAAAAATGATGCAATTATTCATCAAAATCACCTCACACTATTATATTAATGCTCCTAATGCTAATCAACTGTTAGATTCAAGATATGAAGCCTTCAACTTAAAAGTAACATAAGGTGGGTCCCAAGGCACAAGTGGTGAATGTGAGTTCATTATCACTTTCAAATATAATATCCAAAATTGTGATATTTAAAACTTAAATATTAATTAAATATTTTATTTTTAACAGGGATCTTAATCTATCTAATCTGAGCAAGATCAATGATATAAGTTATTTTTATTTTGAGCAAGGATCTCAGGCCATTCTATTTTTAATCATCCAACAATGTGAGCTATTTTGATAGGAAGAGATTATGATAGAAAGGAAAAGTGCCTCATACCACCAGATCAAGGCTTCTAGCTAGAATCTTCATCCATTAGATAAAGCATAAGGAAAATGTAGAGAGTTGTTTACAAATTTAAATCTATTGATGGAATTGGTGATGTTCTTCAAGATTTAGAAAAATATTAAGCTCTTTGTAAGATATATCAATCCCAAGTAGATTTTTATTTATACAAGAAATATTTTTCTCAAAATAAATTGATAAATTTAGTCCAAGATACACCCTTATAATAGAGACTTGAAAGCTTAATCAAGCTAAATCAAAATGCTTAAAGGTAAGAGTAATTCTATGAGACTAATATTTCACCCTATTTTTGATAGAACCAAATAAATTATATTGTGATTATATAAGTATAAAAATAGATAATATCATAATTCTAAATATGTATAAATATTCAATCATTTTAAATTTTATTTTTTTCTAATATGGAAAATTGTTATTTTTGGAAATTACTAAGAAGAGATATACTTATCTTGCACACAAATTTTTCTAACTATTTTTACTATACGATAATGAAAATCAATGATAAAGATGACTATAAGTTTCATCAATAGGAAAAAGATCAATTTTTTTTTGGGTAGGTCCACTATAAGTTGAAAATAAAATATTACGTTTGAGTCTGTTGATTGCAGACTTGTCATAGTTGACTGTGATAAAATAAGAGGAAAAGACATAGAAAACATAATTATGGAAATGAAATATTAAATTTATAATAAAAGAATATTCTTGGACATAACTGCTATAGGTGGAAAATAACATAATGTGTTTGATTCCATTGACTATAGACTTCTCCTAGTTAATTATGATTTAAAGTTGATCACTATGAATTTTACACATGGGCCTACCAAGTAGTATGAAATATAATAACTTGTGTTGTGTTGTGAAAAAATAATAGTTTTATCTTCTCTTGTCTTTAAAAATCTAAGGGAAATTTTATACCTTAAAAACATACAAAAAAATAGGGGAGTGTTATGGGTTGATCTAAAATAATCCTCCCTTGATGATTGACCATTGCCTACCTATCCATTACTCCAAGGGGGAAAAACAATCCTATGTAGTTCTCCCACCTAAAGTGAATTGCAATTGTGATCTTTTTATTATATTTATGTAGCTAAATATGGATTTAATACTTGACAATGATGTATCTTGACTTGTCTTATGTATGTTCTTTGTGAATGACCTTGAATTTGGAGAGAATAAGGTAGATTTACTCAATGTGAATAAGTGTAAAATTTTGAACCAAGTGAATAGAAATTGAGGGAAATGAATTACTATTGATATGTATTTATAGGATAGTATTTTTAAAATATCTTTTAACTAACCTTATGAAACATGTAGGAAGATCCAAAATAGTGATTTGTATTTGAAGAACTAGTTGTTATTTAGTGTGGGATGTAACCCACTTAAGTGGATAGAGGCACATTACACTCTTTTCTACCTTGTGCAGACTTATCAATAAATATTAGGGCCATTTTTACTCTGTTAGAGATAATCTGAAGGTGATTTTAGGAACATTAAGAATTTGACATTGGAATTTTTTTTAGTCATAATGGAAAAAAGTGCCAAACCCCCCCCCCCCCCCCCCCCCCCCCACACACACACATAAAGTCATAGAGGAATGACAAATAAGATTCATGTAATTAGGCACACATCATTTGGTTTAGGATGTGTCAAGAATTAGCATTGTCAAGCACCTATGAACATATTTATGTGTCTACATTTTCCCCACCTATATTCTAGTAATGAAATTTATAGAGTGAAGAAGAAAGAATTGAACCTAGGTTTGAAAAACACACTTTGTATTTGAATGGATACTTTAATTGTGTAGGGAACTCAAATTTAGAAAACCTTGAAATAGCTCATGAAGTATTTAGTTTTTTTTTAAATTGAGATTTTTAAAAATGGATCAAAGAAGGATTACACTTGTAGGTGAAACCAATTTTCCCTGTAACCTGTAATTGATGATGAATAGATAACATTTTGTTGAGTAATTTGGATAATTTAAACCAATGTTGAATTGAGAGTGATCAAATATAATTTGAATAAGTAATTGAGATCTTGAGCTAGAAATATGCATTATTCCAACAATCACGAATAAGGAATAATACCTAATATACTAATACAAAAAGGTGGAACCATTATGGGTTATCTAGAAGTGATGACAATACCATTGAGTGTCACTATAATTTAACACACATCATCAAAAAAAAAAATGGAATCACATAATGAGTTTTATATAAGTAATGCCAAGGCCATTGAACATTGCTGAAACCCAATGCAAATTACCCACATAAATCAAAACAAACCTTTGTAAATGGATCTAGATTATATCTATATTAGCTAAAGAGAGTGAAGAATATTTAAGCCCCACCATGACTACGTTTCTCATAATTTTATTTGAAATTAAATTTTTGTCTTTGAATTTTAACTTTGAACTTTGAACAAATATCATAATTTTTTCAACTTTGAAAATTTGAATTTTTGCCACTTTGAAATTTGAAATTTGAAAATTTATCTTTTGCACAAACATGAACATGAATGAGTTTTATTTCCCCATGATTTTTTTTCCAAATGATATTGAATGATATGCATCTATATGCTTAATTGTGTTTGTATTTTCAACTTGTAATTTTGATCTTGTATTTTTTACATATGCCTATGAATTTGCATTCAAGTGTGTATAATTCTATGCTTTGAGTCCTTAAACAATAAGTTTATATGCATTTCATATGCCCAATGCACAACAATATCTATTGCATTTTCTATTTTTTAATTACTTTGAATCTTTGAAAAAAAATGTTTTATTATAGAATTTAATATTTTGATTTTTTTTCAAATATTTGAAAACTCATACTCTATTATTTTTGAGACCTATATTCTATATTTTTGAACCTATATTTTTTCTCAAATTTAATCATGGAGGTTTTTATATCTAAGAAAAACCCATTGTGATTCCACCCTTTGAGATGAGGGATGTAGCTTACAAGTCACTATTTTTAGAAAAAGAGTTAACTGTACCATGTGATAAAAATAGAATCATTTAGTAATGATGTCATCTTGTGGAGACTATGACACCATATATAATTATAGTTGCTAGTTAAAACATGTATGTAACATATCTAATATGAGGCATATAAGTTTTTTTATAGATATAGTTAATTTTGAATCATACAATAAGGTAACCCTCTCTAAGGTAAATATGATGTAAAGTGCATGATATGGATCATGACACCATTAATCAAGCTTAGTAATCACACAAGCAAAACACACAATAATGCCACACAATGTCATACAATATGGCCAAGGGATGCATAAAGGGGCATGTTCAAATGTCATATAAGAAAATATCACACACATAGGGCCAATGGATACAAACAATAGACATGTTAAAATGTCACACATACCAAACACAAAATATCATATAGATGTTCAAACAATTTTTCACACAAGGGCCAATAACCACATAAAATTATCAAGTAATGCATAGCTTATCATGCAAGAAAGTAAACAACATTGAAGGAATATAAAATTTGTCATAAATAGTCTATTCCATCCATACATATTAATGTCCTATTATATAAAATCATAATGTAAAATATGAATGATTAGTAAGACACTTGTAATATATGTAAATCCAAATTGCATTTGAGGTTATAAATAGATATAACTTATTATAGTGCAACCTATAGAATAAAATGTACCCAAAATAAGAATGGACACTATTTAGAAGGGAGATCGACATCTAATAATGCATGTATAATTCATGTTCTATCATCACAAATATATACCTATTGAAATGAATGTGTACATAGAAAATAATATTGTTAAATGTGGAGCCCATTTCAACACCCCTAAGGTAAAAATTAAAATTATCAGAGCAATTTTAACATGCAATTTTTACTTTCACAAATGGTGGGGGTGTAATTTTGAGTATTATAACCACTTCCCACATTTGTGGCATGTTTTATAGAGAAGTGGGTATGGTGTTGAGAGAATTGGGGGATTATGTTTATCCCAAGTGGTTGTAACTTCCCTTATTTGGTGGGGATATGGTTATCTCCATGGTATGTCACATTTTTCAAGGGATTTAGAAAGTATAAATAGGGGTGAGGGGAAACACATTAAGCATTTCATTTTACATCTCATTTTGAGCTTTGTATTCTTTCTTCGATCGGTGTGATTAGGATTGAGGTGTAGCTTAGCATCTTGGGATTTCTTGTGTGAAATTGGGTTGGAGAAAGTTATCTCTATGAGAGGTTTATTATTGAGAGTTGTCTTGTACTCTTGTTTATTATATTATATAGATCTTCTTGGTGGATGTAGCCCATATTAGGTGAACCACGTTATATCAGTGTTATGTGTGTATTTGCTTAGATCTGAATTTTATTTCATATGCCTCTGTTGTTATGATTTTGAGGAATTAATTCCATGCTGCATGTCATTTCATAATTAATCACTTATTCCTAACAAATATTATATCTACCAAATATTTGATAAACAACATATGTTAAGAAGTAACTACTAACTTATGTCATGCTTAGGTCTTGATTTTTTATACTATTTTGAATGTTTTTGTATTTTTTCCATATATTTTTTTGTATTTTTGAATATTTGAATTATTTTATTTTTTATCATGAAACCTAGCCTATGATCTCATCAATGGGAGGACCATAATGCATATTTGTACCATATATGTCAAAGATGACTATTTATTTGCAAAAAGTGCTATATGTGGGTGTTTATAAATTTTAATAGGCATAAGGTGCCATATTATAACTATCTTAATCACTTATTATAGAATTTATTTCCACATGTTTATAATATGTAAGGATCAATTGAGTTTTTAGAGTAATAAGAAGATGTTTCCTTTCCTATGTTCATTATGGAACATTCCTAGGAATTTACTTAGGATATGTTGAAGGATATTTGGAATTATTTGAACCTTTAGTAAATATTCAATACGAATCTTTCAACTTATGAGGGTGTACCACTTTATTTTTAACTAAATTTATATATAAATATTTTATAAGTGTTATACTGATTCTACTCAATGCTATTAAATGAGGATACTAATTAAATTTGCATTGTAATTTTGAGTAAGAACCCTAGATTTATTTTTATGGTGATCATGAATAGGTGATACAACCAAATATGATGGTAATGGGAAGAGGAATAATGACCATTAAATATAGAGGGTACTCATATGGAATGCATTAAACTTTGACAACTTGATTAAATCATATGTAGTTGAGGCATATATGTAATGTAGATGCAACTATTTGAATATTATATATCTAGTGGAATTCTAATAAAATATTGAACACACTTATGCTTAGTAAGACTAAAAATGGATTAACCACTATTTTTAAACCAACTTGGGGAGGTAGCACTATATGTCCCAAAGTATCTTATTTATGTTCCTTGAATGTTTTGAGTACTCTTGATGTAGCTTGTAAATAATGCTATGTGTATCCAAGGCCATGAAAGAGTATCATTATACATGTATTTATAATTCATAAATTGTTAATCATGACATTATGTATAGGTTTAATGTTGATACATGCTTAAATAAAAAGTGCACATCTATTTGAATCATCATCATGGCTGTCGTTGTCATCAAATGTGATCACTAGACATTATGTTAATGTGATTGTAAATTTTCCAATAATTACATTTATTGGATGCCAATATGACTTAAGAGAAGGATGAACATTTTATGCATGATGTACTTTTGAATTATCAATACTCTCTATTGTACCTTGATTTGGAAAAGGATTATTGATTTTTTAAGATTTGCATTGTCATTCTATTAAGGTTTGACTTCCTCTATGGGTTTTATTAGCTCAATAGTATTATCATAGATAAGGTCTTGTATCTTATGTCTTAGCATATAAAACTTATTTGTATAATTCATAATGCATATATGATAATCAAAATATGATTTATTGTTAAAGTATTTAGGTTGTGGCTTAATCAAATCCATCTAAAATAGAGGAGGTAGAGACATGAGATTGTAATCAATTAGTTTATGTAACGAGACATGGGAAGGGTTTGGTAACCTTGTATATTGTATCCTTGGTGGAGTTGTCAAATTAAGTTTGTTTGATGGATATGATATTACATTAATTTTTTTTTCACAATAGTTGACCTTGTAATCTATATTATTTTGGAACTTGTCATTTGAGGTAGATGGAACACTTAGTGCATATTTAAGCTTGTTTAATTTTATTAGCTTGTATTATATTTATTTTATTGTATGTCATATCTCATGAAAGGATTTGAATTTATCCAACTTGATAGATTCATGTAGTGCTTCTATAAAGTTTTGTGTGAAAATAACTCATATTCATTATCTCCCATAGGGTTATTTCATCTTTGTGAGCATGATTTTATACTAAATCACATATTCACATATTAAATCATTTTAACCTTGCTTGAGTTTAGAATTTTTTGCATATGATATTTTTTCACTAATGTTGATTGATAAGTGTGATAAGAATTGATCTACCAATGGGTTGAATAGTCTAGCTAATTGATGAGGGAGATTATAGATCCATATTAAAGAATAATATTTGAGGCTTCATGGGAAGATATTTGTGAGAAATATGTCATTGTAAGCATATTTCAACCATGTTACATGGAATGACAAAAGATGTTGTGAAGGATAGCCCTTAACCTCATAGAGTCATAGATTAGGAGTTAAAGAGTCTATTGACAATGGTTAAGAGTCTATTTGAAGTGACAAAGTATTTTGGAGCAAAGTATACTATTCTATTGACCATGTATCTTTAGAGACACTATTGATGTGGGTTTCATGCACACCTAAGAATAATCACAAGTTAACCTGTAGCATTTTAGGATCTCAAAGAAGTTTGAGTTCACTTTGGGTTATGAGTTACAATTATTGGGTTTTGTAGTGACTAGTGGTGGAATGGTGGTGATCAAAGAAAAAATTAACCAAGATGGTTTAGATATGGATATGATCCTAGATTAACTTGGGTTGACTGGAATGAATATGGACTTAACTAAAGTGGACAAGATTTAAAGAAACATCCAATAGAGGAAAGGGTAAGTCATAAAAGAGGATTTGTAAATAGAGGACATGGATTATTTCTAATTGGCCTCAGAATAAGGATAAAATCCAAGGGAATAATGCTTTTATCTTGTTGTTTTAGCATATATAACTGATAAACATAGTAAAGAGGTCTAAAGAATATGATATAATTAACTCTTATTCATTAGCTAAAGGTGGTTTTTATTAATACTTCTTTAACATTTATTAACAAGAGATTATAGCTAATACTAAAGAACACCTTTGAATAACTATGGCTCAGTCTAGGAAATTATTTCAAATGATATTTATACACAAATTTAGAGAGTAACCTAGTAAACTTGTTACAATAAAATAAGATCTACAAACCTAGAAGTGCTACTACATAGTTTAATTGATAAAAGACCTTACTAACTACCCACAAGATACTTAAATCTAATATAAAATATATCAAGAAACTAAGATACCAATTAGATAAAATGCATAAAAAATAAACACAAACATGAAATAGAAAAGTATGTAACATGGATTTTTTAGAACAACCTAAAAGGTTCTATCTATATTGAATATCAAAATTTTTCCTCCTTTTAGAATGCAGGATATACATGTATATATAGGATTGGGATGGGGATGCCTCATACTTCAATCAATGCTAAAATTTTCATCATTACCAAGACAAAACATGCCCATGATGTAGTCAATCATTCACAAATGACAAAACATTGTTGTAATAACATTATATTATAAATAATTGATGTAACTACAAGGGGAAATACCTATGAAGAGGATGTGATAGTTGTTGATACTTGGGCCTTGATAATTATTACAATTTTAAGCTGAGTTATAGCTATGGTTAGTCTTGGTGTTTAATAATTTGTTAATATTGAAATAACCAATAGAGGTATGGTAGATGGAAATGCTTTCTTGCTCGCTCGAGTTTACAAATAAAGGGCATGACTCACTTGAAAATCCATTTAAATTGCCTCAAATTCTAATAGAGGACTTATAAAGAGATGTGGGAGTCTATAAATCAACTATCTATGTGCCTTTAATGCATCCCTAAGCTCCAAACAAAGAGTCTCTATGTTAATGACCCAACTTATAGTATAATTTAATAATATACCAATCCCTCAACCTATGCCTTGAAACTATATGTTACTATCTATGGGAGATATTAAAGATGGAACTAAGGAATAATTATCTACTTGGGTTAATCACACCATTTATTCTCATTCACATTAAAATTTTGATGGCCTAATCATCATATCTGGTGAGTTATTGAACTAAATTTCACATTTCTTGATGTCATTTAATCGAGACATCTGTCCTAAAGCTATGTAGTTCAAGGTTCATGTTGCATCCAAAGTAGTTATTAAGTTTAGATGGTCACATGATTTGTTTCAAGTTATTTATCTCAATAAATTGATTCAATCCTCCATTCTCTTCATCTTATCAACAAGGGTGAATACATCTTCCCAGTTAGGTTATAACTCCTCTACATTTCTTATTAACTAGATAATGTCATATAACTTCTGAGATGATCCTTTCACTTTATCCATGATGTCCCTCAGAGGTTTTATGGTATATCTTCCTTATAGTTCATCCAAAACTTGATAAAATCCTCTATAATTTATTTTATTACCCCCCCATAGAATCTACAAAGGTGTAGGGATCCTCTATGTAGTTGACAATATTTGAAGGGATCAAATTTCTAATCTTTTTCAAAGAGAATACATATTATCTTTACTCCAATTATACATTATATCCTTCAACCATTATAGTTTTCATTTTTACCTTATTCATAGTCTTATTTTCTCTATCAAAGTGAAACTTAACTATTGGGTGTTGAAAAATAACCAGGTTCTACCTACCTTCTTCTACCTGCTGCATTTTATGAATCCATTCAGGGATGTTCAAGGTAATTCTTTGTTATGAAGGTTTAAATTGCTCTGTAGGAGTGGAATATGGGGATTTAACTGGGGGAACATAGATTGGGGGAAGAGGATGTTATTTTAGGGAAATGGGGAATAGGTTTTCTCCATCTAGTAACCTTATTTTGGGTCATTATGTCAATTATTATCTTTCCTTTCTCCACATCCTTTTATGTTGTAATGGTTGCAAATTCATTTGGGTTTCATGATAAATTGGTAGGACTAAATGAGTGGATGGTGGGTAGGGAATAAATGGGGAGGCCAAAATGGTGGTGGAGGTAAAATCTTTGAAGTGCACTTGTTCATTGAGCCTAGAGGATTGAGGGATTAAGGAAGCAAAGATTGAATATGTAGGAGGGATAATACGTAAATTATGAAAATAATCCATTATTGATGTCAAAGTAACTATACTATAATATTTTTAAGGTTGGTTTGGGGTACCATAGCCTAGATTACTAGTGTTAGGACTAGGGCTTGCAGAATGGGATTTGTAGCAGATGCACTAACTAAAACAATAATTACTAAAATAAGTAAGTAATGAGGAGATTTTTTACATATTACTTGAAAAGTAATAACTAGTGGAATTATTATCGCAGGTGTCATTATTATTTTGGGAGGTATTGAGGCTAGAGATAGGTCCAAGAATTAACCATGCATAAAAGTTAGAGGCTTAGAATTTACTTCATCTTCATTTTCACCATCTAGGTCCTAAAATAATTCAATGAGACTAAATTAGTCTTTAATATCTCAGTGTCACCTAATTGATCCTCCTTTGATAACCATTCATCATTATGGTCACTTTTCATGGTCTCACATATGGTTTTAGACAAGGATTTTTCTATTTTATCTTCCCATTCCTCATTTATAAGCCACTCATTTTCAATATCTATTACTTCTATATGTTATGACACTATAGAAACTTTTATGTTAACCAATCCTCCATTTCACCTTTCTTGTTAAGCCTTCTTTACTAGGGTTATCTAAGGATAAACTGAAGGAAACCCCTACTTCCTCTTATATACAAGGGGAGGTCTATTAGGAGTATAAGTTTATGTTGGAAGGGGGGAAAAAATAATAGGTGAGTGTGATGGGGCAATATGTGGCGATGAGGTGAGGGTAGTGGTGAATGTTGGGGGTAAACCTAGAGAAGTGAATGTTTCTCCAAAGGATGGAGATGTTGATGGAGGTGATGGTGAAATGGTTTGGGCTAGGGGTAACTAAAATCAAACTAAAATTAGGTGGGAGGAAAGATGGGAGATTCATCTACTTAAATACTATGAGTGGAGGAAAGGGAAACATAGATAACACTCCTCTATACTGAGTTATAACTACAAGACCTTGAGTAGTGCTCATTGGTCGAGGAAGGGTGGACACTAGGGTAGTATTTTAAATTATGATCACTATGTCAAGACATTAGGGAGGTCCTTGAATGACTTCCTATCCACTTCTCATAGGTGTTTTTATTGATGGACTAACCTATTCTAATTCCTAGGCTTGAACCTATGGGAATGATATTGAGGGGGTACTGAAACCTAATGCTCTACCTTAATTTTCCTAGCTTCTTCCTTAGTGGTGTTTGGAAGATATTGTATGTGCCTAGCCACCACCATAGACATATTTTATTGATTCATTCTAGTGTGGACCTCTATATAATTCAAAGCATTCAGGAACACTTCATTAGATAGATATGATACATGGCTATAATTGATATTCACCTTTCCCTTGACTCTATTCAAGTGCTTCTTGACCCTTTACCTTATATCCCATTACCTGTAAGTTGCCCACTTAAAATCATAGTGGGTTATAATTTTTACCACTAAATGAAAATTTTCCCACTTGGTGTATTAGATCCTACCAATGTTAATAGGAGGTGGGTAGGTAGATCCTTATTTAGAACTTCTTAGACTAACATCCATAAAATTAGCTAGTTAGGCCATAATTTCATACTTTTCCACCTTATCTAGGACCAACTTGGATAGATACATAGGATGAGCTCTAGTTCCCTCTATTATAATGAATATATCATTTAGATAAAGTCAATAGTCATCAATCCTTTCAATAGTTCTTCAAATTTGGTCATACAATCTGGGCATATCCTTGACATAAATGGATTGGTATGTCATTAGATAGAAGGTCTTGATTAGTTTGGTCATGTTATTCCTAAATTTATGTATATTAAGAACATTTAATTTATCTCAAACCTAGTTCTTAGGATACTCAGTTGATGACTCCCAAGGTTCCTAAAAAGTTGAGTGAATAGTTCATATAATGGTGTCTACCAGATACATCATCATATAGAAGTTACGACATGGTCTACTATCTAAATTGAGGAATTAGATAATCAAATTAACACTAAAGTTCTAGAAAATAAATATGACCTTAATATAATTAAGGATGGTGTTTAAAAAGGGAATAAAAATATCATTAACATAGGTTATACCAGGTAAACCATAAATTTAATTTAACAAAGCCATAGCAATTCAAATTCTAGGATTGAATATGGTAATGGGAATAATAAAAATAAGGCCCCTAATTTTGAAGCTACTAGGGTTGCTAGCCCATTCCCACAACTTGGTGTTTGCATTATTTTCATACATCCAAAAATTTACTAGGGATTGATTATAATCCATTTCAAGTGGGGAAAACTATAGTATTTTTCAAAAGTAGACCCAATAATATATGTCATCAGGATGCTACATCGGTAAAAATGAAGTATGTTTCTATAAACTTGGGCATTCAAAAATAAATCAAATAATAAGCCAATATAGGGCATTACATTAGGCTTTGCTACAATATTATGTAAGCTACCTAATTTTATTTCTACTAGGTCATCCTTATATCTTCATGTAAAATCTAAGAGTTGACCTCCAAGGCCATAGTGTTCTACTGCTTCGACTTCCTCCCATATAGAAGAGTAATGTTTTAATTCATAGTGAGGGAAGACTCATCAAAACTCAAGTTTTTATACTACTCAGGTCCTACAATGTAATATGTAAAGGGGGAAGTGGATGTTATGAATTAGAAGCCATTGTTCTGCACTTAAGAGCTCTAGTTTTATGAAATCATGGAATTTATTGGTTACCAGAGTGCTCAAATTTTTCACTAGTAGATATTCATTAGATAATAGTGTATCTATAATTGACTTCTTTGATTTCACATATTGATTTTATATTTTTCACCTCTACTAAATTAAATGCACTTAATAAACTAATCCATGTGGATTAATGACACCAACGACCTTAGATTTATCTACTTTCTTCTATTTTCATATTTTGAATTTGCCTGGTGAAGTGTCATTACCTTTTATAGTCCTTGACACTAAGTGGATTCCTTTATTTTTTCTTCAATTGCTTTTTCACCTCCATTTTATGCTTGGAGACATTATGCTTCACAAATAACATCATATTATTACTTTGTAGGCTTATATTTACTGACTGATTTCTTTATAACCCGTGGCTTGTGATATCATGGCATGTGGAAGGTTGTGGCCACTCTATTGATCCACCCTCATTTATCACTATGAAGTATCTAGGTGCATAAGGTAACAACATGTGGATATAAATCAATACTCTGCTCACCTAGGGGACTTAAGAACTTCATGGATTAGTTTAATAGATGTAGGTTTATGGTATCATGACACATTGATGAATGTCATTACTCTGTTGGCCTTAGGAATTTCATACACTAAACTTTAATTTATCAGTTGTCGGGTGAGGGGGATGATGACACATGGATAGATATCATTGCCTCACTAACCTTTTGATTTTCATATTCTTAACTTCACTCTATCAGTCATCAGGTGAGTGGGATCATGACACATGGATGATTGCCACTACTCTATTGGCCCAAGGAGCCTTATAGAGATTTATAAGTGTTTGATAAGTCATGGGCTAGTGGTATTATGACATAATACTTTTATCACCTTTGGGACTTTGAGAGAGTAATTTAATTCCATGTGGAAATAATTGGTGAATCGATAGGGGTTTGGGTGAAAATTAGAAATAATTCTAAGTGAAGATCCATTTGCATAAGATAAAACATAAAGCAATAAAACCTTGACAAATGCGTAGGTCAATTAGTCTAAAAAAATGTCATGCCTTGGGATTAAACAAGAGAACTTCATGAATCATTAGAATTTTAAAATACTTAATTAGATATGCACATAATAAACCAAAGGCTTGAGATGTAACTAGAGACAAGCTTGAGCATAACTATGGTTTGTAATAATAAAAGTATTGTTGTGTTAGTTTAATCTTCAAGAATCAAGTTTAGGTTAACTCATAGATCTGGAAATAAGGAAAGATATTTGACAAAGTGGGTCCCTATTTTAAAAAATATTAAATGGGGCTATTTTGGCACATAATAAACATCTTTATATAATTATAATAGTTTTACATGTAAGGTTGTAATAATTTTCTTAAGAGAGTGTGCATTAGTTAAAGTTGTAAGTGAATCTTGTGAAATAATCACGGGAGGTGTATATTCTACCCTTGTATAAATAGGCATATTAATCTATTGAAATCATGTGATGTCCATTACCTAAACATGTTGTCACATATGTAACCATAGGTGTTGATATAGAAATATAAGCAATAGTAGAAATTTTAACACTTGGAATTATAAGATTAATAAATTTGAAATGAATCTCTTGTTGTTGTATTCAATATAATAAAATATTTGATTAATGTGAAATATTAGATGTTAGAAATAATTAGACAATTGTATCCACTTGTTGGGGATATTGTTGCAGTCCTTGAAAAAAATGGATAAATCTTTGAATTATTTAGGATTTAACCTAATGAGTTCATTGGAATCAATTCTATTGGATGTTTTAGGATTATCTTGATTATCATGAATAGTTTCATTATATTTATTATCATTTTCACCACTAACATCATCTTCAATGTGTGTATAATTTTGGAGAGTTACATTATCATATAAATAAAAACTATCAATGTTATCCATTTTAGAAGAGACTAAAGAAATTTAAATATGATATATAGTAATTCAACTTAATATAACACTACACCTTAGAGGAATATAGGAGATGGCCTTCTTGAGTGGCAGGAAAAGTTATAAAATAACAAAGAAAATGGGTGTATCAATAAGTTTTATTTTAAATCTTTAAAATTTCCATCAAGGATTAAAGATGAAACTAGTCAAGGTGTGTTTTATTTAAAGGCTATTAGATATATTTATCCCAATCATAAATAGTGAATGAAATTGTGAAGGCACTAAATACATAGGATTCCACCATTCTCATAGCCACACTATCTAATCTCTAGGGTACTTAGAGAGTAACTTCCAAGGGATAACTACTTATGAGTATACTACAAGGATAAATATTTGAAGGCTTCCTATGGATGAAAATTAAAACCTAGACATTTATGATATACTATGATACATGTGGAAACTAAAATGCATATATGGTTTTTTATAATGGCTTAATTATTGGGTTAGTGCCCCTCACACCACGGATTAGGTAAAACTAAAGACTACTTTTCCCATAATGACAAATCATATGATTTTTAAAAACTATTAGAACATAGTTTTTAGAGAAATATATAAAAAATAAAAATGTCATTGAAAATCCAAATAAAAAAACACATGCTAAAAAATAATGGTTTGTGTTCACCAATATGTTTTACACTATAAAACACAACAAATTTTTTATGTGATTATCTATGTGTAAAACTAGAGAATATCAAAAAGCTAAGATGTAAATATATTTGTAAAAATTCTGATTTTGATAATTTTCTAAATATAAAAACTCATATTTTTGGAAAGTACTAAGAACATATATAATTATCTTTCATATAGATTTTTTTTAACTATTATGATTGTTTGATAGTGAAAATCAGTGAAAGAAATGATAGTATAGGTATAAAATAATCACAAGATTAGAAACACAATCTAGATAGGTCTATTGTAAGTGGATGGAAGAACATTGTGTTCAAGTTTGTTTATTGTGGATTTGTCTCAGTTGAATGCCATAAAAATTTGAAAATAAAAGATAGATAAATTATAATTCTAGAAATGATAGATTAGAGGAAGAAGCAAAAAATATTCTTAGACATGACCACTATAGGTAAAAAACAACACAATGTATTCAGGTCTATTTATTGTGAACTTGTCTTGGTTGACTATGCTTAAAAAATGATTATTTCATCTATGTTTTCTTAATAATATGAGGTATTTCAACGTGTGTTATGTTTCACTTAAATCACTATTTTATCTTCTCTTATATTAAAAACCTGAAGGGTACTTTGATAGATTGAAAACCTTCAAGAAAATAGGGGGGTGTAATGGTCTAAGCTGAACTCAATCACCCACTTGATGATTGACTGCTACCCCCATATACAATACTTCAAGGAGGGAAATAAAAGCCATGTAGTTCTCCCACCTAGAGTGAATTTGAAATTGTGCTCCTTTGAATATATGTATGCAAATAAAAGATGACTTTGATACTTGAAAATGATATATCAACTTGATTTAAATGGATATTGACTTAGCTTCTAGATGATCCATGTGAATTACATTGAATTTGGAAAGAATAGGGCATAATTTCTCAATGTGCACAAGTGTAAAATATTGAACCAAGTGAGTAGAAAGTTAGGGATATAAATGACTCTTAATTTATATTAAGAGGATAATATTATGACAACTTCCTTTAGATGACCTTATGAAATGTGTAAGAAGACCCCAAATCAAAATTTGAATTTTAGAAACTAGCCATTATTTGACATGAGGTGTAATTGACCTAAGTTGACAAGGGTGCACTATGCTTCTATCTCCTTGTGTGGACTTGTCCAAGAAGACCAAGGATAGATTTTATCTATTGGAGATAATATGAAGATGATTTTAGATAGACTAATAATTTGACATTCAAAGTTATGTTTTAGGTAGTGGAAAACAAAAGGGTCAAACCTACAAATAGATAAAATTCTTATATGAATGGTGAATAAGAGTCATGTAATTAGGTGAAAGTCATGTGGTTAAATATGTGTCAATACTTAGCATTGTCAAGTGAATTGAACCATATTTATGTGTCTAAAACTATATATTATTTAATAAAAGAGAAAGGACCACCGAGCTATTATTTTCAAAAATTAGATTAGATTGAGATGGGGAAGCAAAGATCATAAAAGTAGTATGGGCTATTGATTTAATGATGCCATATCAAACTAGTAGGAGTTGTATAAAGAATCATAACTTGAATAATGTTGACTATTAAGCTAGGCTACTTAAATATAAATATACAAGTAGAGACATAGAAACAAGTATTTTGATCTAATATCATACCGATAATCAATTGATATTTAATTTTTATCCATTTTTTACTCTCTATAAAATTATAAATCACTCATTTTAAATTAGATTTGACTATTTGGACATTATCCCAAGTCCATACTATCTATACTATATTGCATATAGTATCGATTATATAAGAATATCACGAGCCCTTTTATTGGAGTGTAATGTATTTGTACATACTTTATATAATTGATGAAATCTATTTTGACTTTTATTTTTTGTCCCTTGGCTATCATCTTGCTACTATAAATCCATGTCTACATTAATGTTACATCATGCACCTTGTATTTATTTTCTTAAGTTGTGTTCATTTCAATTATTACATAAGTGATTTATCTTTGTTCTTTTAGATATAAAAGCAATCCATTTATTATCTTGATGTATTAATAATTTTAATTTTATGTATCTCTCCAACTATTTTCCCATCCAATAATTCTCTTTATACATTTATCCTAGGTAGATTAGCATTAGAATAGGAAATAAAACCATCTAACTCTAGAGGATCTATTACAAGATAATACCCACATTTTTAATATTTTCTATGCTATGATTATTTTGAAAGTGCAACCAATCAGACACAATGAAGCATTAATATAACTGAAAATCAAAAGAAAGTGAAATCGCCTAATTTTGAATATGAAGGGTCATAAATAACCTATAAAAACATCCACACTTGCATGTCCTATTATAAAAACATGTACACATTAAAAATTGGTGTGCATGTCATGTTAATCATAAGAGGATAAGATATACACAAATAAGTATTTACAAATATAGCCTAAATAAATAAAAATAAAAAAACTGGGAAATATGCATTTGGTTTAGTTAGAACATGCATAAATTCTTGCTATAAAAATACAAGTCTAATATAAGTAAATTATAATACATACATACATATATGAATATAATTATACACTTATCTATGATTAAAATTGGTGTGAACAACTCTTTATTTTGAGATGAGTTAATTACAAATATATTTACATCCCTCATCTCAAAAGGGACACACACACACACACACACACACACACACACACACACACACACACACACACACACACACACACACACACACACACACACACACACACACATATTTGTCACTAATTTAATAATTATATTTATATCTTTTTTGACATGTAGTGAGATCAAATATGTTCCTATCATTGTACAATGAGACTAATTATAATTTTTCCACTATGTGGTGAGACGTGACTTGTCTACTTATTTGGTCAAAACGCAAAGTTTCTTGTTGTTTCACACACACACACACACACACACACACACACACACATATCGAGGACACCTTCACACATAGGCCAACCTTAGAAAATAGTGATTGTAAACATTCACTATTTTTTATGGTTGGCCTATTCATGAATGTGTTATTAAGGACAAATTAAAAGATAGGAAAACCATATAGAATAGTGAAATATGATGTAACAACCCCACTAATTTTTACCAAAAAATAGTAATTAAAAAAAAAAATTACACATATTCTTCTAATAGATTTCACCATGAGAAACATAACTAAGTTATATTTAACTAAATGTTATTTTTGGTTAAACCCAAAAGGTTTATAACTAATAAATTTAGCTAATTAGCACCATTATAATGATATAAAAAGACATGAAAAATGTTTATTTAACAATAAAAATTGCATTTATTTCATTAAAGTATTAATACAATTTCAGCCACAATTGATACAACACTAAAACCACTCTTGTTGATGTAAAAATGAATAAATAGTATAGTTTTAACAATAATAATGTCTCAATAATAATAATTCAATGATATAAAGCTCCATGGAGCATGAGTCTCAATTAACTCAAGTATCTATTGGTAATCTCAAGTGTAGTCTCTAGTATAGTACTGCTATGAGAAGGAGAGCATCATCTGAGTACTTTTACACACCAATCATAGATCATCGATCACTTGTATTATCTCTCAATAAGGGAATGGCCCTCCCTTCATGGATGGGTAGATAATGATGGTACGAGAATCCACAGTGACAAACTAGAACTCTTGTGCTATAAGATAACCATTACATGATGTATACCATAAATAAATCCATTGTATCATGATGTATTAACATGTAAACCATATAAAACACATGAAATGGAACTGTTTAACTATAAAAATTAATTTGGATAAAGTTTTAAAATATTTAATGATCTCTAGGATCAGTAAATTTCATACACACCACTCAATCGGATTGCACCTCATCTTACATTGATGGCTCTAATTCAGCTAGTGGAATCCATCAAACTATTATTTAGTGTCATAAATGTGAGATTTGATTAATTATATAATAATATAAAAACCAATAGATTTAATTAGAATATTCCCTATTAGTAGATATAAAATATGCTAAGTACAGAAATATCAAAGACATACATTTAGTCCATCAAATGTAATGCAATGAATCTCAAAACATCTAATTTTTTCCAGACTAATATACAGATTCATAAATAGTCCATACAAGTATCATACCATCTGGGTTAGAAACATCTCAAAGAATCAAGTTACAAAAGTACCATATGTAACTATAAATGTTATTCCATCCATTTAATAACATTAAAATCACATCTTAGTAGCAATATACTAGCAGTACATTAATAAGCTTATATAACTACACATCATTCAAATGGCAAGTATGAATCTAAACACCACATGTTAAATGTTCCAATAACTATATTACTAATATAAAAATACCCATATATATTTCTACGTAATAAATGGTCATAGTATTGAATAGGTTACATACATCTATATATGCAATACAATTTTATATTTATTATATCATCGATAAATCACATGTATAATCCATACATTTATGCATACATTAAAACATATAGTTTTTATGATTAATAATATATTCAATAGATAGTCTAATTATGCATATGGTATACTATCTGTTTTATTTAGAGTATTACATATTCTAACAATACACATTCAAACTATAATATTTCATCATAATTCATATCAAAACAAAATAATTAAAACATGTAGAGTTTTAACTATAACTTAGAATTTTAATGATTTTGACGATAATATATAAACGATTGTCCATTAAAACTTAGCCAAAGATACCTTATCAATTTTTTAATTATAAAATATTAATATATCAATCTATAAATCTAATTGATTCCCTTAAACTCATATTCACAAACTAATCTAAATTTAATAATGATAAGATCTACAAATCTCAAGATATAGGCAAATGAGTTTACATAGTTGACTATTTAAACTCAGACCCCTATTTTACATAGTTTCATTTTAATTGAACATAGATTTTATTTCTATATATATATATATATATATATATATATATATATATATATTCATGTATACTAAGTCTACCATTATGGCCAAGACTTATAAGAACCTAATATAAACATACGTATTAAATTTGAATACACAACCAAATACAAATGTTTGCTTATTATGTATATATAATATACTTATCCATTCAAATAAAAGAGGGCATATTAATTCATGGTTAGTTATAAACATAAATAACATTATATCTAATAAAAACTCAACTATATTATTAATTTTTTATGGTTTCACACACCCAATGATCCCTAAACCAAATTTTGGTATGTATCAATATAATATATATCATCATACAAAAATAAATAGGATTGACATGTTAGGTGTACACACACGCACACGTGCATGCACATGCGTGTGCACACACACACACACAAACACACACACACACACACACACACACACACACACACACACACACACACACACACACACACACACACACACACACACACACACACACACACACATATATATATATATAGAGAGAGAGAGAGATACACACACACACACAAGTATAGAATTACATATCTGCCATTAAATAACTTGATTTAAGGAATACAATGTATAATATTATACCCTTGTATATGTATACAAATAATTCAAGGTTTTCGTAGTTTTTCAAAATAATAATAAAACTAGGCTTTAAGTCTATTATTATATATTGAAATACTCACTTGACATGACTATTCTATTCATGAATATTTCCATGCATTATTATGAAGAATTTTAAATAGAATTAAAACTCCCATTCCTTTTCATTCCAAACATAAGTTTTTATTTTGACTTTAATACCTTATACAAAGTCAAAAATGACCCAGCTTGTATATGTGGTAGATTTTACAAGTATAAAGGTATATTAACAAAATTCCCAATAACATGATAAAGGATAATATTGATTGAGTCATTAGTGTGTTCTATGAAATAAAATATTAACCTTATAAACTTTACTTAAGGTTTATGTCATACTACACAACATTCCACATTTTTATTATTTTTATAAGTTTTAAATTTTCACACCATAAAAAATTCACTCAACCCTTATGGGATTATATAATAAACTATTATGTATAGAAAGAGGGATTCATAAACTATGGCCATTTAACCAAGGTTTAAGGTTATATATTGGGTTATGTGGATGGCCGAGCCATCCACAGGGCCCATCATTTAGCCCACTAAATAGTTTTTTTTTAAAATTATAATAAACTAGAACCCTTTTCATAAATTCATTAATAGAATTCATCACAATAAACATATGAATCTTAAAATGAAATTGACCTGATAACAAAATATCCATTGCCAATGCTAATGATTCAAAGTTTGCTCCCCCACCGAAGCTCAAATCTCCTCTCTAGTCTTCTCTCTCTAGTCATGTCCTCCATGGCCTCTCTTATTTTATTCATCTACATGCTAATTGCATGCCAAAAAACTCTCCTAAAACTTTTCCATAATTAACCAACTCACAGTACAACATCCATTTCTCCATGCAAAAACTAAACAAAAATCTTCTTTTATTGACTGGTGTGTTTAACACTAAGTCCACACCAAGTTATCCCAAATTATCTTGAGAGTTACATCATTAACCAAATAAAATAATAATTGAAATATCCCCTAAAAACTATGCATGAATAAATGTATTCATTTAATGAAATCAACTTAACATAAAGTAATCCATAAACAAACAATATAACATAATCATACACCATGATTTTACCAAAAAATGTTATCATTAACATTGGCCTAGCATATGGTTAATACTAATGCCTTTAGTTTAAATCAAAATAAAGATATTTACCAAATATCATTTAAAACAATTTAAACTTCATTATATTCTTTATTTAATGAAATTTATTGATAATTAAGAGTTAATAACAATCTTATCCATTAATGTCATTGACTTTAATAAGTCTATCAAACATATTAGCCATCAATAAATAATTTGATCTTCGTTAATAGTCATACACACATTACTTAATCATAATGAATTCACCTAGTAATTTAAACAATATATATCCATTATTTAGAAACATAATAATTATTATTATTATAATATTTTAAGTATTATTATAACCATAATCCTATAGATCAAATAACAATAATATAATCTATCTATAACTTGCTATAATAATTATACATAACAACACACCATTATACTACACAACTATATCCAAGACAATAGTAAGTCAAATAAAACATGTATGGATTCACTCATTCAACAAAGAAATAGCATCATACAAGATAAGCTACATATGCCAACCAAATTAGTGAAATCAACATGCTCATCAAACAATAAATAAGATCATAGTAAACATATATAATATAAATCAAAACATACTACATCTATCTAACATAAGTAATGAACATAAAACATGCTAATATATGGTGGTGTGTGTGTGGGTTTCTAATTTTCCTCTCTATCATCCCCCAATTCCTCCATATACACCACCCTGTCCAATGATTCCCTCCCTCCATCACACTTTGAGGGATGGATTTGTCCTTCATCCACCTCACAGTAGTGAAGGTAGTTAGCATGAAACATAAATATATTCATAAAATACTATTATTTAGACTAATAAACATGATAATAATGTACAAAATATAAATGTACAACTAACTCCATAGCTAATGAATCATGTAAATTAAACAACATATAACTTTCCCATAGTCAAAATATAACATAAAACTTAATAAAATAGATGTAATAAGATAGTAACCATGAAAATCCATGGACCAAAAGGTTATTAAGCTTAGAGGAAAATCAAGATGTGACATACTTCCCACCTAATGTTAGTCATCATCCCGATGACACTTATTCAAACATAAAATTTGAATTTAAAAATATTATTCAGTAGAAAATAACATAATATGTAGTATAAAATCAAGCAAAAAATTTGTAAATAACATGTAAAAATCATAATAGTCTTCCCAAGTGGCACTATATTTAGAATATTGGTTCTAATGGACCTTGTATTGTGACACTTATCTATTATGCAAAGTGAGTTTGTGAGTGTCAATTATTTTTATTGGTTATACCATGACCACCTTGGGATCCAAAAGCTACAAAGCATTCCAATACAATAAATGTGAAGATTAACAACATAATTTTTAAGATAAGACACATGGAAAATATTATGCAAAAGATCTAGAGCGAGTGGTAATGCAAGACTATATGCTAGAGGATTGACCACTTACAAAACATCTAAGGGTCCCACATATCTGGATGAAAGTTTATCTAATTTTTTTAACTTAATCAAGATTTTTTAAGGCTTAACCCTCAAAAAAACTTTATCACCTACAAAAAAATGCCTTATTATTCTCTTCAAATCAACACAATTTTAATATCTATCATTGGTCCCAACCAACCTCTACCTAATTATCTTGATGTACTCTTCCATTTCCAAAAGCATCTCAGGTCCAAAGACAACCCTATCCTCTAACCTATCCCTACTGATTGGTGTTCTACACTTTCATATAATGCCTCAAATGGAGCCATATTCAAAAATATTGATATGAGTTATTATTGGAAAACTCAACCAAAGGAAGGTACTCCTCCCACTTGTATTGTTTATCTATGTAATACATATGAAGGATATCTTCTAGAACTTGGTTAACTCACTCTATCTATCCATCAATTTTTGGGTGATAAGCAGTGCTGAAATTTAACTACATACCTAGAACTAAATTTAGAGTCAACCAAAATCTAGAAGTCATCCTCAGATCTCGATCCAAAATTATCTTCTCTATAAATCCATGAAATTGATACAACTCTTTCATGAATCTCTTCACAAGCATAAGTACATCATCTATGAAATTTACTGGTATGAAGTGGGATACCTTGGTTAGTTTGTCAACTAAAAAAAATTAATACCATGTTGGTTTAGTGATAATGGAAACCTCTAGACAAAGCACATACTAATCACCTGTCTCTTCCATTATGGTATATCATAAGGATATAACAATCTTGCTAGATGCACATGTTCAACTTTCGCCTGATGACATTCTAAATAATGAGGCATATAATTTTTTATATATTTATTTTTTCCCTTCCATAAATAAAGTGGTATTAACTAATCCATGATCTTGGTTACACTTGGATGTAATGAGTGTAGAGCATTGTGTAGTTCCTTTAGCACTGTGATCCTCATATTCTATCTAGAAGGTACATACATCCTACCATTGTACCTCAAAAAACCATCACTCTATATCTTAAAACCTTTATACCTATGATTTTGAGCTTTTTTTGACAATGCTTTCTTGATCTAATCATAGAATTCATTTATTGACAATAATTTTATTTCTTGATCTTGAAAATTACTTATAATAGTAGCTATGGATATTATATACCTTTGATGACTTAGATAATCATTGACTCTATTCTCCTTGCCTTTGATATAATTAATATCAAAATCATAATTAGATAATAACTCTAACCATCATCTTTGATGAGAATTCAAGTTTGATTGGGTGAAGATGTACTTGAGTCCCAAGTTATAAGTATTGAGCTCGAATGGTTTTCATAATAGATAATGCCTAAGAACTTGTAAGGCATGTACTATTGATATAAGTTCCATATCATGAGGGGCATAATTCACCTCATATGGCTTCAATTTCTTAGATTCATATGCTATAACTAAATCATTATGCATAAGAACTCCTCCAAGTCCATCTGAGATGCATTTATGATCACTTAGAATTGACCATTAGGATCAACAACTCTCATAATTGGTGATAAATTAAACCTCATTTTCAACTCCTATAAAACTTTCTCACACTTTTTTGACCAAATAAAACTCTGATTCTTCCATTAAAGAGAGGTAATTAGATTAGCTATCCTATAGAAATTTAGAATTAATTTTCTGTAATAGCCTACCAATCCCATGAAACTCCTTACCTCATGCATATAATTTGGTGTTGGCCATTATAGTATGGATCTTATATTTTATGGACCTATTGAAATACCATTTATAGAGATAATATGTCAAAGATATTGCACTTTATTTTGGAAAAATGCACACCTGGACAACATTCCATATAAAATATGCTTTTGTAAATGATATAAAAATAGTTATAGATGTTGAAGATGCTCTTCCTCATCCTTGGAATATATAAGGATGTCACCTAGAAAGACCAAAACAAAATGATCCATATAATATTTGAACACACTATTCATGAGATTCATAAATGATGCTTGAGCATTTATCAACCCAAAAGGTAACACTATGAACTCTTAGTGCCCATATCAAGTTTTGAACACTATTTTTAGAATATTCTCATCATATATTCTCACTTAATGATACCCTGCTCTAAGATCAATCTTAGAAAAGACTGTTCCCCCTTACATCTGATCAAAGAGATCATCAATGTGTGAAAATGGATATCTATTTTTTATTGTCTCCTTGTTCAACATTGTATAATCAATACATAGGTGAAGAGTGCCATAATTATTGATGAAGAAAACTATTGAACCCCATGGTGACACACTTGGTCAAATTATCCCTTTCCATAACAACTATTGAAGTTGAGCCTTTAACTCAACTAATTTGGTGGTTGCCATCTTGTACGATACCTTAGACTATGGTTCTGATCTATTTATGATATCAATCAAGAAATCAAACTCATGCTTGGGTGGTAATATAAGTAATTCCTTTGGAAAGACATCTTGAAAGTTCCTTAGAAAAGGATAATCCTTAATAGATGGTTCCTTATATTACTCCATATCATTTATCTTAATGATAAATACTTGACATCCCTTCCTCTGAGCTTTTTAAAGTTGAATTACAAAAATTTACCTAAGTTTCAACTCTTTTTTCTCATCATGAATTTGTGTCTAATTATAAAATCATCTTGACATAACCTTATTCAAATAGTAGTCAACCTTAGCTTTATGCTTTAAAATTCAATTGACTCCTAGGATCACATCATATGACACTAATGGTGCAGCACACCGATCCACTACTATAGTTAACTTAGAAAATCTAATCTCTAATTCAACTAAACACTTATGAAATTTAACCTTTGAATCATTCCCATACTGTAATGACCATGAATTTTCCTTAACTCTAACTTTTATAGACAATTTACTAAGCATTCTAGGAGCAATGAAACATTCTGTATATCACATGTCAATCATAGTAGAAACTAGATGATAAAACAAAATACCTAACAGTTCTATGGGTGAAGCTTGATACTCAACCTGATGATTGTCAACATCTACATGAATCTACTATTGAAATGTACCTTGATAAGGAGAAAAACCCTTGTTGTTTGACTTATCTTGAGTATAATGCTCATGTCCATAAATGAAGACAACTCCAAGTGGTCCTTTCCTATCATATTATTGGTTTTCTTTAAAACCACCCTTGAAACCATTATCAGGTTTCATGTTCCTTGAACCATTACCAAACTTGGCATTCTAGTTCTTAGATTGACTTTTAGAGTCTTCACTCCTCTTATTCTAGTACTTCTTTTTGAAAGTTGGTTTAAAACTTCCAAACTTCTTTGTGAACTTATCTCTAACTTGGGAAAGATATTTAAGTTTTTATTCTTTCTTGACTCCTCAAAGACCTGATCCATGGTAAATGGCCCATGTACATCTACTTCACAACCATTTTGGGGTTTTAATTCCATGATTAATTTCTTGATCTTGAACCTCTCATCCACCTAATATGGAGGTATATACTTTAAGAGCTTGGTAAATTGCTCCTGATATTCATTCACCAATATTTATTCTTGATTAAGATTATAAAAATCTATATGATTATGATCAAAATAAAATTGTGTAATCCATCATGACCAAAATAGTGTCACAAACTAAACCCAAGTGGTGGTGGTAGAGTCAAGGTTCATCTCAAGCTTCTTATTTTCCCACCAAGTTGATGCTTCACCAACAAACTGATATGCTACCTAGGCTACTTTGGTAACTTTAGATTAATTTTAAATATTGAAATATTTGTTTATCTTTGTCAACCATGCTTAATATCCATCTCCCAATACAGTTCCATTGAACTTGGGTGGATTCACCTTTTTCAAGTCATGTGCTAATTCTACCGCTACTCAAGCTTTTGCATCTTGTGGCACTTACTCATGCCTTACTCTTGAGTATGTTCCTACTTATTAACATGATATTAAAGTTCCTATTGAGCATTCACCTCTTCATTTCCATGCACTTCATGTTCTAGGTCCATGATTTAGTCACTAATCTCTTGTATGGTTTTGAGTATTTGATCCAATGTCGTAGCTTGTTCAACAACAAATTGATTTGGATCAATAAGGGGATTGGTATTTAAATTAACCTCACCTCTTATTCTAGTGTGCACATTATTCTTCCTCTTTAACATGAGAATAATTTTGCATTATCTAACACATTAAGTCATAGAGTTTGAGCCTCATATCTGATACCATAATGTAATAACCCCACTAGGTTTTACCACAACAAAGATTTTTTTAAAAATTTAATTACGTATATTCATCTAACAGATTTTACCATGAGAAATATTACTAAGTAATATTTAAATAAATTTATTATTTTTATTTAACCTCATAAGGTTTATAACTAATCCATTTAGCTAATGATCACCAATATACTGATATAACAGAATACAAACAATGCTAATTAAATAATAATAACTGAATTTTTTTCATTAAAGTATTAATACAATTTCATCCATGACTAATAAAAAATTACACCCACTATTGTAGATGTACAAATGAATAAATATTATAGTTTTACCAATAATAATTTCTCAATAATAATATAATGATACAAAAGTCCATAGAGTATGAGTCTCAATAAAGTCAAGTATCCATCGATAATCTCAAGTGTGGTCTCTAGTTTGGTATTGTTGAAGGTAAGGAGAGCATCATTCAAGTGATTTTTCACACCAACCATGAAACATCAATCTCCCTCACTATCTCCCAACAAAGAAATGGCCCTCCCTTCATGGACGGGTAGATAGTGATGGCATAAGAATCTAGAGTGACAAACTAAAACTCGTGTGCTATAAGATAACTAATACATGATGTATACCATAAATAAATATGTTATATCATGATATCATACAAACATGTAAACTATATCAAACACATAAAATGATAATTTTTAACTATAGATATTACTTTGGCCAAAGTTTTCAAATAGCTAATAATCTCTAAGATCAGTTAATTTCATACACACCACTCAATTAGATTTCACCTCATCTTACATTTATGGCACTAATTAAGCTAGTGGAATCCATCTCACTACTTATTTAGTGTCATAAATATGATATTTAATTAATTATATAATAATATAAAAGCTAATAGACTCAATCAAAATTTTCCCTATTAATAGCTATAAATTATTCTAAGTATAAAAATATTAAATACATACATTTAATCCATCAAATGTAATGCAGTGAATCTCAAATCATCCAATTTATTCTAGAATAATGAATAGATTCTTATATAGACCATACAAGTATCATACCACCCAGGTAAAAAGCATCTTAAGGCATCAAGTTACGAAAGTACTGTATGCAACTATAAATGTTATTCCATCCATCTAATAACATTAAAATCACAACTTAATAACAATATACTAGCAGTACATTAATAAACTTATATAACTACACATCATTCAAATGACAAGTATGAAACTTAAAAACCAAATGTTAAAAGTTCCTATAATTCTATTACTCATATAAAAACACCCATATATCTTACTATGAAAATAATGGTCACAATATTAAACATGTTACATACATCTATATATGGAATATAGTTTCAGATTTATTATATGATTGATAAGTCACTTGTATATTCCATAGATTTATGCATAAATTAAAAACACACAATTTTGATTAATAATTTATTCAATAGATAGTCTAAGTGTGCATATGGTATACTATCCATATTTTTAGAGTATTATGTACTCTAACAACACACATTGAAATTGCAATATTCATCGTAATTCATATCAAAACAAAACAATTACAACCTATAGAGTTTTGACTATAACTCTAAATTTTAATGATTTGGATGATAAAATATAAATGCTTATCCATTCAAACTCAGCCAACTATGCCTTATCGATTCTTTAATTATAAGACATTAATGTATCAATCTATAATTTTTTTTTATTCCCTTAAACTCACATTCACAAATTAATATGAGTTTAATCATGATAAAATCTGCAAATCTCAAAATATAGGCAAACAAGTTTACATAGTTCATTATTTAAACTCAGACCCCAGTTTTACATAGCTTTATTCAAATTGAACATAGGTTTTATTTCTATATCATTTTATATATATCAATGTATGCTAAGTCTACCATCCTATAAAAGACTTATAAGAACCTAATATAAACATATATATTCAATTTTAATACACATCAAAATATAAATGTTTGATTCTTATCTATATATATCATACTCATCCATTCATATAAAAGAGGGCAAATTCATTCATGATTAGTTATAAATATAAATAGCATGTTATCTAATAAAATCTCATCTATATTTTTAATTTTTTATGGTTTCAAACACCTTATTGTCCCTAAACCAAATTTGGTATGTATCAATATAATATATCTCACCATATAAGTATAGGATTGACATGCTAAGTGTGTGTGTGTGTGTGTGTGTGTGTGTACACTGGTATAGACTTATAGATCAACTATCAAATAACTCAATTTAAGGCATGTAGTGTATACAATTATACCCCTATATATGTATACACATTATTCAAGGATTCCATAGTTCTTAAAAATAATAATAAAACTAGGCTTTAAGTCCATTATTATACATTGACACACTCACTCGATATGACTATTTTATTCATGAATATTTCCATGTATAATTATGAATAATTTTAAATAGAATTAAAACTCATCCTATTCCTTTACATTCTAAATATAGGTTTTATTCTCACTGTAATAACTTACACAAAGTCACAAATGACCCAACTTAAAACTATGTGGTAAATTTGACAAGTATAAAGGTATATTAACAAAACTCCAAATAACATGCTAAAGGATAATATCGACTGAGTCATCAGTGTGTTCTGTGAAATAAAATATTAACCCTATAAACTTTACTTAGGGTTTTTTTATACTACACAAATATCCACATTTATATTATTTATCTAAGTTTTAAATCTACACACCATACAAAATTCACTCAACCCTTATAGGATTATATGATAACCTATTATACATAGCAATAGGGATTCACAAACTATGGACATTTAACCAGGGTTTAGGGTTATATGATGGGTTCAATATATGACTGAGCCATCCATAGGACCCATCATTTAGTGCACTAAATATTTTTTTTAAAACAATAATAAAATAAAACCCTTTTTATAAATTCATTACCATAATTCATCATAACAAACATATGAATATTAAAACAAAACCAACCTGGTAAAAAAATATCCAATGTCAATGCCAATGATTTGAATTTTTCTCCCCCACTGAAGCTCAAATCTCCTCTCTAATATTCTCTCTCTATTTTTGTGATTCATGGCCTCTCCTTCTATTTTATTCATCTACATGCTAGTTACATGCCACATAACTCTCCTAACACTTCACCATGATTAACCAACTCATAGTGCACTAGTCATTTCTCCATGCAAAAACCAAATATAAATCTTATTTTCTCAGATGGTATGTTTAACAACAAGTCAATTCAAAGTTAACCATAATTATATCAAGAGTTTCATTATTAACCAGATAAAATAACAATTAAAATATCCCCTCCATACTATGCATGAATCAATGTATTCACTTAATACAATTGACTTAACATAATTTCATCCACAAAAAACAATATAACATAATCATACACCATGATGTTACCATAAAATGCTATTGTTAACATTTCCCTAGCATATGGTTAACACTAATTCCTTTAGTTTAAATCAAAATAATGATATTTACCACATATCATTTTAAACAATTTAAACTTTCATTATATTCTTTATTTAGTGCAACTTATTTATAGGTAAGATTTTATAATAATTCTATCCAAGAATGTCACTGACTTCAGTAAGTCTATCAAACATTTTAGATATTAATAGAGAATTCAATCTTCATAATAGTCATAATTACATTGATTAATCATAATTACTTAACCTAGTCATTTAAACAATATATATCCATTATTTAGCGACATGATTATTATTATAACATTCTAAGTATTATTATCACCATAATCTTATAGATAAAGTAACAATAATATAATCCATCTACAACTTACTATGGCAATGTATACATTGTTAGGATTGTGGAGCTAAAAGCTTCACTGATGCAAATAGGAGAGGAGGTTGCTGAAGGTTGCTGAGTTGCAGAAGAAGTTAGGGTCGGTCTGATCAGCCGACGTCGGCGGGAGAGCACAGAGAAGCAACCGACATCGGTCATATATCGGCCGACGTCGGTCACCTCCAGGCGGACAGGGACCGGCGTCGGTTGCCTGTGTGGTTCGACTGCGAGCTGATTACGGGCAGTTAGCTAGCGAACCAAGTGTTTGCATGATGAGTGCTAATTTTAGACTCATAGCTGCGGATCTAATTATTGTAATTAGATGTCTAATCATTGTTTGGATGAGATCTATATAATAGACTCATGGTTGTATTGGAAAGGCGTGCTAGGGAGTAAGAGAGCATAATTATAAGCTCCTTCTGTGTGTGAGGTAGAGCTATGGTGCGTTCCTCCTAGTGCCACAGTACCAGGTGTGTTGGTGCTGGATTGGAGAGCCAGCTGGGTTCTTCAAGAGTGTAGGATCTTGGTCACAGTTGCATGGCCTATATAGGAGATCTACATGGTAAGTAAGATCGTTGATCTGCAGGTGTATGTGTGTGCAAGGTCGAGGTTCACAGGTGAATAGAACCATTGTTTGATTTGCAGGTGTGCAAGGTCATACAGACAGCAACACAACAGGGAGCAGTATCAGGCAGGATCTACTTGGAGTACAGGTGTGTACTCGGATAGAGCAAGAGGAAGGCAAGGGAGCTCCTTCCATAAGTATGGTCTGTTGAATTTCAGGTTGTTGCAGATTCATGGGAGATCTACTTGAAGTACCTTGAGTACTTGTGGAGCACGTGGAGTGCTTGTGGAGTGCGTGGAGCACTTGTGGTGTGCGTGGAGCACGGGAGGTGAACACCAACTCTGTATTTGAGTTGAGTGTTGGGACCTGTGAGAGGGAGAGCTTTGGGGAGAAGAATTACTGTTCACTTGAGGTGTGGGAAACCTCTGTAAGGTGGTGGAGAAGAAGTGGCATCTTCTTTATTGTATTCTTTTCTGTATAAAGTGTTAATACAATTTGGTATTGTCTCTCATATCATGTGTTATTCTGAATTCTAGTTACTTGGTGAATCTGGTTAATTTCCGTATATTAAGTTGCTTGGTTTGGTAATCAAATTGTGTGCTTCCGGTTTATCTCCCAACAAGTGGTATCAGAGCCTTGGTTGTAGGTTCTTGAGCTTGATACCAACAAGTGGTATCTGAGCTGAGGTTGGAGGAAGCAGGTTTTGTGTTTGGTTACAGGGCACTCTCAGGGGTTTCTGATCGAGTGGGAGTAGAGCAACTGCAGATCAAAGTAAGCTAAGAATGGAGGAGTTGAAAAGCACAGATGGTCACTCACGGTCCTATGGAAAGAAAGAGCAGGTAAAAGATTATTGTTGGTTGGTAGCAGATCAGCATGAAGAAACTGAAGATACAGATGTAGCAGGTATTGTTGCACAGGATGTGTTTGCAGGTTTCTTGGATAAAGTGGAATCTTGGATAAAAGATTCGGTTGCCTCTTTCCATGCAGTTCCAGGTAGAGGAGCTGGTGAGCCTTGCCAAAGAATTGGCAAAGGGGAAGTGAAGCTGAAATTGCAGGCGGCCAACACACAGGTGTTGATGAAGGTCATGCAGGTCCCAGGTTTGGAGATATGGCTAATTTCTTCAGAAAGATTGGGTGATGAGAGATGCACAAGAACTCTCACAGCGGATGCACTTGAATTAGCTGGTGGTAA
This sequence comes from Torreya grandis, assembly GCA_037957365.1. Lineage (NCBI taxonomy): Eukaryota > Viridiplantae > Streptophyta > Pinopsida > Cupressales > Taxaceae > Torreya > Torreya grandis. The sequence continues at coordinate 1,260,782 of JARHVA010002910.1, read as the reverse complement.
GAAAATAGGTATCCTTTATCTACTTGTTTATATTACTGATTCTTCTTTTGTTGTGGAGACGTGGCTTCGTAGGCTTGGTCACATGAGCAGGAAGGAGATGCATGTTCTTAAGCAGAAGACAGATATATTTGACAGGCTTAAGAACTGGAAAGCCTTGGTGTTTATGGAGGAGATGGCGGATAGAACCCAGTGGATGTGGCTGGATACTTCTGAGCAGGGCAGTTTGGACATGGGTTTTGATCCAAAGAAGCTCGCGGGTAAAAAGTCATCACTCACAGGCGAACACAGGTACCGATGTCGGTCAAGAGGAACCGGCGTCAAACAGACAGATGCCGATGTCGGTCATGCGCAGACCGAAGTCGGCGATGTCGGGCAGGGTAAGACCGATGTCGGTCATGGGACCGACGTCGGCAGTATGTAAGACCGATGTCGGTTATCAGGACCGACGTCGGCAGTAGGGACACCAGCACAGGCAGGTTGGTAGTCAGGTACAGACGCATGGAACCGACGTCGATCGGATGCAGACTATGGAGTGACCGAGGTCGGTCACTGTAATGAATTTTGGGTGGACAGCAAGCTATCAAGGAGTCTCAAACACCCATACGGAGGACTGAAGGCGTAAGTAGGCCCTCAAATTCGTTGTTCCTCTTCTTCATACTTGTTGCTGATTGTAAAGTAGGAAGGATCCAGGAAATAGGTGTGAGCTTGGCATGGATGAGGATGTGATTCCTTGGAGGAGAACCAGACAGGTGTGTTTTGGTAGGGTTGCCAGCAGGTATGAAAGCACAGAGACGAATGGATACCTTAGTAGAAGAATAGAACAGATGCGTGAGACGGAAGATCAGGTATATGGTCTTGTGGAGCTGCAGGACAGTGGTACAGGTTTTGACAGGTGGAGGACGGAGCATGGCTTCAGTCAATGTCAGGGTAACTACTGTGGTTTGACTTACCAGGGGGATGGTGATTGCAACATCATTCTGTTGCTGTATGTGGATAGTATGCTAGCTAGCAGGGGTGTACATACAGGGTTTTGCTGAGCTAAGGGTAAGATTAGTTCAGTGGCATGTCATGAGGAGTTTGGAGCAGCGGAATTCTTTGACATGGGAGGCATGGAGATCACAGGTTGATTTTGTCTCGAGTGGGAGCTGATGTGAATCAGGTGTTGGCGAGGTTTGGGATGCAGAGCCGGAGCACACTAAGGGCTGGACAGGTACAGTGTCCGAAATCACATGAGGTCTGGTATAGACCTGAGTATTCCCATGCAGTGGGAGCTGTCAGAGAGTTAGGAGCCAATTCGTGGAAGTGGATTCTTAGGTTTTCTGAGAGGGACTGGCAGCAGGTGTTGCTATGTAGGGTCAGGACTTCACTACATGTATTTGTAGGTTCGGATGTGGCAGGTTACTTGGATGATAGGAGGTACACCACGGGATGTGTGGTGGGTTGTCTTCAGGTGGGAGCTTGAAGAGGGATACAAACCAGGAAACAGATTAGACGGAGTACAGGTACAGGTACAATGCAGCTGTTTATCTCCAAGTGGGAGATTGTTAGGATTGTGGAGCTAAAAGCTTCACTGATGCAAATAGGAGAGGAGGTTGCTGAAGGTTGCTGAGTTGCAGAAGAAGTTGGGGTCAGTCTGATCAGCCGACGTCGGCGGGAGAGCACAGAGAAGCAACCGACGTCGGTCATATATCGGCCGACGTCGGTCACCTCCAGGCGGACAGGGACCGGCGTTGGTTGCCTGTGTGGTTCGACTGCGAGCTGATTACGGGCAGTTAGCTAGTGAACCAAGTGTTTGCATGATGAGTGCTAATTTTAGACTCATAGCTGCGGATCTAATTATTGTAATTAGATGTCTAATCATTGTTTGGATGAGATCTATATAATAGACTCATGGTTGTATTGGAAAGGCGTGCTAGGGAGTAAGAGAGCATAATTATAAGCTCCTTCTGTGTGTGAGGTAGAGCTATGGTGCGTTCCTCCTAGTGCCACAGTACCAGGTGTGTTGGTGCTGGATTGGAGAGCCAGCTGGGTTCTTCAAGAGTGTAGGATCTTGGTCACAGTTGCATGGCCTATATAGGAGATCTACATGGTAAGTAAGATCGTTGATCTGCAGGTGTATGTGTGTGCAAGGTCGAGGTTCACAGGTGAATAGAACCATTGTTTGATTTGCAGGTGTGCAAGGTCATACAGACAACAACACAACAGGGAGCAGTATCAGGCAGGATCTACTTGGAGTACAGGTGTGTACTCGGATAGAGCAAGAGGAAGGCAAGGGAGCTCCTTCCATAAGTATGGTCTGTTGAATTGCAGGTTGTTGCAGATTCATGGGAGATCTACTTGAAGTACCTTGAGTACTTGTGGAGCACGTGGAGTGCTTGTGGAGTGCGTGGAGCACTTGTGGTGTGCGTGGAGCACGGGAGGTGAACACCAACTCTGTATTTGAGTTGAGTGTTGGGACCTGTGAGAGGGAGAGCTTTGGGGAGAAGAATTACTGTTCACTTGAGGTGTGGGAAACCTCTGTAAGGTGGTGGAGAAGAAGTGGCATCTTCTTTATTGTATTCTTTTCTGTATAAAGTGTTAATACAATTTGGTATTGTCTCTCATATCATGTGTTATTCTGAATTCTAGTTACTTGGTGAATCTGGTTAATTTCCGCATATTAAGTTGCTTGGTTTGGTAATCAAATTGTGTGCTTCTGGTTTATCTCCCAACATACATAACAACACACCGTCATACTACACAACTATATCCAAGACAATATTAAGGCAAATAAAACATGTATGGATTCACTCATTCAACCAAGAGATAACATCATACAAGATAAAATACATATGACAACTGGATTAGTGAAATCAACATGATAATAAAATAATAAATAACATCATAACAGACATATATAATAGAAATCAAAATATACTATAATTATCTAACTCAAACAACGAACATAAAACATGCTTGTCTATTGTGGTGTGTGCATGGGTTTATAATTTTCCTATCTATCATCCTCCAATACCTCCATCTACACCACCCTCTCTGATGATTCCCTCCCTCTATCACACTTTGAGGGATAAATCTATCTTGCATTCACCTCAAAAAAATGAAGGTTATTGTCCTAAAATATAAATATATCCATAAAATACTACTGCTTAGATTAATAAACATGGTCATATTGTATAAAATATAACAATATAGTTAACTGCATAGCTCATCAATCATGTAAATTAAGCAGCACATGACTATCCCATAATTAGCATATGCCATAAATCTTAATTAAACAATAGTTAATCAGATAATAACTCTGAAAATGTATAGATCAAAAGGTTATCAATCTTAGAGAGAAATTGGGATGTGACATATGATAATAAAGGAATCAAACAAATGAAATATGACACAAAGGACCCATAAGTCATGGGTACATAATAGTTGGTCTACCAGTTATGACCTAAGATAATATTTTAGGCCAATTATGACCCTATGAACCCTTGAAAAATGTTTTAGACAATCTAGGAGCATTCAAGGTCATATAGCTCAAAAAATAAATAATTGATCTATAAGTTTTCATACATTCTGGATTAAATGGTAGAATTGTCATTGAACCAAAGTGAATATAAATTTAAATTTAAATGGAAACCTAAGTGAATATAAGAAAATAAAATACCCAATGTAAATGGAAAGTGTATTGAAAAGATCCAAATGTATGTCCATGAACTAAGTGTGAGAATTCATGACAAATACGTATTGAAAAAGGTCCTTATACTAAAATTAGGTGTTTATAATTCCACACTTTTATGTTTGTGCATTCATGTCAAAGTTAAAATGAAATGAAAATGAGATAATTGCATACTACCTAAAGGATAGAAGGTGTAAACATATAAATCTAGTCATAGGTACTTGACAATGATAAATATTGGCGTATCTTAAAGAACATGGATTGTGCCCAAATACATGAATTTTATTTTCCATTCCTCTAATCCATTTATCTATATGTGGGGATCAAACCTTTTTTTATGTCACTAATACACAAAAATTTCAAATTAAAATGTTGAAACTACATAATATCACCTTCAGACTATATCTAGATTTGGATAATTTTCCATGATTCTTTAAGATAGGTCCACACTAGGTAGACATGAAAACTTCTACACTCCTATCCACATATGAAATCCATGTCTTGTGCCAAATAATGACTAGTTTTCAAATTTTAAATCAATCTTATTAGTCTCTCAACATGTTTCATAAGGTTAGCTAAAGGAAATCATGAAAAAAATATCCTCTAAATACAAATCAAAGGTCATTCATCTCATTTAACTTGACATTATCTAGTGATTACTTTCACACTATTTTACATTGATAAAATATGCCCTATTATTTCTAAATTCAATATCATTCACAAAGAGAAACCATAATACAAGTCTAAATCATCTCAAATCAAGTCAAGAGATATCATTATCAAGTGTCAAAGTCATGTTTTAAGCTAATCACACATAGTTAAGGAGCACAATTGCATATTCAATCTATGTGGGAGAACTCTGTGGAATTGATTTCCATCCTTAGAGTATTAGATATTTAGGTAGTTGTTAATCATAAATTAGGTGTTTGAGGTTAGCTTAACACATTACACTCCCCTTTTTTTTCCAAATTTTAAAGATCTCAAAGTTACCTTAAATATTTAAAGAAAAACAAGGAAAATAGTGAATTCTAAACAACACAATCAAAATCAAAATATCTCACCCCACTCAATAGACATATTTGCATAGCCACAATAGTTAATTTTTTTCACAATCAACACTGATAGGTCTATAGTAAATGAACACAATTGATATCCCATGCTTTCCACCTTTTTCAGAATTGTCAAGACACAATCAAAATAATTGTTCTTAATTCTGAGCCATCAAAATCATGTTTTATGCTTATTCACACAATTAATGTTTTATCATAGTCAAAGTGGAAAAATCCATAGCAAGAAGACACAAATGATTGCCTATGTTTTTTTACTTCACTAAACTTATCCAAAAATAGTTTTAGATAATGTCCCTAATCTTGAGTATGAATAGTCACATCTTCTACTTATTTATACTTTCAAATTTCTAAAACATTCAATAAAGATCCTAATTTGAGCTAATTACTTTTATTATTAGTGTTTTATAAAAAGAGTTATTTTTTATATTTAACATTTACAAATTAGAATTATTAATAATTATATATCCTTAGCATTCTACTATCCATCTAGTTTTATACCTATTAGCATCACAACATGTATTTTTTTATAAACAAAAAGGTAAAACATATTGGTGAACCTGTACATTTTTCAAGTATTTATTTTATGATTTTTGACCTAGGGTTTCAAATTAATTTATGACTTATATAAATAAAGATCTTGATTTACGATTTGGTTTTCAAATTTCAATTATCTTTTTATTTTTATCTTGTTTTCCTATAAATTATGTCCCTACAATTTAAAAACTCATAAGGGCTATTATTTTGAGAAAAGTAGTATTTAATTTTACCTAAGTTTTGGTATGAGGGGTACTACTCCAATACTCAAGACATCAGACATAAATATATATGGATTTTATTTTCCATGTAAATTATGGTATATCATAAATTACTAGGGTTTTCTTTTTCTACCATATAAAGCCTTCAACTGTTTATTATTATAGTGCATTGGTAAGTAGTTAGCCCCCATAAGTTACTCTTAACACACATCAGAGATGAGATAGTAAGGTTAAAAAATACTAGAATCCTTTTTAGTTAGTGTTTTTTAGGCCATGTTCATTATTTACAACTAGGACTAATATATATGATAACCTACAAAGTAAGCACACCTTGACTAGCTATATTCCTTGTTATTTCATATTTTAAAGTTTCAAATTCAAATCACGATAATAATGACTAAATTTTTATCACATATTTTGAGGTTCAAAATTACACTCTATATTAATTTTTAAGGTGCTATTTGGATGCATTATATATGTACATTAATCAAATTAAATTACTATAAAAAGGATAAAATTCATAATGAACAATCCCAAGCCTTACTCAACTCACAATATTTTAACAATGCTCCTAGGATGCAAGTATCACTAAGACAAATATTTATAAAATAAAGTATGCCCTAAGAAAAATAACAATTATACATTTATAATTCTATAATAATTATTCCACACCCTATTGATACACTTATCACCACTATAAAAATTGATAAAACTAATACACAATAAATGGATAAGTTAATGACATAAAATTTAATGAATATATTAACACCAAACCACATAATATTGACACATTCCTATAAATTTTAAGAGACAAGAAAAATAAATCAACTAAATCTTCCATTTTTACTTCAAATGCTCTAGTTACTATTATTGTTGTTATTCCTATATTAACACCTATAGTTACATATATGCCAATGTCACTAGGTATGGGGACATCACAAGGATTTCATAAGATTCACATGATTTTTTATATACGGAAATCATACACACTTTTATTGATTATTACACAAGGTCCACTAATAACTTTGCCTAATGCACACTCTCTCCAAAAGATTATTACAAAACTACGTACTAAAGTGTTTCACTTAGATCAAGGTGTCTCCAATGCTAATAAATTAATGTACTCCCATACTTATATTAAAAATCCTTTGGTACCTAAGATAGTATATTACACTTTAATAGTAGGTTTTGTATCCTTTAAACTACCACTCTATGAAGTTATTGGTGATCCTGAGCAACATATTCAATCATTTCATGCAACATTCTTGGACTATTCTTACAATGATAAATTACTAACCAAAATATTTCCAATAACCTTGAGATAATATTACCTATAATGATTATGTGATATTACACTTCAATCAGTTCGAGCATTCAACCCTTCGGTAGCTCAATTTATAACACACTATTATATCAACATTGGCAAAAAGTTATCTTATACATAAATTAAAAAACTCAATTAAGGTCCAAATGAGCTAATAAGTGAATATGTTATTTGATACAAAACTATACTATCTAAGATGATATATTATATAATAGACAATTAATTACAACATATATTCACATAAAGTTTACTATCACCACTCCATGAATCTATCATGTTTGATAAATTCATATCTTTTGATTAGTTAATCCATATAATCAAAGAAATAGAAGTGAATATCATAGCTTTAAATAAGGTAAAATATTAATCAAATGCTACATTTAATTTAACTATCAAGTTTCAAATCAAAAAATATACAAGGTCAAATATAATGAAAGAAATAATGAAGTAAAATTAACAATAAATTTACTTTCAAAAGGAACAAACAAGTTTCAATTGATAGCTCCACCAAGGAGGTTATATTAAAGATTACCACAACCTCCTCATGTTATATTAAAAAAAAACATTTTATTATAATTTCATATCTCTACCTATACCATTTGAGCTTGATTTGACCAAGCCTCAATATAAAGGCTTTGAAATTAATGCATATTATGATTAATATATATGTATTGGGCATTCTTCAAATACTGTTTTAGGATAAGGCTTAAAATATAAGATCTTATCATTGATAATATTATTGAGTCTCAAATGTGCATAGAAGAAGCTAAAACACAAAAAAATGATAATAAAAGTCTAAAAATATTTTGAAATCCATTAAAAAATAATGGTTCTTAAGAGTATCCATATAATTCAAAAGCGTATCATGTGTACAATACAATCCTCCTCTTAAAACATAGATACATATAATATAGTACATTTATAGGCACATCTGTACAAATGGTCAATGACCACATTTGATGATAGTGAAATCAATGTGATGATTAATATAGGCATGAAATTTAGTTCAATATTATATCAATAATAAACATGCACACAAAATCCTAACTGAAAATGGGTTGAGTGAAAATGCATGTAAAATAACACTCATTCACTATCTTAGATACATAGAGCAAGATTTACAACTTACATCAAGAGTAGTTAAAGCATTCGATGCACATGCATATAATAATATTATTCATATAGTGATACATATAAAATTTTGTTTATAAATAATGGATGCTCCATTTCTAGTCTTACTAAGCATATGGGTCTTTAATATGTTACCAAGACTCCTTTGGATACAAAATATTTGCGTAGTACCATTTACAGTGCATAAATGACTCAAATACAAACATTGTAATCAAGTGGTAAAAGTTCAAGGAATTAAATATGAGTGACTTATTAAATCATTGGTAAATCCTCCTCCCCCCCCACCACCACCATAGTTAGTTGAGGAAACTATTCAAGAGCACATTAAAAAGTTGGTTGTGGCACCCATTCAATGTCATAGTGCAAAATAAATTATTGCACCTATATAAAATATTTATATAAAATAATTTACAAGGAGATTGATATACCCTCATAAAAATAAATCATTATATCGAATAATTAATCAAGGTTCAAATAAATCTAAATACTATACAGTTTATCATAAGGAAATAAATAAATCAATTAAACATGTTCCATAGAGAACACAAGTAGTGTGATCATCTCCTAATATACAACAATCTCCACCAAGTACCACACCTTCTTAAGATCCATATCCTATAAAATATTCTATGAGAATCTACATATCATTATAGCACCTAATGACTTTTCAAATTTAAATGCATCTACATGTAAAAATTTTCAACCAAGAAAAGTCACCATTAACATATATGATCCAAGCACTCACTATGGTCCTCCCATTGATGGGATCAAAGGATAGTTACCTTCAAAATTATAAAAATACAAAATATTTTAAAAATTAAAATAAAATCAAACATGTCAAAAATTCAAAAACATTCAAAAAAAAAAGGACCTGAGCATGACATAAGTTACTAGTTTAGTTCTTTACATATGTTAGTTATTACATTTTGGTAGTAGAATATTCTCTTTGAAAACTACATGAATTTCAATAGGTATATGAGTGTGATATATGACATACATATATACATGGATTCATAGATGTTGCATTCCCTTTACCTAGTGGCCATGCATATGCTAGGGGCATCTTAAACTTCAAGTTACATTATGAAGGTGATATATTTATATGACCTCTCAACCATGCCAAGATAAATATATTATATGTGTATTTATAGTTTTTCATATTCTACATTGTGTTACATGAATATTTTATTTTTCTATTTTATGAAGTTGATACATATGGATGGAATCAACTAATATTGACTTGTTCTATGCTCTTTTTATGTTGTTAATCTCTTCCATTATAGGATAGATATTTATTACATATTGTGTGTGGCACTTGGATCTTTTATGAAAATATATTGAACATATCTATGATATTTATGCTTGATATGTGTGACATTTGAACATGTTCATTATTTGTGTCCTTTGGCATCATATTATGTGTGATATTTAAACATGCCCCTTATTTATGAAATTATTAGCATCCTTCATATGTGACCCTTGGCCTTATTCTGTGTGACAAAACCATGTCCATTATATGAATCCCTTGGCCTTATTATGTTACATGACATTATATCTTGTGCTTGTGGAGATTTATTGGTGGTGCCATTATCTATATAATGCACTTTTATTATGTAGTCTAATTCAGAGATGGTTAATTTATTTCTTGTTTCATATATATATATATATATATATATATATATATATATATATATATATATATATAGTGTCAACATGTGGAGAGTATGTCATTTGTCATCATAGAAATGTAATTTTCATTGAATCATGTATGTAACATATTTATTCTAAGGTATATAAACATTGTGACTATATATATATATATATATATATATATATATATATATATATATATATATATATATATATATATATATATATATATATATATATATATATATAGTCACAATGTTTATATACCTTAGAATAAATATGTTACATACATGATTCAATGAAAATTACATTTCTATGATGACAAATGACATACTCTCCACATGTTAACACTATACTACATGATTTTAGATTTATACAATTAACTATTATTTTGAGATAAGTGACTTGTAGGCTACATCCCTAATCTCAAAAGAGGGGAATAATAGTGGGTTTGTATTATATATCCAAGCCTCCATGAACAAACTAAAATTATATTTTGGAAAAAATACATATTTTCAAAGATTCAAAGTAATGTAAAATTAGATTCTATAGTAGAGTACATGTTTTCAAAGGTTCAAAGAAATTAAAAAATCGTATATATAACATATATTAGCACATCAATACAAATTTTAAATGAATATGACATGCATATGCACTCATATTTCTAATTATATATTCATACATACTTGAATTCATAAGAATGGGCATAGACAAAGAAGTTAAAAAATCAAAGTTACAAGTTGTAAATACAATCAAAATTGAGAATATAGATGTATGGCATTATATTCACTCAGAATATATTTAGGGGGCATGATATTTTATTCATTCTCATGATTATTCAAAGTTAAAAGTTAAAGTTTCAATGTTAGAAAGGGTACGATTATTTCTCATGCACACATTTTAAAAGTTGTAAGTTTCAAAATTTAGAGGGCACGATGTTTTCTCATGTACACATTTTAAAAGTTCAAAATTTGAAAATTTAAATGGTATGATTCTTGTTTATGCATAAATTTTTAAAATTTATAGTTTCAAAGAAAAAATATTCATTTAATGAGTAATGTGGTCATGATAGGGGTGTGAATATTCTTCTTTCTCTTTATATCATGTAAATTACACCTAAGATCATTTAGAGGTGTGATTCGAATATATTACATGAAATGTGTGTTCGAGTCTTGTGACACTTAATGGCATTATAATTAATTCTAGTGAACCCATTATTTAGTTACATATTATCTTATGGGTAGTGTCTATTAGAGTCTAGAGATACTCAATAACCTTGGAATCACTTCTAGTGAACTCATTATGGTTCAAATTTTTTGGATCAATACATTGGGTACTATTCCCCATTCATGAGAGTGGAACCATGCATATTTATAAGTCAAGGGCTTGATTATTTATTCAAAATTGGTACATGATAACTCTTAATTCAAAATTGGTTCAAAATTTCCAAATAATTCAATAAGGGGGAACTATCCTCTAGTCATTAGCTACATGTTATAGGGAAATTTATTTTAACCTATATAAAAATGTACTTATTCCTTGTTCTCATTTCATTTTTTCATTTTTTAAAGTTTAGTTTTTTTAAAATTTAAATACGGACAAATGACTTGTTCATGCACCATTGCAGTGTTCGTTAAATTTAAGTGCACTGTATAGTTAGAGTATCTTATCAAAGATAAAATGTGTTATACACAATCAAGTTCAATTCTTTCTCCTTTACTCTAGCAATTTCATCACTAGAGAAAATGGGGACAAACATAGACACATAAATCTAGTCATAGGTACTTGATAATGCTAAATATTAACATATCCTAAACCACATGAATGTAACCCAAATAAATGACTCTTTTCACCATTCATCTAAGACATTTATTAATATGTAGGATTATACCTTTTTTCCCCATTAGGAATAGACAAAAATTTCAAAGTCAAATGCTCAAATTACTTAATATTACCCTCAAACTATCTCCATATTAGGATAGATGTCTGTGATCATTCAAGATAGGTCTACCCTATTATATTCAACACACCCCCAATCTTTTTTTCTCATGAGTAAGGACCCATTAAAAGTTTGAAAGGTCTAGTTTAGTTTTGAAAATCCTTTTTCATCATTATTTAAATGTGTATTCATTAGGCTCAAAATTTAAGGGTTTTTATACAAATGATACCTGATTAATATGAACACATTTTGTATTTATTTATTATCTAGGTTTCCAATATGTGATTTATTTAAACTAATCTATTAATGGTATTTAGGATTTTTTACATATACATATTTTCACAATCAGACTTTGCACATTTTGCACTTTTCAAATTGTGAATTTCATGCTTTAGGTCATTGGAAATTGTATGCATAGGTTCTATTAATCATAAAATTCATCATGTAGTTTGAAATATCCAAACCTATTAATCCTCATGCTTTCATATCTTGATTTTATTTCACATAATTTACACTTCATAGGTCATGTTCAAAAATATAGGTTTTCATTGGTCAAGGACTTTAGCTGTTTTATTCTTTGTATATCTTATTTGGAATTTTTGGTCATGAAATAGTTTTTGGCATCTATGTTATCACACTTTGGGTCTTCAAAAATTTTATTTTCATATTTTTTCATGAATTTACCTTCGCATGTTATACATTTGATAAGTTGTTTTTTAAAATTTGCTTTTCATAAATTATGTTTGGAGGTTACATTCAAAAAAAGTGTTCTTCACAAGTTTTGTTCTCAAAATTTGGTCTTCAAGAATTTTTTTCACAACTTTTGTCCATCACATTCTTCGCTTTCACATTTTTCATATTCAAAATGTCTCAAGAATCATCCATCCAAGTCCTAATACAAACCCTGACACCTAATTTTTGAAGACATGTTATGTGACATAATCAATTTTATGTGGAAATAATGATAAGGTGAAATTTTTCCAAGGCTATAATGTGGAATTTATCTAAATGTATATAAATCATACGTGTTATATCCACTAAAGTGAAGTGAAAAACTTTGAATTAAATGATTAAAACAAGTTTGAAGATGTTGAAAATTAATGGTACATGAACTAAAATTAACATCCAATGATCAATGTTATATGAGTAAATTCTAAAGAGACATCTGCCTATTGATTATTGAAGATCTCAAGTACATTTTCATTCACAAGAGAATTTAAATCCACATTATCTATGTTCATGTGTGAATTATTTCTATAAAGTGGGTAAATAATTGAATTGAAGGCTAAAAATACATAATTGAACCAAGAAATAATAGCTTCTTTGTCTAAGGTATTCAAGGGAGTGATGTCACCTTCCAAATTTTATATAAAAGACTCCACATAGTATATAGATACTGCCTTCAATCCTAAAATGTTCAATAATGAATATGCCAACTATTCATCTATCTATGATGCAATCGAGGATGTAGACATTCATTCAAATGAAGAGGATTTGATAGGCCCACAATAATAGTTGGTAGTAGACTTGATACCATTGAAATGTCAAAAATTACATTTTATAGTGGCTAAGCCTGAGGTGATGCCCTGTATTAACATACTAAGGGACCTATTCTTTGTTGGGAAGGTGACTAGTGGTGGATTCCTACACCACCTAAGGCATAAGATAGTCATAACTTACATCTCAAGGGATGATTTTTGGATGCACCTATGGATGCCTATTACAAATGCCACTTTTGATGGATACTAAGTTGAGTTGTGGAATAAAATGACCACAATTGAGAAAACACTTAGGAAGTGTATCATTTCAATATAAGTGGTCACTCTTCAATCCAAAGATATATAACCTATCACCAAATTATGATGGGGGTCTAAAATACAATGGTCATATTGAATAGGTTATATGGTCACCCCAATATCCACTTCCTCCACCTAGAATAGATCTCATTTATGGATTTATTGATGAACTCTAAGTTTAATTTCAATTAAAGAGAGAAAATAAACACAAAATTATAAGATAAAATATTTAAGAAGCATAATAGGCCTATGCACACTCACTTCTATATGATGTCCTATTTTCTAGACATTGTCATGGGCATCATTTATGTGCATAATGGATCTATCTGGAGACAAGCCCCAAACTATATTAAAAATTAGGTATTAAATTATTTTTCTTTCCTCCACATCTATTCTTATAGAATGGGTATATTCTAAATTATTGAGAATTTTTACCCTCAAGTATGGAGGGCAATTCATTTAGAAGCCTTGCTCAGAGTATCAAAGAGCATTAGCAAAACATTAGGGATAAGGGGTCATTGACTATACCTTAACTAAATAGTGACCATGTTGATGGGGAAGAAGGTGTTTAATTTGTGTACTCCAAAGTATATACCTAACAAGCTGGATAAGTAAGAGATTGCCTACCAACTATGGTGGAGCGTGGATGAAGATTTGAATAAAAATAAGAAAGGACTATTTTATGGTTCCTCCTTAATAATTAGATGAATGTGTTACACCATTAGGAAATATTTTAGATATAGAGATAACTATTAATTGGATAATTTTACACACAGGGATTGAGATCCTTATGGACTAATCTAAAATCACATCCAAGGCCTTGGCATCTCCTACCAACATGAACCATTCAAACATGATTTCATATTTTTAAATATGAGAGATGATTTTGAGGTTATAGAAAGAAAAAAATTAGTTAGAATTATGGAGGATATTTTTATATATATTTAAGTAGATCCCTCTATAATAATTACAAATATGTATACTAGGCTCCATCCTCCTAGTGGATGGTTAACTACAGACTACTAGATCTCCCATCATTCTTAGTAGATTAAAGACCAAGGAACCCCATTCAGGCTGCCACCCATGATAATGACAATAGTAAATTAGGTGAAAGTTTTGGAGGAGTCCCCTATAGTATCAAAATCCTCATAAAAAGGTCCATCTTAGACACCACCAATTGTAATGACAACTGTCAAGTTAGAGGAAGAGATGGAGGAAATTATTGCTACCAAAACTTAATTTGGGAGAGATGAAAAACTAATTTTTATTGAATATTTTGATTATAAGCATTATATCCTCCTTATTTAATCCCCAACTTCAATTACTAAAAGTATGAGTTTTAAACCCACTTCCACTCAATAGTCTCTTCCTTTGGTTGAAAAACCAATAATTTATTAAAAAAGGAAACCTAGAGATATGATGGACCATATGGGTACAACTACTGAGACATCAATGAAATAAAATACTAAGCCTAAAGATGAGGATGAGGAGATATAGAATGCCAATATCTCAAGTCTCTAAGGAATACAAGGGAAAACACTAAAAAAGATAGAAAAATTAGGTGAGGACATTTCTCCAATGATTTCCACAATTCCTTTTATTTCTTTAGTCCTAGTAGTTTATTTGGTTCCTATTGCCTTTTTTCCTAAAGCACTTATTATCTATAGTGATGCATTAGAATTTTTAGTCCCTATTTTTTCTAGTATTACTATTTTTCCTACTAGTCCTATTGCTCCTACTGTTATCAACATTGCTTCAGTTCCTATTGTTTCTATTGTTCCCATCATTTCTAACTCCATTTTCATTACTTTAGTTTCAATTACCCATACTCCCATTAAGCCTAAAAATGCTCATCTCAATTAAACTAAATGATCCATAGCAAGTTCCCAATTGCATGTTTCTTCTACCCAATTAGGATTTCCAATGGCTTCTTCTAGTTCCACCTAGTCCACTTCTATTTTTTAATCAAATAAATATTGAAAGAAGAAGCCTATGTATGTTATTCATTCAATTATACAATTTGGTGGTATATATTGGTCCAAAATAATATGGCCATTATTACTAGAACCCTTTCAAATAGAGGCTTTAATGCAATCTTTAGGGGAAATTTTGACTGAGACTACTGCTGAAGATTCTCAACTAGTTAACTCTACCTAGTTGGTGATTCCCCATTAGGATGTTGACTTGGAGGTCCAAGATTCCTAAAGGCCTAATTTAATGATAATAGAGCTTCCCACAGTGAGTTACTTCTTTGATAAATCCATAGAAAATACCCAACAAGTCAAAAAGAGGAAGATTGAGGATGAATCTGGTAGATGTTTAGTTTTGGAGGAGTGACATGATGTTTTCTCTTTGTAAAAGAGAAATAATAGGAGACTAAGCAAGTCCCCTTACAATGAAGATTTCAAGTCCTACTTTAGGAATCAAATGGAAGCTTTGATATAACTTCATGAGGGTATTTAACAAGCCAAGCAAGAGTTATTACAAGAATTAAAATAGGAAAGGGAACAACAACAAAATGTTCTTGTCCCTACAAAAATTGAATATGATCTTCAAAATGTATCTCTTAGATTGTATAATGTATTAGATCATATTAGTTTAATGAGAGCTGATCTAGCTCCTCATGTTATTGAGATAAATAAATTGTTTAACTCTTTAAAGGAAGGATAAAACAAATTGAATCTTATTGTATCATATATATATATATATATATATATATATATAAGGTTTATATCCATTTAGATTTGATGACACCATAGGAAGTAAATAATTATCTCAAATTGGTGGTCATATAGATGTAGGAGGCTTAGGATTGGGTTTCAAGGGTAGAAGATTTGATCCTAAAGATTTTAGAACATGAGAAGTTAATCTTGAAAATTATGGATGAGTTGAAACTCTCTTAAGCAAGATACTCTATAAGAAATTTAACAATTCGAGATAATTTTGACCAATTGATTCAGTAGGTTTCTTCCAATTTTAAGTAGAGTTTTCAAGGCTTAAATTAGAAGAAATTGAAAAAAAAAATTGTTTTATTAGGAATAAGGTTACAAAAGTAGAGATTTTTTTGGTGGATTTTAGGGCCTCCAAAGCTGAACATGCAAGCTTGCTGGCACAATTAAATTGATTACATCATATATATATTTTAAATATGTAAATCATAAGGATATAACATGGTGTTGGTTAAAAACACTACCAAGAGTTAGAGGCAAATAAAAAGGCTATGACCCCACCATCTAGTTTGATCCTGCCAACTACTTATGTTCCTCCTACTACTTTGGGTTTGGCCATGCAACCATCAACTTCAACTAAACCTTATTTTTTTAAGGTTAATTTTGTAGTATGTTACATGTACAGTTAACTGATGTAACTAAATTCCATTCAAATGTATTATATGTATATGTATGTAGTAGTTAAAGACTTTTTTTAAGCATGCATATGTTGCATTTCTATTTAAAAGCAAATCTATTTTTGGAAACATAGTTGTGATCAACAGTAATTATACATGTAGGACTTACATCAATTAGAATTCACATTATAATTATTGACATGTAAGTTTGAATTTTGCATGGATTTGAGGGATGAGATGGCCCCTCCCAAAATCTATTTTTATTTGTAAATCCTTGATTCCAAAGGGTTGGAAAATATCAATACAATAAGTATTTTTTTATTCTCATGCAACTCTATTAATGTTCTTCCATTATAATTATGTGTAATTAATTAGTTTTACTTTATTGACTATTTGGTTTAGTAATTTTAAGAGTGTAAAAGCTATGAAAATTTCCTTATTGTTATTTTTGGTGTATGCTGGTTGAAGATGTGAAATAACTATTAAATAATTAAAGAATGTAATTGATTGTATGAAATTAGGTTGATTATTTCAATTTTGTAAGTGTGCATAAGTGTTTTCTTGATATAACCTTTTATGTGTGAGCAACAACTACCCTATAAACCTCTTTGGTTTGGGATATAATATTTTGAATAAGGGTGTGCAATAGTTTCTTTAGATAAAGGCAATATTTAGATGAAATCTTAGAGTTTAATATATATTTTCTTCCCTAGACTACCCTACTGTGCTTGCATGTATGTGTGAAATAGCTACTAGTTTCAAGCATTGGTATTAAGACACTTGTCCACAAAGAGACTAACCTTAAAGTCATCCTTTCAAATCATAGAGCCTATTTTTTTCCCCTACCTTTCCCTATTTTAGAATTTCCTTTAAGATCTACCCACTTTAGAATAGGTGTTATCCATCTAACTCAACTAGGTTTTGAATTTTTATAGGTTTCACTCACCCATTCACACATGGTTTAACAATTTGAGTCCTTATCATGCTATTCCAACACCAAGTTGTTCAACCCATACTTGCAACTTGTGCCCTAGAGTGGAGATTAATCTTATTGAGATATTAAAATGTTAGAGGTTACCTCATTAAATATAGGATGTGCATAAAACCCACATCAACACACCCTAGATAGACACAAATGCTTATGTTCTCCTATCCATCTAAATCAGCTACACCCCATGCCAAATAATGTCTAGTTTCCAACTTTGAAATCAATATTTTGGGTCTTCCTACATATTTCATAAGGTTGGATAAAGTAAATTATCAAAATGTTTTATTATAAACACACATCATATGCCATTCATTAAAACCAACATGGAATTATCTATTGAGCACTTTCACATTATTACACATTGATAAAATATTCCCTATTATTTCAAAATTCAAGATCATTCATAAGGAGTAGTCATAGATAAAGTCTAAAGCATCTCAAAGAAAGTCAAGTACTATCATTATTAAGTATTAAAGCCATGTTTTTAGCTATATATACATATTCAAGGGGCATAATTGATAATCTCTCTAGGTGGTAGAACTACATTAGCTTGATTTACCTCCTTAAAATTTTGGATACATAGGAAATAATCAATCATCAAGTGGGTGACTAAGGTTAGGTTAGCTCATTACACCTCCCTCTTTTTTATAAGTTTTTAAGCTCTCAAAGTAAACTTAGGGTTTAAAATAGAAAATAAGGAAATGGTGAATTCTGCATGACACCAAAAAATCATGATATATTATCCCAATAAAAAATTAGGCACAAGATGTACAATAGTCATATTTTTTCACATTCAATGATGATAGGTCCATAGTGAATGGGCATGACCGATCACCTATATTATCTATCCTCTCCAAACTTGACCAAAAATGTTAAAAACATTGTTCCTTATTATCCATCATAGTCTCATTTTTTACTAATTCACATAATCATATTTTTATCATAGTCAATGTAGACAAGTTTGTAGTAAATGTACATGAGCAACTACTTATGATGTCTTCCCTTTCCATAATTGTTGAGAAAAAAATTTAAATTTTATTCTTGATCTTGAGCATTCAAAATAATATCTTATATAGATTTTCATTTTTAGATATCTATAAATTCAAAAAAGATCCTAATTATATATATATATATATATATTTATTCTTAGTGTTTTCCAAAAATATAAGTTTTACATATTTACCATTTACCAAATATAATTATTAATAATTGTATATATTTATCATTATGATATTTATCTAGTTTTACACTTACCAATCACATAACATTCACTTTTTTAATAAAAAATACGGTAAAAAAGAAGGTGAAATTTAGATTTATAGATTAAGTATACCCATGCATAGTTTTCAACAACTTGAATGTATCTAAAATAAAATAGGAATGCGAACAAGTAGTTAATGTCTTGGTAAATCAATAGTCAATATAATAAATATAAATTAAATGAACAAAATAAAATAAATAGATACACTTAGAGGTAGGCAAACCATGTTGTCACTCTCAAAAAATTGTATTATGAAGATTGTAACTATAAATATAAACTAAACTTGGGTGCTTAAGGGAAACTATAACTAGAATCTAAACTTCAATGCTTAACATGAAAAACTTCTTCTTGATTAAGAAAGTAAATGTAGTATGGTCTCACTACACAAGGGAAAGAACATAGATGGTTTTACCATATAATAATAGGATCAATATAATTCTCACCCAAAAAAGTAAACAAATATGGTCTCACCACATGACAAAAAAAATATAACTAATCTCATTGTAAAATAAGAGGAACATATCAAATGGAATTAATCTTTAAACAATGGAGTGGAGGAGTAGAGTGAATGGTAAGAAGTTTAAATTTTTTGTTGGGTGGGAAGTTTCTAAAGATGAAGATGCAAATGAAGATGAAAGAGATCTAGATGAATCTAAATATTGAAAATATCTATGTGATGGTTCCTTTTATCAGTTGTACAATTACACTATGTTTTAGGGTTTGGTAGATGGTGAGCTCTCTAATGTGCCTACTCAAGGCTTGTCTGAGAGGCAATTTTTGGTTTGGATTAGGATTGTTTTCTTATAGAAGTGAAAGGAATTACTATAAGTGACTATTGTGTGGCCCAGCCCTGACCATTCATTTCTTTGGCACTGGACCCCTATTCAAGATTAGTCACAAGAAGAGATGTTAGTTGTTTTGTAAATTTCTTCTTACACCCAATGGTAGGTGCTAAAGATTGGAAGATGAAATCACTGTCTAACCCAAGACACTATTATTCCCCTTAGAAATAGAGTGTAATATACCTCACAAAAATTTTCCCTATTATATTATTTGAGCTAATCGATACCTTTGATGGCTATAGACATGGATTGGGCATGGTTCTCAGCCATGTTATAGTTATTAAAGCTTGAAGCTAGTTATCAAATGGTTATTATATTTTACGTTGAGTTCATGACTATTTATAGGCTTTGACTAAGCTCATTCATGATCACATGGTCTAATAAAAAATGTATAGACCTATTTTTAAG
Source organism: Torreya grandis (assembly GCA_037957365.1). Lineage (NCBI taxonomy): Eukaryota > Viridiplantae > Streptophyta > Pinopsida > Cupressales > Taxaceae > Torreya > Torreya grandis. The sequence continues at coordinate 1,240,602 of JARHVA010002910.1, read as the reverse complement.
ATTTCATGATGTAGGTTACTTAGTTTTTGAAGTACTTGACTAGACTTACGCTTTCCCAGGTTCATTTTGGAAGTGGTGCTTATGTAGTGGAAGTTTGCTTTGTTTTTATCTTTGGTAAGATAAGGAGATTGTTGAATATCAAACTCCTTTTTTGGTGGTCACTATCCCTAATAAAATAAATGGAAGTTTATTTAAATTCTTCGGATGGGTAGGGTGTCTTCTAGAATGGTCAAGGTGGTTGGATTCAACTTTGGGTTGATTGGTTTAGTGGGCCATTGAATTTTGAAATAGGTTGGTAGGATTTGTCACTCATGATCTATTTTGAATTTCAAACTCTAGATTTTATCTCATCTTATCCCTTTCCAGACTTGGATCTCATCCATAGTCTTGACTAGCCTTTAACCTATTTTTTACTACTCTATTGGTTTGAAAGGATTTTCCCTATTTATTTGAACCATTCTATGAAGATGGGTATGAGGGCTAGTTTCATACATTCTTGGTCCTTGATAAATTAGGTCCTTATGGTCCTTATAGTATTGTATGACACCACTTTGAAGTATTTATAGTCTTAGGAGTGTTGAAATATTTTTAAAAACTTTATTTTTAGCTGATTCTTGAGTGGTTTTGGACTTCATTTTAAGATTTGGCTAGGTATTACTATTTATTTTTTGAATAGTTATATATTTAGTTCTTGTTGTTCTAATTTGAGGGCTTGTTATCAAACCTCATGGCTAGTAGGGTTATATTTCTTTGATTTTTATAGTGTTATATTTGAATTGGGTCTCGTAGGGGACCCATAAAGGTTATTTCTCTCTATGTTATTTCTAGAGACCTAGACCTCCATTTGTGTCGAGGCTAGTTCTTGATCTAGTCAAAATGGTCTACTAGCATTTTATAACATTGATGGTCCTTATAATATCTTTAAGGCTTGGGTCTCTAGATTATTCTACCCAAGATAGTTTTCATTATAGTTAAAGATAACTAGGTGTTGCACCAATCAAACACAGTGGTTACTGGTCACTTTAGAAACCTAGGCCTCATGCTTCTTTAGTCTAGGGTGGTTGTCGAACAATCTTAAAATTGGTAAGGTCCTATTTTAGGTTAATGTATATTTGTATATGATGTTTATATTATGGATGGGTATTTGTAGACATTTAAGGATTTATGGAGACCTAGACCTCCTTTTATGTCTAGGTTGGTTCTTGATCTAGCTAAAATTATTTTGCTAGTCCCTTGGGGACCCTAATGGTATGCTGAGACCTAGGCCTCATTTTAACCCAAGATAGTTTCTTGTCCAACCAAAACTTATTGGTTGATTCATTAGTTAAATGTGGTATTGGTGATTCCTCTACTAGTTCCTGATCCAATCAAAATTGGATGCTACTTCTTTTAGCTAGGTTTTCCTTGTACTTCTAGTTAATTATTTCTGGTCAGGAGGAGACCTAGTCCCCTTAATGTATCCTTATATTATGTCCTTTTCTTAATCTTGGATAATTGTTTCTAGCTAGGGGAGACTTAGACCTCCTAATGTATCTAGGGCTAGTACCCAAACTAATTATTGAAGGTGGGATTAATCTAATCTAAACAATAAGAACATATATGATCTCATTTCACATTAGTATATATATAACTAGAATATGTAATTAGAGATATAATAATCTAGATAAATGTCCTAATTTTGAGATGAGGGGTGTAAATGTATATCCAATTAAATCATCTTAAAATAAATAGTTACACACACCATTTTTAATCAAAGATAAAAATGTAAAGCTATAACATCATGAAACATCATGTACAACACAAGCATGTATAGTAACATAGAAAATATGTAATCAAGTAATCTCAATATGTAAATTTTAATCAAAGATTAAGATGTTAAGGTGTAATAATGGAATGTAAGGGTGTCATAAGAGTAATGATAGGAAAGGGATATTACCTAATTTGAACTTGGTGAATGGGAACAAAGGGCATGCCCCAATGTGGATATGATATGGAAATATATGTATCAAGTGTGGTATCTTTTTTGTGATTAATTAAATGAAGATAAAGTGAAGTAAGATACCATATTTATAATATAAATTTAATATTGATAAATACATGGGTGTATGAGATTCTATATAGATAATATACTATCAATGAATCTCATGAAAGATGTATGGAGATGCTACCCCCAATAGAAATAAGTAATGTGGGTATGAAACCAATGTAATAGAATGGAATCCTTGGTGTTGGAAGAACAAAAAATGAGAGGTGGGGGTGAATAATTGGAATTAAAAATTTTCCTTTAACATTATTACCTCAATTAGTTATCCATCACAAGCATATGAACATCAACCATTCAATCAACATCACAATGAGAACATACATAGAAAGCATAAACAAGAGAACACATCAAAATACAAGATCTATGTGGGAAACCATCATGGGGGATAAAAATCATTGAAACACATCATATATTACTTATCCTATAACCATGAATCAATCTTTAGTTGAGAACTAAACCAACAAGGAACACCAACCCATAGAATTCACCAAGCACTGGCTTGGATTTAATAAGCTCCAAAGTGCTAGAAGGCTACAACCCCCTTTGATGATCAAGCACCCACTCAATAAAAAATATAAAACTACACATTGATTTATTTACCTCACACAACTGATGATGGTCTTCAACAACTCAAATACTCTCAAATCTTCCTCTCACATAAGCATGCAACAGTCCTCTTCTTCTTTACTAAAATAATTCTTCTATGGCTTGAAGATATCATGAAAGAATTCATGAAACATAGTAGTTGAATATGAATAATTTATACAAACTCTCTGATGTTATAAAATAGATGTGTAATCTCACACAACCCTCTTCTTTTTCACTTGACATCAAAATATCTTAACTAGAAAAATAGGCCTAGATAGCCTTGAAACAATCAATCCTCTAGGTCATCACCTACAAACACACTGTTAAACCTTTACCACATATTCAACATGATTTTATAATATACTTCATGACCTCTCACACCTTTTAAAACTCCTATCCCATTCTCTTTACTCTCAAAAATGTCTAACTACCCCAAACATGCCTAAATAGCCCTCTCTTATACATGCTACTTACACACTTTCCTTGTCAGTAAAAAAACTTTACACATTCTTGGAGCATCAAATAGGATATGTTTCATACATTATATACCCACTCTCTAGGTTGGGCATACTTCAAATGGCAAAAATCAACACTCTAGGCTTAGGCTAGGCCTAATGAATTAGCCCTTCTCAATCACATGTTACATTTAGATTCTTTACAACAAAAATAACCCTCAATTAATGAGATAAACATTTTATAAACATAAAAAATAGGTCCTTTAGACCTTATACAACATTTATAACTCATAACTTATACACTTACCTCTTGGCACCTCTTTTAGCCCTTACAATATTAATAGGTCTTATGGAGACCTAAATAAAAAAAATCACCCTCTCTCAAACAATAGATATCTCTTGATCCATATATAACATATAAAAAAACATAAAATCACTTCATATACTATTTTTATAACACCAAACATCTACTCTTTAAGCTCCACAAGACATGGCTTAGACTACTTCACAACACTTCATGAAAACACACAACCATCTCGATATGAGAATAAAACTCTTACTGTGATATACATTTGAACTTTATGGTATGAATATTGAGAAAAAAATAATGTATAATCAATCATTTCATAATCCTTATATGATATTTATTCTCATAGAACATCCATCTACATATAAAATCATAAATAACAACTTTGTATTCACTCTACTTCAAATTCTACAAACTCATAGTCCCTACATTATTAAGAATAACACAAAACTCTTATCATTCTTAGATCTCTAAATAACTTATTCAAGACATATAAAACTAGATTATTAATCCTCTATGACCTTAAGGTCATCTTGATGCATATAGAACCCTGTGACCTTCAAGATATTTTTCAATTTGACACAATAGATCAACTTTACATACTCAGTCAAGACTCTGCTATGAACACTTAGAATTTGTCACTTTCATATCACTATGAACTCACTCACAACAAGATCAATATAAAAACAAATCCCTTCAAGACCTTAAGAGGTCATTTTGATACAAAGGACCCATTACAATTCATGACACCATCTTGGAGATCAATAAAGTAACCTTTTTTATTCAAATTCACATGTAACATATTATGTTATAGAAAACACTCACCTATAGAACATTGATGATCATATTCATGTCATATATAACTTGTCATTCCATTTTTATATCATCATACTACCTTGGGTCTTAAAAAAATAACACTCTACCTTTAAATTTATTGGTCTTAAAATACCAATCTTCAATTCACACAAATTACTAATCTGATCAACTACAAAGCATGTGAATGATCTGCATGGAGCTTTGAATATCCTCCAATATATAACTCATCCTTTCACTTGGTATAGATCACTCAAATAACCTCTATAATATAAAAAACTCCTTATATCTCAATATAAACTTGCCACTTTAATTTTGACTTGCCATAAATGCACTTGTATGGACACTTGGATCAAACCACCACTTGGATCACGTTCCTCTTGGAGTCTACTACAACTTTGCTTTTTTACTTCATCTTCATTAGATCACTAAATCCCATTATACCACCATTTATTTTCAAGTTACTCACTATCCAATTTTAATTCCAATGTTCACTATTCAAATTCCAATGGTTATTTCCTAAATGTTAAACTTGATGTACTCTCGACCATCACTAGATAGTAGACCAACTTATAAGCCTTATAACTTGAGCTAGATAACTAGTCATGACACCAAACTTTGAGGGCTCCTTGATGACACTAGTATAATGACATCCATGTACTTGTTTGACCATAGTTAACTTCTGAAGACCTATAATAAATGATCAAACTTTCTGACCTATCTTTACCTCTGAAGTCATCCTTTGACTAGGACATCATACTTGACATCAACTAGTCAAAACACGTATTCACTTGTCATCAATGTCATCAACACTTTGTCATTACCTTGACATCAATGAAAACACTTATGCTAAAAATATCCACCTTTGTCATTTATGGAAACCTCTTGTTCTCCTTCTCCCCCTTTGAAATTAATGACAAAGTGGACTAAACAACAACTAAGCTCACCTTAACATCATGCATGCATTCAAATATACTTCAGGTGATGAACAATTTCTCCCCCTTTGACATACACATCTTGATCATCTTCTTCATGTACCAAAACTATACCCTCTTATTCTTTTACTAGGAAAATTGTATTTATATTCTCAATGATTTCCACCATTTTGTATTTTGATCTATACTATCAATCATACCTCTAGGCTCATACTTATAGCTTGATCCTTGGACTTGAAATTTTTTGACATACATGGCATCTCTAATTAAACATGTAGAATCTCATATGCTCCCCCTTACATCATGCATTCTCTCTTTAGCTATGATAAAAATAAATTCCCCTTTGTCTTTATATAAAAACCTCCACCATAGGACTAAAATCACAAATCAACTAATCATGCTTAAGAGAACTCAGAGGAGAAACTCTCTCATGACATATATTTAAGCTCTCACAAAGAATCCTCACTATTTTGGATTTAAAAACTACCTTTCTAATTTAACACAAAGATATGACAAGATCCACCTAAGACCTCACTCACATCTCAAATAAGTATCATACACCTTCTGTAACATCTTTCATTCTTCATCTCTCAAAATATCTCACTTATCTCTTTAAGGCCTAAAAGGCCAAAACACCTTAACTAGGCTCAAAAGCTCAAAATCTCATCAAAGTATTCATACTTCTTAAAATCACATTAAAATATCTCCTATAACCTTGAATCACTTGAAACATACTTATATTGCACTTGTAAAATTCATTTTGCCTTCAAAACACTCAAATTCCTTCAACAGACTTAGTAGATCCTTGTATCCCTAATTTCAAAAAATTCTCATGTTAGGAACGAATGAAAAAGTTTCTCAAAAAAATATTTACATTTTTGATCACCCATTTGGATTTTTTATGTCCATAGGAAAAATTGGGATAGTTTTATTTGGACCATCTCCTTCTTCTAGGCACTTTTAGACCTATAATTAGGCATAATTAGGCCTCCAAGACCCCTTCTTCTCTTTTTACCCCATAACCGTATTGTATAGTTTAATTTTATGGAAAATTACTTCAAAAAAAATTAAATTATCACTCATAAGATATGTATACAAATATTTAACTTGTTTTAATGTATATAACTCATCTTATATCCTTTTGTCTTCAATCCCTAGAACATAGCTATACATAGTCTAGAATGACCAGTGAGTGCATAATCTTAATTTTTATCTCTTATAGAGAAAATTGGACCATAATTACCACCTAAGAGGGTTTAACCCATCATATCTTAACCACCTACACACTTATAACTCATGACAACTTCTTTCTTCTACTTGTCAGGTCTCAATCTTAGCAAGGGAAGTCACTCTTCACAAACTATCAAAAAATAGATTAGACAAGAACACCTCTTACTTACATATATTAAAAAATTTAACCTATGTAACTATTTATACCATATTATAAATTTATCCTTATTAACTTATAACAATAATAAAGTCTCCAAAATCTTTGATTAGACTTGCACACTGCCTTGCTCTCTCCAAAGATCATCCATTAGGCCAATCTCTTAGCACCAATCCAATGCATACCAACTATTTTCACTTAGGAAAACAAAATAAACCTTATGAAAAACATAAAAATCATTGAGAATGAGATGAATAAACAATATACCTTTTAATGAATACATCTGTAATCTCACATGCTTCCATCAACTAAGAAGTGTCTTCATGAAGCATAATAAAGACACCTTTTCTCTCATGTCTCTAGAATTTTATGAAATCATGAGATTCCTTGATCTCCATTGTATTAATATAATAAATTACATCTCTTAGATTCTAATTATGCTTGACTGAGGCATTTGTCTCATTCAATCTATCATCCTTCCTCTTCTATTTGATTGTGTTGTCTTTTTTCAATGTACTATCAATGCATGCTAACTATTTTTGGCATTTATTTGCACCTGATCATTGTCTCCCCACAATAAAATAATCTTGACTGACAAAAACAAAAACTAAATCATCCTTGGTGTCAATCTAATCTCTCCTACCATTCTTAGGTCTCCATAACCATGTACAACCTCTTCCTTGCATACTAGAAGCTCCATACACCTTGTTTTGCCTTGATAACTCATTCAACCCATTCTTGCAATATCTATAAATGTGACCAACTCTATGACATCTGAAAAAATAAAATAAAAATTATACCTTTTGTTTGATTATGATTGTGATCTTTATTTAACAAGCTATCTCTCTTCTTTCACTCTCTTACAATGTGGCCAAACTAATTGCATGCATAACAATGAACCTGAAATGAATTCCTCATTACATTGGTCTATCTTATTGGGCTTCTCACCTTGCTCATCTTATTCTTTAAGGAATCCATCTCAACATTCAATTGATTATACTCATATTTACTTGATTTCAAACTTTCACTTAAAGCCCTTAGCTAATTCTTAAGATCCTAAATAGTTATCTTAACTATCTTGGCTTCTAAACCTAAATTAGTCTTCAACTTATAAAATTATTCCTCTTTTAAAATTAGATTTGTCTTTATAACCTTTAACTAATCCTTAAGGTCCTGAATTATCATCGTATCTTCTTTGACTATTTCAATCATTAACTCAAACTTGGTTTGAAGATGACTCACCTATCCTTTAAGTTCCATAAAGGACTTGACCTACTCTCTAAGACTTTTGACCATCAATCTTAATTCTTGATTCTCTTTGCTTAGATGCGTAGCCATTTTGTGATTCTGGGATCACCTTCAATATTATCAAGCCTCCTCTAAAGTACCTACTCATATAAAAATTATTGTAGGCATAACTACTGAGAGGGGGGTGAATTAGTGGACTTAAAATTTTTCCCTTAACATGATTAACTCAATTAGTTATCCATTATCAACATATGAACATCAATCATTCAATCAACATCATAATGAGAGCATATATAGAAAGAATAAACAATAAAACACATCAAAACACAAGATCTATGTGGGAAACCCTCATGGCAGATAAAACCCATTAAAAAATATTTTGGATTACTTATCCTATAACCATAAATCAATCTTTAGTTGAGCACCAAACCCTAGAATTCACCAAGCACCCACTTGGCTTAATCAAGCTCCAACTTGATAGGATAATACAACCAAATTTAATGATCAAACACCCACTCAATAAACAATCTAAAACTCCACCTTGATTTTTTTCCTCACACAACTGATTATGGTCCTCTACAACTCAAACACTCTCAAATCTGCCTCACATAGGCATACAATAGTCATATTCTTCTTTACTCAAATAGTCCTTCTATGGCTTGAAGCTATCATGAAAGCATTCATGAAACATAGTATATGAGTATGAATAATTCATACCAAATATTTGATGTCATAAACTATATGTGTAAGCTCACACAACCCTCTTCTTCTTCACTTCACATCAACATCTTTCAACTAGACAAATAGGCCTAAATAGGCATGTAACAATCCATCCACTAACTCATCATCTACAAAAACATTTTTACACCTTTATCACATATTCAACATGATTTTTTGATAGAATTAATGGCCTCTCACACCTCTAAAAACTCCTATCCCATTCGATTCACTCTAGAAAATGTCTAACTACCCTAAACATGCCTAAATAGCTCTCTCTTATACATGCGACTTGCTTACGCACTTTCCTTGTTAGATAAAACACTTTACACATTCTTAGAGCATAAAAAAGTCAACTAGGACACATTTCATGTTTTACATACCCACTCTCTAGGTCGGTCATACTTCAAATGGCATAAACCAACACTCTAGGCTTAGGCTAGGCCTAATGCATTAGCCTTTCTTAATCACACATTACATTCAGAGTCTTTAAAACAAAAATATCCCTAAATTAATGAGAGAAACCTTTTATAAAAATAACCACTAGGTATTTTATACCTTTTTCAAGCTTTATAGCTCATAACTTATTCACTTACCTCTTGACACCTCTTTTATCTCTTACAATATCAATAGGTCCCATGAGACCTAAATCAAAAAGAAATGTCCTCTCTCACACAATAAAGATCTCTTAAGACATGTAAAACATTTGAAACAAACATAAGACCACTTAATATACTATTATTATAACACAAAACATCTATTATTTAATCTCTACAAGCCATCATGGCTTAGACTACGTCACAACACTTCATGGAAACACACAACCATCTCAATTTGAGAATACAACTCTTACTATGATAAACCTATGAAGTTTATGGTATGAATACTAAGATATTAATAATGTATACTCAATATTTTCATAATGCTTAGATTATATTTATTCATAGAACACTCATCTACATGGTAAAACATAAAGAACAACTTTATATTCACTCTACTTCAAACTCTACAAACTCACAATCACTACATTGTTAAGAACAACAGTAAAATATTATCATTCTCAGATCTATGAATAAATTATTCAAGATATATAAAAAACATTTTTAATCCTATATGACCTTAGTATCATCTGATGCATATATAACCTTTTTACCTTCAAGAGATTCTTCAATTTGACATAATGAATCAAATCTGCATACTCAATCAATACTCTGCTATGAACACTCAAAACTTGTCACTTTTAGATCACTATGAACTCAATCATGAGAAGATAAATATGACAATAAATAAATTCAAGACCTTAATATGTAATTTTAATACCAAGGACCCATTTTAATTCATGACACCACCTTGGAAATCAATATAGAAACCTTCTTTATTCAAGTTCACATGTAACATGTCATGCTATAGAAAACACTCACTTATAGAACATTGATGATCATCTTCAGGTCAAATATAACTTGTCATTCCATTCTTAGATCATCATATTTCCTTGGGTATTCAAATAAAAATAATTTTCCTTTAAAGGTATTGGTCTTAAAAGACCAATCTTTAACTCACATAAATTACTAATTTGATCAATAATAAAGCATGGGAATGATTTACATGGAGATATGAACAACCTCCAATAGCTAACTCATCATTTCACTTGGTATATATCACTCAAATAACTTATAAAATATAAATAGATCCTTATCTCTCAATATACATATAACACTTTGACTTTGACTCACCTTAAATGCACTTTTAAAGACACCTAGATTAAACCACCACTTGGATCACCTTCCTCTTGGAGTCTACTACAAATTTTGTTTTTACTTCATTTTCATTGGATCACTATATCTCCTTCTACTACCATTTATTTTCAAGTTTCTCACTATCCAATTTGAATTCTAATGTTCACTATTCAAATTCCAATGGCTATTTCCTGAATGTTAAACTTGATGTCCTCTAGACCATCACCAACTAATAGACCAACTTAAAAGACTTATATCTTGAGTTAGACAACTAGTCAAGACACCAAACTTAGAGGGATCTTTCATGACACTAGTAACATCACATCCATGTTATTTTTTGACTAGGGTTGACTTATAAAGACTTGAAATAAATGCTCTAACTTATTGACCTATCTTTACCTCTAACATCATCCCTTGACTAGGACATCATTCTTGACATCAACTAGTCACAATACTTATTCACTTGTTATCAATGTCATCACCACTTTGTCATTACCTTTGATGTCAATGACAAGAATTCTACCAAAAATTGGTACCATGATATATAATTTTTAAAAATTCATGAATAATATGCATTAATTATGCCCCAAATGGAATATATATATATATATATATATATATATATATATATATATATATATATATATATATATATATATATTCAATAATGTGTGGGTATAATGTCCCCAATGAAAATATATAGGTATTAAAATATGAGAATGATAAATACATGTAGAAACTAGTTATGTAGAAGGGGTATTGTGTTTACATAAATGGAATGATATTGATGATAAGTTAATGGTAGAGGGATAAAGGATATACCTTAATTTAGTAATGTGCCATGATTATATATAACAATAAAGCTTACACAAAATCATCTAACCACACATAGAGTAAATATAACCATCAAACATGATGACATAGTGACTATAGAATTCTTTATGGAAAACATGAGATGAGACACGACAATCCACACACAAAAGCACATAAAAGTAAAAGCACACACATGAGAGAAATTAAAAAATCATATGTCACACATTAGTGCACATAATATATATAGTATCCACCACATATAACAATACAATGTATACTTCCATGTAAGATAATACACAATATGTAGGTATGATAAGTATATCTATAAGAAAAAAAAAATTTATATGAAAATATATTGGAGGAAGGATATACCCTAATACCCACTAAAACAATACCCCAATATAGACATGCCCAAAAATTGAGAGTTTCCTTGGGTGTGAACATTTTGAAATTCTAAAGCATCTATAAATCCATGATCATGTATAGCCTACATAAATTTCATCTCACACACTCAAAGAATACATTGGGAATCATGTGTGTATCACATATATTTCAAACATCTATCATAGATGGATAAGCATGCTATGTATCAATATGAATCTATGTAACCATGTAAACACAAATGATTTTTTTATTTTTAATGTTTTACCATTGTTTTTTAATTTTATGATTTGTAATAGAATCCCACTCTTGTGTGGGAAATATTTGGATAATGTGAGCATCATAATAATAATAATAATAATAATAATAATAATAATAATAATAATAATAATAATAATAATATATTCCAAAGATAAGGTATAGTGCATTATAATTATCTAAGTCATATGTCATCTATATATATGTGATGTTTATCATGAAAAGATAGGAAAATATCCATAACATATATATCATGGATAATAAAGGGTCTTAGGACATGTGGAAACCAAATAAAGAAAAAAATAAATATCAAGTATGCACACGTAAAGTAAAAGTAATAAAAAATTAAAATCCTAAGACAATGAATAAAAATGCAACATTCAAAACCAAGTGGAAAATGAAAGTTATCAACTTAGAAAATAATGATAGGTAAGGAAATTAGAATTAAAATCAATGTGAAATAGGAATTATGGTACTACTCTATTTTTGGAAAGAGCATAATCTCAATTGGGTTTCAAATTCAACATATAATTAATCACAACAATTATTACACATATACAGGAATATATCTCTTTAATATATATATATTATTTATCCAAAAATCAAAACTATATCTCTCAAAATATATCAACACATCTCATGAACCTCTCCCAATCCTATCTTCTACAAACTATCTCCTAATATCTCTCAGTAATCCTACAAACTCCTATTGTAATGTGATTATTATTTAATAATTACTTACATTATTCTTTCCACATATTATTTTAAACACACACACTAATTAAATAATATTATAATGTGAAGAACCTGAGTCCTAAGTACCCATGAAATGGATAATCCTAAAATTCACCCCATTAGTGTCAACATGGGGAGAGGAACCACATCATGGAGTTGTAACATGATTTTCTATTGAGGTTGATGCCATTCAGTTAGAATATTTGGTGTAGATGCATAGATACCAAAGTTTAGATTTAAGTTTAGACTGATATTTCATATGATTACAAAAATTTCAAATAAATAACTAAAGTTTCCTTATAAAAAATTATCCAAAAAAATTCCTCCCTTTATTACAAAAAAATTCCATATAGGAAAATATGCTCCATTAGAATATTAACCCTATAATTTTTTTCCTTAAGTAAAACTTAAAATAAATAAATCCAAAATATTTCCCCCTTTTTAAAAGTATAATATATTGTAAAAATTACTAAAATGAAAATTTCACCAAAATTTAAGCTTTGGGATTCTTGGTGTGGCTCAAACCTTTGACCTCTACTTAGCATAGTGACTTGTAATTTTTTTATGACCAATCTACCTATCAAAGATTTTAACAATACATATGGAGAATTTATTTTAATCTCTTAAAATCATGACTTGATTTTCAAAACACAAAACAATACTTATCCAATTAGGGTTGGGGTTTGGTCAAATGAAGTTTGGTGTCATGTTGAAGTGATGTAAGCCATGGAAAAGCAAAGGAGCATGACATTATGAACACTATTGGGGAGTTTGATATCATGTGTATGTATTGAGATGAGGTGGAGTTTAATATGAATTCTCTAAAATAATTACAAGATAAAAATGTAATGTGAAGGAAGATGAGTTGCTATCAATACCATGTTAAGGAATAATTATTCCAAGTTAAATATAGAGTTGTGTAGTGCAGTTGAGATGTATGGCTAATTTAAACCTAGGTAAAGGTTGTAAATACTAATCATAGTTAAGTATCTAAGTTATTGATGAGTTATATTATTATCATGATAACTTTTAGATGTCTAGATTGGTAGGGTGAGGATATTATTTACCATAAAGGGGTTTGAATACCAAGGAGTGGTGGTTTATTGATGAATAACTTCAACATTGTCAATTGTTATGGGATGGGTGTCATGACCATATTAAGGTTGAATTTTTTAGGTCCCTAATATATTATAAATATAAAACAATAATGATATCTTAACCACTAACTGAATGCAAAACAATCCGATGTAAATGCTTTATGTCGATGCATAATATTAATCAACGCCAAATATAAATTAGATGTCGATCCAAATATAAATCAAAGTTAGCTAAAATAAAATGATGTTGTAAACATGATATGTATAGATAAAAAATAGATCAAATAAATAGGTTAATGGACTTGTATTATTACCCTAAATTCAACTTCTTCAAACTCAAATACTCATGGAGATCCAAAATAATTAGAAAACTTGCAATACAAAATAGATCAGATTTGACTAAAAATTAAGTAACAATGTTTATAGTCAATCCTACAATTTTTGGATGTTATGAATTCAATTCAAATTTTTATTTACTCTAAAATTATATAGGAGAAATTTGACTCTAACTGGTGCACACAAAACACCTAACTAACAAAGAAACTATTTTAAAAAAAAAATTTGGGTATGAAAATTGTGAAAACAATGGAGTGAAAAATGAATATAGAGTGAATAGGATGGAAATATATATATTATTTATGTCAATGACGAATTCATATGGGTTTACTATGAGGTTTGTGGTATCCTCTAGTATTGTTGATAGAGGGATATAATGATGAACAAATAAACAAAGGGGTTGCATGAGGTCCATAATATCTAGTTAGCCTTTGTTTGCATGTTTTGACATAGAAAGCAAATGGATGTATCACATATAAGGTGATGGGGTTGATGCAAGGCCTATGTTATTTTCTAACCCATTGCCTTAGTATACCTAATGAAAAAAAAAAACATGAGTGAGGTTAAGGATAAAGAGGCTTCAAAGGAACCATGCTTTGATACCAAATTTTGGGACTACTCTATATTTTAAAATATAATAATATTAATTGGGTTTCAAATTCAAAATATAATTAATCATAAAAAATAATACATATATATATATATAAATATATCTCCTAAAAATAAGGAGACATTCCTTATCACAAAATCACAACTATCTCTCCCTAAATAGCTTAACCCATCTATTAAATATCTCATAGTCATATCTTTTACAATATGTCTCCTAATATCTCTAAAAAATCTTACAAAATCATATTATAATGTGATTAATACTCATGTAATAATCACTTACATTATTTGATCCACTTATTATTTTCCACACACACACTAATTAGCACATATTATAATGTGAAGTGCCTAAGTCCTAATCACCCATGTGATGACTAATACTAATAGGGAAATTAAATTCCACCATGATATCTATAGATTCAATTGAAAATTAATGATCATATGTATATAATGTCCTATATTGATTGAATGAAAAAAGGATGAAGCACTTAAGAAAAAATCATGTTATAAATGCTAACCACTGATATCATCAAGTACATAAGTGTCAAAATGGATAATAAATTGAGTCATTTAATACACATTATTAAAAAAATAAAATATGTTATCACCAAAGCATCATGCTCTAAAATAACTACTCTAACACATGGATATGTATAACTAAATTGAGCGTGTCTTGGATATGTGCTTGTTGATGATTGTTCATTTTATGGTTGAATTTAATATTGATGAGATTTTTTATTAGATACCTAGTTAAGCTATGTTGGATATGTAACATGATTTGATTTTGAATTCTTTAAACCATTTTTTGCATTTTATATATAGTTAAATCACAATTTTTCCACCTTGATGTTCAAATGTAATATGTTCATTTGTACTATTAATTTTTTGCATTCATCATTTATAACCATGGGGTTATTAGTATAAAATTATATTAAAATGAGGATGGCATAACATAAAATAATTTAGGACATGCTTATGGAATAATAAATATAGGAAACATAATTAATCCCAATGTTACGTGTTTATTTAAAGAAGGTCATAACTGAGTGATATTTTTAATATCAAATGCAAGTTCCTTAAGAAAATGAAGGATACACTATTTAATTAAGCTTTTCCATCTATCATAACTAATTATAATTATTTTCCTTTCATATAAACACTAATGACCATAGGTTCCACATGTGAAAGATTGTTCTCTATAATATCATTGGGAATCATGATTGGTATTTTATCATGCTTATGTGATTCAACCTTAGGAGTTGTATTTTATACTTTAGAAGATGAAACAATATTTTTTATAAATTTTTTTACCTTGGGAGGTGTCCTTGAAACTTTTGAATTATTATTTATGTTAAGATCAATATCGTCACCTTAAACAAGATCTTGAATTCTATGTTTTAGGTCAAAGGACTTATCTATTATATGACCAATTATTCTATAATAAACATAAAAAGAAATTGAATTAAAAGTTCATGATATATGGATCCATTAATAATGCCTAATAAAAGGTAAGATAATATGTTATTATTAAGTAATATTTTAAATATTTTACTTTGACTATATTTATTTTTTTGAAACTACCATGATATACTAAGGGAATGTATATGACTTGTTATATGTGTCACTAAATGATTATCCAATGGTCTAGGATTTTTTAGGATAGGTACATGGCTAGTGTTGAGACTTGTATTATGATGAATAGAAGAAAAATGTGATGCATGGGTATCATATTTAAGTAAATGTGATCATAAGAGCTCATCTTAAAGTGACATGATCTTAAATTAAAAAACATTGAAATATACCTAAGCTACATAACGCCCTTTATCCTCGAGAAGAGGAAAAAAAATTCTAATAAATATATATTATTTCTCTAGATATTTTGTTTGATATCTATAAAAATGCATGGAATTTATGAATTTAATAATTTAATCATGAATAGACTCACTTTGACCTTGATGAAGTCTTGGAATATGCTCAAATGTATCACGTGGTCCCTTATTGTTAATAATGCATGATAAAAAATCATCTTCCAAGTTAAGGAAGGTATTAAAGAAACCACCATGTAGAATGTGAAATCAATCTAAAGTATGAGTTGTTAGTATTATAGGAAATGATTTAAGTGACATTTTATAATTAACACCATATTTCCCAAGAGAAGCACAAAGTAAAAATATGTAAGGAAGGATATCCATACTCATTGAATAAGGAAATCTTAGGCATTGTAAAACCACATGGGAGAGTAGAATATAAATGATTACGTACCATATGTTTATCATTTATAACATTCAAATAAACCTAAGGATTGGATTAAATAAATTTTAGAGATAAAGTTTATAGTTGTTTTTGTATCTCGCACATTAAAGGTATCATAGTAAAAATCTTATGGATCGACATAGCTTGTATCTTGCCCATTAAAGGCATCATAGTAAAAATCTTATGGCTTGACACAACCAAGCTATGATCCAAGTCATTCAAATCTCTAAGTTTATTATTGGTCTTAAACATAGGGGAACTATGGATATTATATATAGAAATATAATGAAAATAACCACTACTAAGCATAGATGCGTTATCAACCACATAATAATGATTAACACTAGATATTTCTTTCATAATTTTCATAAACTGAGAAAAGGAATAAGGATTTTAAAAATCATGTTTCTTATTAATTTTAATAAATTAATTATTATGAGCATATAAGGTAGGAGTATGAATATAATCATTTTCAACATTTACATTCAAATAAACATTTTTAAAATTTGCATCCAAGGGAGGAAGACAACCATTTAAAAAAAATATGTTTTGATAAATAATAAGAATACAATACATCAAAGGAATGAGACATCAAATTTAAAAGTTAGAATATGAAATATACACATAAAAGGATAGGAATAATGACATTATAATAAGAAATAAAACCCTTATAAAAATTATATTTGAAACCTTCACAAGAACAAACCCTAGAGGGGGATATAACATGAAAATTGTAAGGTTGATAGGTTAAAAAATTAGTGGGTTTCAAAATTTGTTTTAAAATAATTTGTCACATAATGAGGAGTAAAATTATCACAATAAATTAAAACCATGACATAATGCAAACATATGCAAATAAAGTAAAAAAAGTAATAAATACATATCTAAAATGTGACAAGATAAATATTTAGAGATTCAAAACATAGAAAATGAGGTTGACAAATAAATATATTATTTTTGATTTACATGTAAACAATCATAGTCTAAAAATATTGAAAAATGAGTTTAGATAATAATATGAACATAACCCAAAAAATGTTTATAAAACATTTTTTTATGGAAGAGGTTCAAAATCTTAGAGTGGTTGATTGTGATCCACTACTACAATTGTGTCTTCTACTTATTTTTTGGATACAACAATTTTTGGTGTGTTTAAACAAATGAAAATGATTGGGAATATTTATTTTCTTGATATGACACATAAAATAATCTAAATTTATTATTCTTTAAATTTACACTTAATTCACTACAATTTTATAGATTTTATGCAAAGTTAGTTGGCCTAGTTACCCTCTTGAGGTCTTGTAGCTACATATCCCACATGTTCAAAATAAAGTCTCAATGTATTTATAGTGATTTATATGTTCCTAACATAAATGAGAGAATGGGATAGACCTACTTTCCTTAATAATCAATAACTATGTGCTTTGATATGACCTGATTTTGGTACAAGTGTGTTGGCACAAGATAAATGAGGGCATAATTAAATCACTATGAAGATTAATTGATTTTTTTATAGACATCTTGATAATAATTTATAAATGTGTATGATATACTCAAATTGTAACATATCTAGCTGATATGAACTGATAGTGAAATGCCTTAGGGTGTATTTACACATATAAGCTTCTCAAGTACAAATTCAAACATAGGTCAACCATAAAAAATAGTGAAATAACAAAATATAATTATGAGAAACATGGAAAATGACACAAAGGATCTACAAATAAAGGGAATATAATCATAGGTCTGCAAATTATGACACAGGGCATACTCATGGGTTGATTATGACCCAGGATAAAACTTAAAACAATTTTTTGACATTTTGAGAGCATTCAAGGTCTGATAGAGGAAAATAAATAGTTAATATGTAGGTTTTTAGACATTACATATTAAATGGAGGTATTTTAATTGACTCATAGTGAATATAATTTCAATTTTAAATGAAAACCTAAGTCCATAGAAGATAATTTGAGGCCCAACATAAGGGGAGTGTGTACCTAAAAGAACCAAATATATGCTTATTAATAAAGTGAAATAATGGATGACAAATATGTAATGTAAAAATGTATTATACCAAAATTAGGTGTCTACAATTTGTAATTATAATTATGAAAGCAATAAATATACTAGAGATGTCCCAAAATAGATGTAAAACTCAAGGGTCCTCACATCAAGGTTTTTTACAAAAAACACCATAGAAAAATGTCAACATAAGGAGGATGGAAAATGGTGAGAACCATAGTAGACAAATCAAAACACATGGTAATTCTATTAAAAAAGGACATTTTATATCAATGCATATGAATTTATTCTGATATAAGAAATTGATGAGGGCAAACACTTCTTTCATCCTATAGACATAAATAAGTAACAATGTATTTTGACCCATTTTCCACTATTGATACACCACATGTTGTAACATAATTATCTAAAGAATAAGAATACATTTTTCATTCATATATATGGGTGCAAGGAAAGATATGAACTTCATCATGGAAATTTAAAGGGATTTTTTTATATTTATAAAAAATGTATGGAAAATGAGTTTAAAAACAATACCTCATATTTAACCTTACTCCATCAGGTGGATGCACTAAGGCAACAATATTCATGTTAAAAAAATGTCTTCTTCCATACATAATAAAGCTATTCAAAGATGAGATATTTTATGATGTGACACCTCTATAGGTTTGTAATGTTTTTCTTGGGAATCTATACATGTGGAAATGAGATGGAATCTATCAATTCAAGACTCATTTTATCATCATCATGTTATGTAAGCAAACCTACATAATACATAAGGTCCTGACTTATAAAAAAGTAATATTGGTTAGCCCAAAATAACATAGGTGTGTGATTTATCACACTATAAATTTTTTCTTATGTTTATTAGGCTATATAACACTCAATAGGTCATTACAACTATGTAGGCCACTATATGAAATTGCACTATATAAAAATAATAGGTGTAACATGTCCTAACATATTAAAAAATTATCTTTACTACTCATACAGTATTCCTATATACTACCAAGAGACACATACCATAAAATTTATCCTTAGGATATCCTTGAAAACTAAACAAGTATATTTATGCTTGGTTTTATAAAATGAATATATCAAATGAAATATATTATAACTAAAATAGAAATGCCATATTTATCTTATTATGTCACCTTGTGGAAGATCAATCATGTTAGTGAGAAATAATATGGGGAGTTTCAAGTCTATATTATCTATAACACCCTTAATAAAAACATTATCAATAATAGATATCCACTCCCACACATTGAGGACATCCTAAACAAGCTCAATGGAGTAACATTCCTCATAGAAATTGATATGAAGTTAAGGTACCATCAAGTACCCATTGATCCATCTTATGTTTATAAGATAAAATTTTACATCTAAATGATGTCTATTTTAATGGTTAATCATGCCCTTCACCTTAAACAATGGACCTATAATATTTATGTGCATTATAAATGATGCATTATGACCATTCATTGATTTCTTTATGGTAAATTACTTGGATGCAATTCTTATTTATAATAAAATATGGGAGGGAAACATTAAAAAAATTCAAAAAATTATTGATACCCTATGCATTCATAAGATATATGCCAATGTAGATAAGTGATCTTTTGATTTGTAAAATGTATAATATTTAGGATACATCATAGATAAGGATGGTGTATACACTGACTTGGAGAAGATCCAAATTATAATAAAATGGATAGATGTTCTATAAAATCTAAAGTAAAATACTTTCTATAATTTGTATAATCACAAAATGTTGTTATAATTTAAATTTATTTCAAAATAATAGCTCAATTCATAGAATGACTTAGAAATAGTGATATTCATTATTGAAAGAGTAACTAGTACTTAAATAAACATAATATGAAAGTAATGAAACAAGAATAAGACTCAAAATCATGAACATAATTACTTAATTTTATTTAATCTATAAAACCCCATAATGTCTAAGGAAAAACTATTTAAAGAGGAAATTAATGTAATTATTATATTATTATGCCAAAATATGGATTAAAATGATATTTGGAATATGTAAAACATATAACTATATTGATCACTAAGATTATCTCACTAGTTTAATTCTCCAATCGTTCCTAAAAACAACTAAACACTCTTTGTGTTCACCGATGTCTTTCTATATCCATGATTTCCTTCTCATCATGCTCGAAGATGCCATTTCATGCATTAAATGATATTAAACCATTTTAGAATGTGGAGAGACATGTTTTTATTTTGTGATGCATTTCCATGAGAAAAACTACCAGTTGATGTAGACAAATAATTTTTTAATTGCCACACTGTAGGAAGTAGTGGTTATGTAACTTCCCCAATGGTTACATAAACATTTATTTATTGAATAGGTAAGTGCCCCAATACTTACATAACCACTGGTTGATGAAGTGAAATTCTATCACCAAGCTTTGAAGTCTTTTATTGAAGCACTAATAATGTTTTAAATTATATTTTATTTATAATATTTGATGAATGGATTTTTTCATAGTTCCTTATGAATAATACCTCCAATATTGAGAGGATTTTGGTCCCACAAAATATCTTAGTGGGTGAGGATATGTGTAAAAAATTATTCCACCTTATTCTTATAGTACCATATTTATTATCTTAGCATCATACCCTGAGTCCAATCTATCAAAATTATTTGGGTCCCATACATGTATCTCTAAATTTACATTGTGTAACTACATCCTATTTAAAATACTCTTATGCATACAAAACCAGGTGTTTTATGGAAGGTAGAAACTATTATCATTCTTCCTCATCTAGAATGGATGGATCATAAAACTATAAATAGTCACAATTGAAAACTAAGTACGTTCTCATGAATGAGGGTGAAAAATATTCAAAGCAATCCCACTAATCTTATCCAATATGAAAAATGAGCCACACCTTAGTGGTTCAATATACTTAGATTCTACCTCAAGTATTTACTTACTCAAGTACAAATGATTTAATTTTTAAGGGATTATGGAATATAAACCCTAGGTTGTTAAAGGGCTTGAATACAATAAATTAGGGTATAACTATTCAATAAATATAGCCATTTATTTGTTCAAGAATTGACATAATTTTATATTTTTAAAATAGTAATGAATGACAACAATAAGTACTTAGTTGGAAACTAATTAAGATAGATGATTTGAGGGATAAAAAATAGTTTGGAAGTTGATCTAAGTGTCATAAATAAGGTCGAAGTGTCAAAACCCCTCTTGGATAGTAAAATTATACCTTGGATAATAGCCCATCATGCTAGTGTCCTACTTTTAGTGCTAGTGTCCTTTGTAAAAAAAGCTATCTAATCTTCTTGGTGTACCTTTGATTGAGTTTGATCTACTATACTTATGTGGATGACCCATAATTCAATTTCTATACACTATTTTTAACTAATTTAGGAGAAAACCATAGATTTCCGTATTGTTATAAGGTATTTAAGTGGCATAATTAGAAAAATTATGATGTTAGTTGGTAGGCTAGACATCTTTAACACCCCTCTATGTTGAGAGTTTCTTACATACTGATACTTTAAGGAGGGATTAAGCCTAATGTAGTTCTCCCATTTAAGTTCTTGGTACAAATGAAAGTTAATGATAGCAGGAGTATCAACTTGAGTACTTAGAATGAGGTTTGAGATTAGAAATATGTGTATTCTGGGCTTGGGATGGTTGTATATGACTGTATACAGAATTAGGGTAGAATAGGGATCAATAATATTGATTGTGTACAAATTCTAAGAATGTTTGTGTATTTTTCATCTAATTTACATTTAGTGGATAAAGAGATACAATTCATATATTTATATTAATTTGGTGATTTTGTAGAGTATAACATAGGTCTAAAATAACCTTAGGTGTCTTAAGAATTGAAAATATATCCATTGGGGTAGAAATTTGGAAAAGGACATTAGTGATATACCTTGGTCACTAACTTGGGGCACTAGTGTCTAAAGTATAGTGTTAGTGTCCAAGTGGTATATCTTGAGGCACTAGGGGCTTGGATCCCTAAGAGAGGGTATGAGACTAATTTTTAGATGTCTAGAGATGTGAGGCCCACAAAAAGCTGGATAAGGGTCAAAATAGGCCCTAAGATAATTATATGGATAAGATAGGGATGAGTGGTCTCAAGTGACATTTTATATGACTAAATTTACCCCTCTTTATTCTAGAAATGTAATAAATTGAAATGACTAGGATAAATAAAAAAGAAACATACATGGAATTACCTATGAGTCAAAGCCTATTAATATAGGTATACGTGTGTGAATCATGATCCATTACGTATCTTTAAAATGAAACATGGATGAATCAATCCTTAAGAGATATCAAAAGCAAAGGAAAAATTGAGTAAAGAGATAAGAGAGAGGAAAGAAATGAATACACCTCATTGGGTACTCAAACCAATGCAAAAACATAATGGCATAATATGTGTGTATATAGTGATTAAATGGTGAATATATTGGATTGAGATGATGTCTTGATCAATCCTAATGTCTAGGTGGATCCATAAAGCAATTTTGTTTTGACCCTGTCATTGACTACACCTATTCGATGGATCAATCATTGTGAATAACTTGGATTGGACTGATGGCTTATCTAACCCTCTTATGTAGGTGTCTCAAGAACTCAAGTAAGTTATGAATCCATCATTTCATACCTATGTGAAATAAATTAATCTCTAATTGAAACTACAAAACATAAATATAACCATGTAGTATGGCCCTAGGGCCATTTAGAAACTTTGAAATGATAAATGGCCAAGGGGATTTTTAAGCACTTGGGAATGTAGCTCAAGGAATACCAACTAATGAGGATTAAATAAGACGTTAATATAGTGTGAAACCTATTTAAAATGGTGTTTAAAGTATACAATTTAGAGAATAATGTGGAGTTTTCAATTCCATATGAGATGAGCTAGTTTAAAATTGATCATGTCGAAATAATGTGCCATGCACATGCCCCTAATTTTGATATCTATGTATATGTATTTCAAACTTAGTTATAGTAATCTATGTCTATGTATCTAAAACTAAAATGGGAGTGATCATGTCACACATGACGCCCCCAATCTAAGCAAACATGGTATGATTGTATAAAAAATTAAGCATAAACTGATCAAATATGATAACCTATGACTGAAACTATGAAAATATAGGATATAACTACTATGTTGTTCTATCAATCTATATTTTCCTATTTCTAGGATATCAAATAGTAGTGTAGTTCCTTGGACAATAACACATTGTGATAGTGTCCCACTTTCTATGTTTTTTCTGTGTAAATAAAAAATAATCCATGTCTGACGATTTTCCACTACTAATTTAGAACTCTATAATTATATATGTGTGTTAGAAAATGTACTCTAAGTTCATTCATATGACTTGATCTCTATGAGAAACCACTATGAATTCCCCCTATTTTTAGGGGAATTTTTAAACATATGCAATAACTATCGTCAAAATAAAATATCTGCATGATGTGTGATAGACTGAGAAGATATGATGTCTACGTAATAAACCAATATAATATGTATATATGAAATCAGAATGAAAGATAACCTAAGCATGAATTGGTAATGTATGATGTATGTTAGATCTAACATTCAAAAGGTTTTCAAGATAGATAAAATAATGTAAGTGGTGTATGAATTTCATAATTTGAGTAATAATATGAGTAACTACCTATGGGGATGGGGCATGATTTCCATTAAGACACCCAAGGAGGAAGGGTAGATGCATAATGGCACTCATGGAATATAAAACTAAGAGTGAAATAGATAAGTAAGAGACAAGTGTCATGTCCATGATGCATACATGAAAGCATACATAGAAACACATAAGGTAGGAAAAGTAGGCCAAGGAGCCACACTACAAGGGACATGGGCACATGTCACTAAATGTAATAAATCAAGACATATAGGGACATTAAAATGTCCACATACACAAATAACAAGTAAATTTGGCTTAGATCCACATGGGAGGACATGTTTAAATTTCCACATACACAATAAATAAGACACACATAAGGACATGGACACATGTCCAAAGCATACACACAATGAAAGGAATTGGAATAAAGTTTTAGACTAAAGCATATTCAAATTCCCTTCATTAAATGTATAAATAGGGAGACATAATCAAATCTAAACTAGGAAAGTTTAAAATTAAAGTATGCATGAACATGTGGTACAAATCTATATAAGACCAAAGATATACATAGTATATATTAGTTGTAGTTAAAAAAAATTTGAGTAGTGTAGAATGATATAACTTGGTAAAGTAGGAGTTGTGTATATGATGCCACAATTTGTGAATGTATCAATGTTGAATCAATGCATCTATGCATATAACCTCAATGGGTATATAGTAGAAACTATGGATCTATGTAATGGACTTGAGTCCTATAATAAAATGAATGAACACTTTAAGAGAAGAAGTGAAACATGTATATATGATAAAAAACAACTATACTAAGATAAATAACATATGTAGTACCTGACAAGTATAAAGAATGTAAACATGGATATTTAAACAACTTAAATTTTGTAGTTTCTTGAGAAATATTTGAATGTTTTTTAATTTTGAACATATTATATTGTTTTTATTTTTTCTGAGCATAAGATAAGTACATAAAATCAAGAAAATGAAACTATACACAAGGATCAAGGTAAAAAAAGTTGTATTCTAGTAATGTGTAAGTAAATATGAGTATGTACAAATGTAAACTAGTACCTCTAGAGACATTAGATCACATATAAAGGATGTGGATAGTCAAATGGTAGATATGGTAGGATATCATCTAGTGTTAGATATTAAATCTACCAAAACTCAAATAAATCATCATCACTATGGTCATTATACCATGATATCGATAAAAGTATAGCCTTATCCTTTTTTATAGTCTAGAGTTTATGCATTCAAATGGCATGCTATTCTATTGTGTGAGAAGCCTCCCATTCAATCCTAGGGTAAACCACATTGTACTTTAGGGTATCTATGTGAAACATGTGGTTGTAATAAATGGAATCATGTATAATTAGAACTATGTGTCCCTAATGAATGAATGTCAAACATCTATCTCTCCGATAAATTATGGCATCCATTGCTTATAACCATATGCTAACAAGGGTTACCTATATGTGAATGACCATGCTCATGCCAAAATGGATTGTGTTAACCACCGTAGGGCCACATGTAATTGATAGTGTGATATATCCAAAGGAGTCTTAATAATTTATAACATGTTTTATCTCATTCTCTTGATGTCTTCTATGATGTAAAAAGCTAAAGTGTAAGTATTTATATTAGAATTTTCATCAATAACAACATTAAGGATGTGTTTATCCTTGATAAAAACCCAAACAATCAATGGATCATTCATAAAATGTCTATGTTAGTTAAGAGTTAATTATGGTGCTTATACTAGTGGATGTAAAGGTTGTGTAATCTGAATAGTGCCATGAGCCCTAAATTTACTCAATTTCTATTATAGTGCTAAACATGTATCTATATCTTGTACAATAATTCTATGAAAATGATAAAATGGTATATCATCTTGCTATGATGATATGCTAATGGATTTGTGAAAAAATATGGGTATGTCATCAATACTCTATCAAATAACATATTTAACATCTATTGTGGTTTATCTTGTGTACTTCCTGTATGTATCTGAATAACTAGGTCAATATCCATAGATGTGATCACATGTATTGAATGTATAAAAGAATATACTTATAACTAAGTGTCTCATCTTGTATCTTTAAAACTATTAACTAGTGGTTATACTTATGTAGATGAAGGCATAAGTTACTTAGAATCATCTTTGTACTCTTAGGGGCCTACTATTGTGAATTTTAGTCGACATAAATAATCATCAAGGTCAATGGGTGTTGAATCATCGTTTGTGGTAGACTGGGAATTTGTATATGAATTTATGATGTATACTTACTCTAAATTAATAAGTAATGGTAAATATTCTATGAAAATCCCATTGTCTACCATGAGTTGGGATAATTATGTTTTTGGAGTGTACTTCATATTTCTCAGTGAAAGTAACTATGTTATAAGAGGATTTGGAATAGGTGCAGGAATAGTGGTGCTATATTCCTTGACCTCATATGTATGAATCTACTCTATCTAAATATTATGAGGTGGGGAATCTATGAGAAAATGAGGTATCCCATCTAAACATGTACTTGGGATGGTAGGAACTATGACTTTACAATATCTAAATGGTTGGTTATTAGCTGTGCAAGTGTATATGTATCTATCATATAAAAACTCGACACATCTATGTAAGGTAGATGATATAGAATCCATGGCATGTATCTAAGGTCTCCCAATTAATAAATTATAATTAAATAGTTAGGCATCACCTAAAATTATGTGGTTAAGGTTTTTGGCCCAATTGTGATATCTAATGTAATAATACCCAATGCCTATCGATGAATGTGAGGTTGCATATGTTAAGTCTCAAACCAATGCCAATTAAAAATAATTTAATAGTGATGGTTCTGATTCATGCTTGAATGAATAATGGAATATTCTATTCAATAACTAACTATGAAGGGAAATCCTCATTGGAAATATATATAACATCCTCATTGTCCTTGATAGTGTTCATGAAAACTAAAAAATAAGTTGGGTCTATAACACGAGGCAAAGAGGTATGATTGAGTCTCTAAAAGATAATATATTTGAAAATAATTAGTTTTTGTACAAATCCAATATAAAAATCTTAACTAGTGTATTTCTAAAGCAATTCATAGTATTATATACTCTATGTTGATCCTTAGATCCCATAGTATTGTTTTGGGGATATTGAGGGATTTTTGGATTACGGTATTCCTATATATGTTGAGGAGGCACCTGATTCCATCTAGTAACAAATTAAACTACATGATCTAATATTTGTTAAGGGTGAGTAGTAGAGGTAGGATGTGAGTGATGGTAATCAATGGGTCTAGGTGGATGAATTATAAAAGGAGTCAATTATGCTCTCTATCATCAAGTAGTAACTAGAGGTAAATCAAAATTTGCTATACAATAATGTTATCCATAGAAGGGGGATCAAGATGAGGTGGACCAATGTGTGAAATAAGCTGAGTTCTAACATAATCCATGATAGGAATGACATATATGTGCATCATTATATAAATGGAAAGTAATAAACATGGAAGAAAAACCATAAAACTTTGTACCAAAAAATAAAAAATGGCATTTGTCATGATAGTCATGATGAAATGATACAAACTAAAAACTAAGAAAATGTTATAAATAATAAGTGAAACCCTAGTGGTACACTATGAAATTAATAAATATGTTTGAATTAAGTTGGGTTCACCAAATGATTTAACTCTAATGGGATTATGGAATATGAACCCTAGGTTTTTAAAGGCTCTGAGTACAGTAAATTAGGGTAGAAATATGAAATAAACACAAACACTAATTTGTGAAATAATCAACCTAATATGATATTTATAAAAATAGTAATGAATAAAAAAAATAAATAATTAGCTAAAAATTGACTGAGACAAATGATCTAAGGACTAAAAACTAGTGTAGAAGTCAATTTAAGTGTTAAAAATAGGTTCCAAGAGTCATAAACCCTCATGGATAGTAACACTATACCTTGGATGATATCACATGTTAGTTTATTAATTTTATTATGTCATTTGTGTCAGAATTTGTTTAATCTTTTGGGTGTACCTTCAGTTGAGTATGATCTTCCTATACCTATGTGGATAAGCCCTAATTCACTATCTAAGCACTATTTTTGACTTATTTAGGAGAAAACCCTAGACCTCCATGTTGTTAGGGTGTTTGAGTAGCACAAGTAGTAATAATGTGATGTTAGATGGGTAGGATAGACATCCTTAACACTCAACTCTGTTGAGAGTTGACTACATACCAATACTCCAAGGAGGGATCAAGGTTGATGTAGTTATCCCACTTAAGTTCTTAGTGAAAGTAAAGTGAATGCCGATATGAGTGTCAAATAGAGTGATTTACATGAGGCTTGAAATTATAAATCTATGTATTCTATGTTTGGGATGGCTATAGATGACTATATGCATAAGTAGGGTAGAATAGGGATCAATAAACTTGATTACACATAGTTTGTTCTAAGCTTGTTTGTGTATTTTGCATATCATTTCCATATAGTGGATAAAGGGCTAAGATTCATGTATTTATACCAATATGTGCTTGTGTGTAGTTTGACATAGGTTTAGGCTAACCTTAAGTGTTTTAGGAATTGAAAAGATATCAATTTGGGTTAAAATCTGACAAAGGACATTAACATTGTACATTGGTCACTAACATAGGGTGGTAGTGTCCAAAGTACAACACTAGTGTCTAGGTGGTAGAGCTTGAGGAAATAGGGACTTGGATCCCTAGGGGAGGTTCTGGGACTGATTTTGAGATGTCTAGGTATGTGTAAGGCTAACACAAAATATGGATAAGGGTCAAAAGAGGCCCTATGATAGGTTTAGGGCTAAGCTAGTGATGGGTGGACTCAAGTGACACTCATTGCACTCAAGTGACATTTTATATGACTAGAGAAACCATACCTTATGATACACCTTGAGGGTATACCCTTTGTAATATTCATCATATCTATCCTTTTACTTGGTTTGTGACTTATCTAATTGGTATTTTAATTTGAAAAGGATTTTCACAATCCTCTCATTGAAATTTTTAGTCCTTATCACCTCTAAATGTTCCTTTTGTATCCTCACATGTTATAATTCAAAATTAAGTGTATTATTTAGAAAATAACACAAAATTTCTTCAAATAGTGTCTTATTAGTGGATGTGTAAACTACCCTATTATATGAATGTTGAATGTATGGTAAATAACAATGCCAAGTCCTCATATATTTCTATTATAACCTCTTATCAACTACACACAACTATTATTGACCACATAAATTATCCATAAATTTATGAATTAAAAGATGTATTTCATTGAATCTCAATATACATATTTCCCCACAATGTGGTCCTAAATTTTCCTAATAATATTGAGTCTTTATTTCAACAATGAACTTGGGTAATAGAAAATGCACCCAAATATTAGAAAATAAAAGTTCATCTACCTCAAGCACTTTTAATATTATCTTGCATGGAGCCAAAATATACATTTCATTGAATTAATCTACAATAACACACACACACACACACACACACACACACACACACACACACACACACACACACACACACACACACACGCGCGCGCGCGCGCGCGCGCGCGCGTCCGCGTGCACGCACACATGCGCACACACACATGCACACGCACGCACGCGCGCGCGCGCACACACACACACACACACACACACACACACACACACACACACACACACACACACACACACACACACACACACACACACACACACACACACACACACACACACGGCCATGTTTGGACATAGGTAATCCATGGAAATTATCTTCTATCATTTAATAGGTAAAATTAGTGGCATGTAAAATATTTCCTTCCCAAGTTTAGGTTTTATTATATAACATAGTTTACATCCTCTAATGAATTTATAAACTTCCTATTACATATTGGGACATTAAAAATATGTTTTTAAATGAGCCATGTTATTACCAAAAATAAACTGTCACAAGTCCCTTGAAATATGTACTTCCCTCATCAAGACAAGTCTTTCCTCCTTTGGTATAGATATCTTCCCCACTTTTAGAATATTCCATCCTTTATATACCTTTCACATTTTCCTTCATTTTAAAATTTCTTTCTTTGTAAAATCTATAATATTTTTTGAAAGTTTTCATTTTATACTTATGATTCGTCATAACCCTCTTTAATGAAAGTCTTAATTTATAAGATAGTTTTTGAAAATGAAAATTTATTTGTTGGTGGATTAGATAGCATAATTTCCACTAAATTTTTAATTTTGTTCTTTTCCTTGATCATAAAATGGAATTGTTGAAGATCTACCATTAACTTTGAGTGTATATCTTATTATACTTTACTTTGTGCTTTCAAATATCGAAGATGGTTGTGGTTAACATGCAACATAGTTTATTTACCTAATAAATAATGCTCAAATTTATTTATTGATTTAACTAATGTATAAATTTATTGGTCATAAACATGATTCCCCCTTACTTTTGAAGAAAATACATATAAATGATAACAAAAGGGCTTACCTAATTTTTCAAAAATTGACCCCATAGTGTGCTTGCTTACATCCATTTCAATAACAAATAGATGCTGAAAATTAGGAAATGGAAAGAACAATTCATGAATGATTTAAAATTTCAAAGAATTTAAAGTTTTGTCTATTTTAGATAATATGGAATAATCTTCCTCATTCATTACATTAGTCTTACAAAGATTTTTGTTGGTATGGATATCCTTGGTGTGTGATAATTTGTGATGGCCTCAAATTTTGTCAGATCCACTCTTACTTAATCTCCTTTAACTACATGACCCATATATAAGAGTGATTATTTTGTAAACTCACATTTCTTAATATTACTTAAAAGTTGTTATTCTTTCAAGCCTTGTAAAACTTGTTTCAAATGTGTTAAATATTATTTTGAGGTAGCACTAAAAATTAGATTATCATATGGATACACTATTACACATGTATCTATGAAATATAGTAATAAATCCTTCATTAATATCACGAATTTTGAAGCTACATTACAAAAAAATAAAAGGAAGTACAAACCATTCATAAAAACCTTATTTTATATTGAAGGTCATATTGCATATGTTTTCCTCCTTCCTATGGACTTTATGGTAGTTTGATTGTATATCTAACTTTGTAAAGTATTTAACATGTTGTTGTCTATCCAAAAAATCATCAAACTATGGAAGGGGATATCTATTATTTATGAGGATCTTGTTTAAGGCATGATAGTCAATGTAATCCTTCAAGAGCCATATTTTTTTCACCATAAAAGTGGGTGACGCAAGTGGTGAATTTCTTGTGATTATGATTCCATATTAATAAACTTATTAAAATTACTTCTTGACATCATTAATCTCAAAGAGTGGTTTTATGTTAGGTAGAGGACATTCAAATATCAATTTAATTTCATATTTTAATTCCATTTTAGAGGCAAAATCTTTATCCTTTGTAACACATTTTGAAAATATTGCATTAGCTCATTAAATCCATTCAATCCCTTGTTAGCACTATATATATCATATATTTATAATCTATCATCTTCCTTATATTTAAGAAGCAAAGAAATTGATTATTTTCTTGAATGAGTATTTTTTCTTAATAGGCACTTATAATTTAAATATTGGGATTATTTTTATGTGATTTAATGATATGGTTGAATCCATATTTAAGGCATGAGTACATTTTATCACTCATCATGAAGTTAAAATCCAAAAAATAAAAGTAATAACTTCCAAACACAACATCAAATGCATCAAGAGGAACCACATCTACTTATAGCTCATAAAAAATTTGTCGGTTAATACCATATTTAAATTTACACTTTTTTGTAAATTTAATATAAACACCCTTATTCACCAACCAAAAGGATATGCATGTGTACCACAATATAATTACAACCAAGATTATTAACAAATTCATTTGAAATAAAATTATATTTACACCGAGTATCGACAAGTGCATTTAACTTGTTTTCTTGATTTGAATCTTGATTTGGAATAACTTGCTTGTCTCTTCTCCTTATTCATTTTTGTTAATGTTAGTGATGGTACAACCAATATTATTATATAAATCATTATTTTCCTCAAATTATACCCCATGATTGTTTCAAATCTGCCATGGATTTCTTAAAGTAATTTAAAATGTAACTTCCAACACTTAACATCAATATGAAAATATATAAAACAATAATTACACTAGTTATTATGATCCCTAAAACTATGCAATGATTTGGAACTCCTGTTAATTTATTTAAGGGATTATAAGTTTGGTTTTTAGCTTTCTTGACTTAATTTTTGGACTAATTCTTATATGAATATTATCCCTCTCCGTTCTTCCTCTATTACTCAATGAAATATGATTGTAAGTATGATTCATAAAGATATTGAGGCTTACTTGAGATGACCTATATCCTTAATTTTAAATAGAGACCTCATAAGTACTTGGTTAAATTTTATTCATCTTCCATTTCTAATAATATGAGCATGTCTTATATATATATATATATATATATATATATATATATATATATATATATATATATATATATATATATATATATATATATATATATATAACTTTGTGTTATAGGCGTACATGCTTTGACACAATAATTTTTTGTAATACTATGTCTTAATATTTTGGTCAGTTGTGTGCTCAATAGGATAAAACTTATCCCAAACTAAATATTTAAAATCAATTTAATTAAACTATAACTAAATTCTTATTCCTTTTGGAGACTACTAGATAGGTTTCCCACCAAACTACAACATGACTTTCCATGTTGAGACATGATTGTTTTTATGCCTATGTTACTTTTTGTAAATTATAATAGAATTCCTTTTATTTTAAAAAATTAAATATTATCTAAAAATATACTTATCCTTCAAAGGATTTAAATTAAAATTTTATTTCAATGATGAAAGTGTTAGAACATTGTATTAGAGGAATATATTCAAAGTTTTATTCAATTTTTTTTTGTACATAGTCATGTAAATTATTTAAAGCTCATGAGAATTGGTTGTGTGAACCAACCAATAGGTTAAACCAACCTAAACTAACTACTAATATTTATTCACTAAATTAACTTACTAACATAATATTAAGTTAAAGGGGGTGTCACATAAAGTGATGCATGCCAGTAGACAAAGAAAACTAAGTAAAAAACATGGGGATCAATCGACCCAAAAACCCCCCTTGATCTAAAGGGGTGCAGAAGAAGATGATATAGATATATGAATATTAATTCTTAAATTTCCTTTACCACACTTACAACTAGAAAATTACATCATGGTTCTAATCAAATGATGACACTCCATACATAAGCCTTCCCTATGAGTTGTGGCATGGGTGATGAACTTTATCAAGGTCTTCTCATCCCCTTTGAATATTATGTACCATAATATAGTAGAACACAATCAAGGACTACTCAACCACATTGATCCACATAAGGTATCAGATAAAAACCTATCAATACAACCACTGATGATTTATCAAATGCCATGTAATAGCTTCCCTATTATTACGAGAGAGATGAAAAGAATATAGAATTTATTTTTCCAAAAAACTATTTGTTCCACATTAATAACATAAATTAAGTGAAGAAAACCAAAAATAAATTTAAAGAAACAAAAGTGAAGTCAAAACTACCACCATAGCAAACCCTAATCTCTAAGTTATTAGCTCAATCAATATGGTTGAATCTCCATGCACTTAAATAGATCATTAGGTCCATCTGAACCATAGACCTTGGTCATGTATGATGCCGCTCAATAAGAGTAAGTGTCAAAATAACCATAATAATTGGATTAGACAAAATATGCACCATTTTAATGGCCAAAATAATCTTCTTTAACCTTCTTTGTGTGGGGAGAATGTACATTGAAAATGACATACATTAGAAAGATGACCAATGCCACCACATTTATAACATATTTATTCTTTACACTATTTGTGAGAGAAAAAATATTGGTTCTTGACACTATTTGTGAGAGTAAAAATATGAATAATAATTTTTATAACCATTATACTTAGAAGAATGCTTATGGTGATGTTTGTGTTTTGAGGATTTTGGAAAATATTGTCAAGAATTCCAGTGATAGCAGTGATGTATATGTCTCATAAGTTGTTGATGAGAGTGTTGTAGAATGTTTCAAAGACTATTTCTAAAAAATTATATGTATATGTCCCTTCATAATTTGTTGTTTCATGAAATTTTTGAAGTGGGCATATTTAGTAGTTTGACTCTTGTTTTTAGAAAATTATCACTCATGCTGAGTGATAAAGTCATAGATTAATCAAATGTTACTTTATTAATCTTATCACTAAGCTACAACATTTTAAAAATTCTATATCTATAATTTACACCATTCAATGTGATTTAGATGAACATGTCATCATCTATTTTTACACTTGTATTAGAGTACTCTTGTTTCAAAGTAGTCATAATAGATTAAAATGGAAACCTTTTGGATGCCTATGCTAGCACCTTATAGATCCAAACTAGTAGCATGGTTGAAACCTCAAACATTCTAGGGAATCAAACTAGTAGTTAAATTATGAATTTATTTAATCCAAATTAAAAGGGACTCCCTCAATATCATTAATTGTTTAAAAGGAAAATCTAGTTGTTATTAGACCATTTCAAAAATTATGGAGGATGCAAAGAGCCTTGTTTGAAAATTCAAAGGTTATACTATTTCCCATGTTTATAGATATGAAAATAACAAGGCAAATCAAATGGAAGACATAGGGGTTTAGAGTGACTTATTTAAACATTGGTTGAACTCCAAATTGAAGTATCATCATTAATACAAAATTACTAGCCTCTCTCTCGCATGTGGGATGATTAATCCACTCTCCTCATGATAGATGACATGATGGGCAAATCCTAAAACAAGGTACAATTCAATCATCACCAAATTAAGGCTCATGGTGTAAACTATGGGAATATACACACCACTTCAAATAATAAATACCTAAATTTAAATAAATAGTATCTCAGTTGAGGTTAAAATGGTAAAAAAAATATAGAATTTCATGTTTTGATTAAAAAAATGGGAGGTGAAAGAGACAGGATTGAGTCAATCTCCTACGCAGAGGTAAAAGAGGACCGTGACATTTGGGGGAAGTTGGTTAAAGGAGGGTTACCAAATTTCATGACATTAATATTTGGTCATGACTCATATATCTTTATGGAATTTTCCATAGGATGGACAATTACATGGCTAGAATGAGAGGCTTGAGCATCACAATCCCAAAATAAATCATTAGTGAAGTGATTGGTATGTGTTGTGATAGCATCAAATCCTTCAAAGAAAAAAAGATAAAGGAGGGTAATGAATATTTTTTTCAAGTTTGATAAATCTATCATTTCATCTTAGAAAGGTTTCCCCAAAGTCGAACTTCATAATAAGTGGCCCGAGGTTTGTCTTCAGATAATGAAGTACATTACCCTTAAGGGCAAACACACTATTATTTTCTCACACCAATTCCTCTTGATGAACAAATTTAAGGGCCATAAGATCAACCTTCACTTATTTATTATTAAGTATATAGAATTCTCTATGACATACTATAAATCTAACCCTTCTTTTGATCCCATCCACTAAGGGATTATACTCCTCATTGTACATTGAAGGGAACCATTTTGGAGAAAATATGCAACTAAAGCTATAGACGTCCATAGTGTAGGGTTAATATTATGATGAGTAAAGTGAAGAGCACCCAGATGAAGACATAGGTAAGGATTCCATAGTTTTAGGGGGAGAGGAAAACATTTGGAAAAATGCCCCAAGAAAGCAACTTAGATGGTATCATTAACTATGTTAAGCCAATGGAAAGTGTTCATCCCCAAACCCTAATGAGGAATAAGATGGATTCTAGGGAGAGGATCTTAGAAAATATTCAAACCAAAGTGTCCAAGCAAAATATGGTTTGTTTTGAGTTGTTAGAAGAAATTAATAATTTTAAAATGATGTTATCTTTGGAGGAGGTTGGAATAGGAACCAATGGAGGAATTGTGGTTGGAACCAAAGAAATCAGGGAGATTGGCACCTCCCCCTAATAAGAATAAGCAAAAAGATAAGAGTAATAAAAAATAAGAGCAGGTGAAGAGATCCCTAGACAAAGAGGAGTGGACCCCACTCCAAAAAAGTAAAATTGTGGTTGAATAAACCTACCAAGGACCAAGAAAAAGAACAAGAAGAAAGGATAAATAGAAAACAAAGTCTGGGAACAACAACTGGTCATCTACTCTAACTTTGAGGAGTCTAACTAGTACCTTCTATGTTCATCCTATGTGTCTTTTTGTCTTCTTTTTGTTAAGATATTGGCTATCTTTTGACTAGTGATATAACATTATTTTTGGCCTGCGTTTCCACTATTATTTTTTTATTCCTCTCATTTTTAGCTGAATATATTTCATGGCATTTTGTAACGTAACAAGACCCTCTTCCCATTTTATTAACTACATCTAATAAAAAATTTCAAGCCTATGGTATTTCTCACTTTAAAATTACATTAAGAAACATTTAAAATTGATAAATATATTTGTACATCCTTGAGACATTATCCAAAAGCATTCAAATGAGAAAAATCCTCAAAATAGCAAACCTATACCCAAGTATAAATAAAAATGTAAGGTAAAAGTTTTATATTTTAAATTTTGTAAAGATAAAGTATTGAATTGTATTATAGTGGATCATGATTGACCATACATATACACATGTGGGAGAAATACTTGTGTTTTGAGATGTCTTTAGAGTATTAGAACATATACAATTTTTAAGCACTCAAAGGGGAGTTTTTGGGGCTATCCAAATCATTTTAATAGCCCATTTTTATTAATTTTTTTGAATATATGTGTGTAATAAAAATCATATTTTATTTAATCTATAATTGAGGATATGTATCAATCAATCTATCTCATAATTACTAATTATCAAACTAGTTGTGTTGTAAGTGAGATTATTAACAAAAAACTATATGAATAAATTAAAAATTGAAATATATGCTCTCTTTTATAAATTAATGTATAATTTAAATAAATCAATTTTTAGAGATTTAATTTTTTTTTTACCAATTCTATTACAATTAATGCACCACACTACCTTTGTGTGCAATTCTTATTAATAAATAAAGTTAAAATAAGTTTATTACAAGGTAATTTACAATGAAACTTAATCCTATAATTTAAAACTAAATAAATAAATATAAATAACCACTAATTAGATGAAATATGAATAGTTTAACTCACTAATAAGATATGGACATCATGAAATAAACCTCTTCATTAGTTAAGTAAACATGCACAATCACATGCACACTAGACAAGTGAAAGTCTAAAAATAGAATTCTAAAAATAAAAAATTTAAAAATATAAATATACAAATATAAGTTTTAATAGAATAAATTTATAATTGAATTAACTAAAAATTTAATGAACTACAATTAACTGGACTCTAATTAACACTTCTATCAATTATTTATGAAATTACTATAAATTTTCCAAATTTGACCCAAAAACTAATATAAAATATTAGTGAATTAAATGACCTTATTAAAAACATAAATTTTTAAATAAAATAAATATAATACTAATAATAAAGTTCCCTTCTCAACATTCCCCCCTTTGATACAAAGAGGTGAAATTCCTATCATCTCCTTCAGTCTTACATAAATCTACTTATCCAATCACTTGGTGAAAATAACAAAAAATTGATATTAAATTCTCACGTTCTCAATAACTAAGTGTTTATCATTGAAAAAGTATTTTAAAAAACTATATTTTAGTTTAATGTGCTTATTTTAACATGGAAAACTATACTCTTATACAATTTTATTTCCCCTTTGTTATCACAAAATCTTTGTGTTGACTCAAGATGAGCCTCTCTAAAATTAGCTAAGAATATTATCAGAAATAATTCTTATGTGAAAGATGATGTAAGGTCTTTATATTAAATTTAATTATAGGATAATGCAATTTTATCTTTTTTCTTTTAATACCAAAAAACTAAGTCACATCTCAATGTGAAGCAATAATCTAAAGTTGACTTCCTATCATCAAGATTTCCTCCCCAATAATAATAATAATAATAATAATAATAATAATAATAATAATAATAATAATAATAATAATAATAATAATAAATACATTTTTGGCCTAAAATTAATACAATTATTATAAGTACCCATTACATATCTAATACCCTATTCACTGCTTACAAATACTGGAGTAATAGTTTACCCATAAATAGAGAAACTAGTGAAACCCCATAGATGATATCAAGTCTTATCATAGTGAGATACATAAAACCTCCCACAATGATTCTAAAATTATTTTAATTACAATAAGGACTTCCATCCACTCTCATAATATTTTATCCACTTGAAATTGGAGTGTCTATGGGTTTTGAATCTTGAATATTGTACTTCTTTAACATTCCTTGGGCATACTTATCTTGACAAATGAATACTTCAATTTTATTTTGATTGAATTTAAAGATAATAAAGTAGTTTATAAGGTTAATATAAGTCACCTCAAATTATTATTTCATATGTTCATTCAGGATATTTGACATAT
Source organism: Torreya grandis (assembly GCA_037957365.1). Taxonomy (NCBI): domain Eukaryota; kingdom Viridiplantae; phylum Streptophyta; class Pinopsida; order Cupressales; family Taxaceae; genus Torreya; species Torreya grandis. The sequence goes on along the minus strand of JARHVA010002910.1, from coordinate 1,201,587 downwards.
CCATAGATCTACCTGTAAATATTAAGTCATCTACATAGAGATAGACATACAAAATATCAGAACTAGATGATTATATTTAAAGATTTGGTTCATTTTGACTTATTATAAATATTTTATACAATAAAAAACTATAAATTATTTATTAAAAATATCTTGGATCTTTATTCATTGCATAAAGATCCTTATTTAACTTATATACCCAAAATTATTTACCCTTTACCTAAAAACCTTGTGGCTGCCCCACATATACTTTTTGTTAAATCACTCCATATAGGAATGAACTCTTAATAATAATTTGATAGGTTTTTTTATATTTTATGAGAATATAAAATAATAATTAATGTTATAGTATCTTTATGTTCCATATGTGAATAGATTTTATCATAGTAAATCCCATATGTTTGTGCAAATCCTTTTTCAACTATTTTAGCTTTTAGCTTATCAACTATACCATCACACTTAACTTTGATCTTATAGAACCACTTGGTTTCAATGAGATATTTATTATATGGATGTTGAATAATATTCCATGCATCATTACTATAAATTTAATACATCTTTAATTTCATAGCATCAACCCATTCTTTCTTTTGACTAGCTTTTGTATAACTTCTAGGTTCACTAGACACAATTGACAATACAAACATAGTATTTCTAGTCATAAGCATCGTAAAAAAATTAAATTCATAATTTTCAAGCCTTATAATACTAATCTCATAATATAATCCAAAATTTTATTGGATGAATGTGGATTCAACAACCACTTGATCTTTCTTAGAGCTGATGAAGATGCATGACTAGTCTCTTGGAAAGAGCTAATATTATTTCTTGTTGAACTATAAACATGCGTATTACTTTGTAAGACTTAAAAATAAAATTTACTACACTAAACCAATAAATTTAGACTTATATAGCTACATGATTATAATAATAATACACCTCATTTAAAAAAAATATAATCCCTAGAGTAATAATGGATTTACTGTTAGGATTATAAAGTTTGTGTGTTTTGTTTTGATCACTATATCTTGTGAAATTATGATCAATAATTTTAGGATATAGATTGTAAGAAAAATAAAAACATTTTATTTCACCCTTACCTTGATTTTCAAAGATTTTCATTATTATATTTCCTTCAACTTATATGGACTTTCCATCTCCTAATTGTACTTGGATTTTAAAGGAATCATCTAACTTGCTAAAACCATCTTTGTGACTTGTCATGTGATTTGAGAACACTAAATAAATAAACCTCCAAAAATTATTTTCTTCTTTTATTTCCACATTTAATTTAATAAAATAATTTAATGCCTCTTGTAAATCTCTTTTTTGACCCTGAAGAGTTTTTTTTAACTCTCTCGCTTAGCTTGATTTGTCAATGCTAATATCCTACAATATTTAATCATGTATCCTAGTTTTTTGCAATAGTGACAAGTAAACTATTTCCCACTCTTTCCTATGAAATTATCTTCAATTTTTCCATTTGAATTTGAGTTTTTATTACTCCTTTTATTTTGATTTTTGGTCTTTGAAAAACTTGCATTGGTTTGAAATGCTTGTTAGTTATCTCATGCTTATAGTCTCATCTTATCCTCATGGGACAAGAGAGAACCAACCAACCCACCAAAATTTACATTGTTCATTTCCTTACACTCTTCAAGAGTGATCAAAATATGCATCCATATTTTACTTAAATATCTCAAAATATATATTACTATACCACTATATTAGATAGTTTTTTTCCATAAATTTTCATTATATGCATTAAATCATTTAAACTTATGCAATAATCTCCTACTCCTTCAAAATATGATATTCTCAATTCTCAAAATTCATTTTAAGGGTTTAGAAGTTTGATTATCTTACCTTAATGTAACCTTGATATGAAGAATTCAATGTATTCTATATCTCATGAACATTATGTCATCATATAATTATTAGATAAATGTCTATATCTATGGCACTATGAAGTTAGAATCAAACTTGTGCATCCAAATTTTTCACATCCTTTTTGGTTATTTTATGATATTAAGTCAAGGTATTCCAATATTGAGATGGTTTTCACCCATGGAGATTATTATCTCAAGCTCATTTCCATATATAAATTCTCTTATATTTATCTCTTTAATATTCAAAGTTTTCACCTTTGAAAATAGGAATATTCATGGAAGTAGAATTCACTGAAGCCATTGATTCTATAGATAATGGCCTGAAACCTTTATGAACTTTGATTGAACATGGATCTAATACCAAATATATATTTTTAATGTATGTAAATATTAAAAAAAAAATATTTTTTAATCTAAAATTAAATCTATGTATCAACTAATATGTCCTAGAGTTACTACATGTCAAACTAATTCTGTTGTAAGTGAACTTGTTGACCCAAAAATGTATTGAATATATTCAAACTTGAAAATATATGCTTTATGGTATAAATTAATATTAATTTAAATAAAATAAAATATTATACATGATTTTTCCTTTTAATTAATGCACCACACTACCTTTGTGTGAAATTCTTATTAATAAAGAAAGCCAAAATAATCTTATTACAGGGTAACTTACATTGCAAGTTAAGTACAAAAGTAAAAAAATAAATAAATAAATTTACTTAACTACGAATTAAAATAAAATAGACAATATATGAAAAGTTTAACTCATTGATAATATATGAGCATCATTCAATAAGCCTCTTCATTAGTGAATTAAACATACACACTCACATGCACATTAGATGAGCGAAAGTTTTGAAAAAATTAAAAATTAAAATATATAAATAGAACTCTAAAAATATAAATATACAAACATAAGTTTTACCAAAATAAATATAGAGTTCAGTTAACTAAACATTGAGTAAACTACAAGGAATTCGACTCTAGATGAGACTTTTAACTATTTTTTAAAAAATTCACAAAAAGTGTCCAAAATTGACCAAACTACTAATTTAGGACATAAATAAATTAAATAACCTTAGTAAATAAATAAGTCACCAAATAAAATAATTATAACACTAATAATAAAGTGCCAAAGTTGACATCATACTTAGAATTTATAAGTCAATCTTGTGTTAAAATTGAATCTATGGTTTCAAGGAAAAGAGAAGAAAAATCAAGATTTATACATAGGACTAAGGATAATAAATCATACATAGTTCATATATAAATGTATACATAATGGTTTGTGATAGAACATACCAACATAGTCAACCTAGACAATGCCATTAAATAGTGGATAATATCAATTGTTGTAGGTGTCTAGGCTTTGCCAATAGCATCCATGTAGGTTTTGATAGTATGTTTCTTGAGTCAAGAAATTACAGAGCTTACATAGAGTTATTTTGAGGATTTTAACATAGGAAATGAACAATTAAAAAAAATATATCTAAGTAAATTCTCTTTTCTTTTTGCTTTATCATTTATATATTTATTACATTTAATCAAGTTTGTTTTAACATTCAAATCTATATAGTAAATGATATATCTTGTATAATATATATTAAAAAATTTAGTGTTATTTATAGCACCATAAATCATAAATAAATAAAACATTATATTAAACCCAATATTTATTTTGAGCATGAAAAATTATGGCTTTCTCCCTTAGGGTTTCATCTTTCTGTCTCATGTTCTAATATTTATTTCCTATTACGATTTGAATTTCAAGTCTTATTTTTTTATTTTCCCTTGTTATATGTGAAAATATGATTTTTATCTCTTTTCCCTAGGGTTTATCACTTATTTTATTATTATTATTTCTCCTATTAGGGTCATGGTTTGTCTTTATACATACTCAAATGATATTTTAGTTAAAACTACTCTATTTGTGAAATTATTGGAGGTTTTTATTAGTGTATTGATTGGATTAAAAACATATTTTAATTCCCTAAGATTCATTGATGATATTCCAAAATTAGGAGTTATTTAATTTTAATAACATTATTTTAACAAGTGAAGTATATATCTATTTAAAAAAAAACTCATGGGTTTTGTTTATCTATTTATATTTATCTAAAAAAACAAAAATTGTCTCCAAAAATTAATGTTGGTTTTCTTAGGGTGGTTGGTTATTTATTTGGAAATTCTATGATTTCTATAATGGGTGATAAAATTTTATATTTTTTTATTCAAGATATGATTGTCATGATTTCATGTTTTTAAGTCTAAATTTACAATATGTTTATAATTAATGCAATCTTATGGATTAAACTTATCTATAACCAAACTAATGAAGATATAAATAATAAAAAAATGTTATCTTCTCTTAGTAGCACAAATTATTTGATTTTATTATATGAAATGATTCAATGTGTGACTAATTTCATTCCTCCTAAAAATAATTATATCATTCATCCTCCTATTATTTTATTAAGATTATATTATATGCATAGGTAAATGTTATCATAATCCCAAAAATAAGTGTTCATATTCCCTTATAAATTCATGTGAATATTAAATTTGATAGGTTTAGGTGTTATGATTATAAAATTAAATATTCTAATTTGATAAGTAGTAGTGTTCATTGTATGGATATGTAGGGAAATACTCAACCATTTAATTAATCTATTTAAAGTGTCACCATTCCTACACATAAATTCTTGCTATGATGCATTCCATAGGGGTGTTATAAAGGAAAATAAAATATATGTAAAGGTCACATCACCTAAATATAATATTACACATGTAAATATTCATGATCATTATACTATAAATTACATATATATCACTCCATATAAAACCTATTTGTCTCAAAATATGTCATCTAAAACATGGGTTAAGAAACAAAAAGCATTTATGACTAGACAATCAAGAAGTTGGTATAAAATTAATAAATCTCCAAGTGAAACTCTAAGGACCATGATTAGATTTTTTTTTATCACATTACCTCCTAGTGTCATGTGAAAAGATACATATATTATTCTTATTATCATAGGGTTCATGGACATCCCATGGATAAGTGTTGGGATTTGAAGTACATAATATGATATATTATTTACACTAGTGACTTTATATTGGATTCATCTATTAAAATAACACTGGAATCAAGCACGCATTATATAGTTGGTAAAATTATTAAAAATTGTGGTTATATATCCAAATATTGAGTTATCAAAATAATAACTACCTAAAAAATAAAAATTTATTAAGAAAGAGGTTCCTAATAAGGAAGTTCACAACTTGTAATATGTACCTAAGAAGATTAATGTTACAATTTTTTCCCAAGGTGGAAACCTTAAATCCATCATCATTTTTGGAACCTTTTATTATTATACCTCACATATATGGGAATAAATTGTCCAATTACATGGTTCATAATTGTTAGGAAATTAATGTATGTATCATGACATATCTCAATTATTTTAGATACGACGTTGGAAACTTGAATAATATTAATCTATATGAATAATTCATAGGATATTTTGAATGGAACATAACTCTTGATCTCAAATTGTATTTTTATACATTCCACATTATCTCAACTTTGACTCAATACAATGTTGTACTAGGATGTTCATGGATAAGATACATGCATTAAACACTTGGAAAGAATCATGATTATTTTACATTTGAGATCTAAGGTAAGAATATTTCCACATAAAGAGATGGATTATATTTAAAGAAATAAAATAAAATGGAAAAATATCCTTATACTAGTGTTCAAGCAATGATATATAAATATTATATTACCAAAACTAATGTGTATGATATTCACGATGAAAAATATTTTGAAGAGAAAATATAATCCAATAAATAATTTCCACAACATGGTGTAGTTGGTTATGTGTACCCTACTGAAAATATATAAGATAATGACAATGACAAATTTAAATTAGTGGATATTAATGATTATGAAATATAAAATAAATAATATCCAACTATTTTCAAGGGAAAAATATCATCATAAATTATCTCAAGAATGATTAACACAAGTATATAAATTAAATTCAAGTGTACCTATAAGTTTAGAAAATGCGTATCCATATAATACACTATACTTTTGAGCTAGAGATATTAACTCAACATAATGTAAAAATTGAAGAGGACATGTTTCATAAGCATGGTTTTTTAGATGGTATATATGACATTAATGGGATCATTGGCTATATCAAACACAATTTACTATGCATAGATTATTGATGTTCTACTGATTTCTCATATTATTTATTATTATATTTTTGACATACATGTGTATATGTGATCTTAAATTGATCATTATTATGTCATTGGATTTGATTTTAATGTGACGTTTTCATTGGTTATTATATTTTGATTACTTATCCTGATATGAAAATTTATGATCCTATGTTAATATGACACATTATTTATAGAAGTCTAATCCTAGTTCACATTCCTTATGGCATACTATTTTCTTACCCCTCGATATTGACTAGTTATGTTTGATATTTTTATGGTCTACATTGTGCTTACATGATCACATATATTATATGCATACATATTATGACATGTTCATGTACATCAATTCATTCAAATCATGGGAATGAATCCCCCTATATCCATATTATATTTTGATATATTATTTTGGGATTCACATATATAGTGGGGGCATATTACTTTCCTTCACTTCCT